>JAKOGI010000083.1:497500-890000 GCA_029747015.1 Carnegiea gigantea | reverse complement strand
CTGAGTCTTCTGCTCAAAACCACGTGCCTTACAGCTCTGCTCTTAACATGGTACTAAAATCAGTTTGAAAGTACATTTTGTAGAGAAAAATCAAGGACTACATAAGGTTTTCATGCTTAATATCAGAATAGGCTAACGTATTTAAGCAAATCATGTCTAAGATTTTCTTGAACTCAAGAGACACTTTCAAAAATTGCATCGAGTGATCCAAACTTTGTTTACAGAGACAACCATGAGAGGCCAGGGCGAATGTTAGTATGGCGTAATAAGAAAGATAATGTGCAGAAATGCACTTCACATTTGACGACAGTTACAATATCATGAGAATCTAACAAAGTATACTAGTCATATTTGGAATCCTACAACGTGCAGTTGCCTTGGAGCAGATTGAAGGCTATTTCTTCAGAAGCTTTTCATGCATCTTCAATCATGAAATGAGCAAGACATTCTGCATGCACTTGAAAGCATACAGGCTTAAATTGGTTTAATTTCATATATGCTTGGCATCTCGGTGATGCCTCCACCCAAATTGGAGACCCTTCGGCAGGTATTTTGGTGCACATTATGGCAGAAAAACATATGTACTGCCACCAAAAAAGTTCGCCATTCAACTTTGGCTCAAACAGCCTAATGATTTACCTATGTGAACTGCTCTATGCTAAAAGCAGCTACCAGATCAGAATGGTCAAACTCTGCTCCATTTTAGCGAGAGGAGCTCAATTCAGCCGCTGCAGAAAATGAAACAAGCCACAAAAAGTTGGCGCTCACATTAAGCCTAGTGCAGAGGGTGGAATATGGTTCTGTGTCATCTGAAGCAGACCCAAGTACCCAACTATGGAAAAAGAAGGCCAAAAAATACAGATCTTATTCTCATCAAGTAATACTCAGCTGAAGAATTTGGTTTGTGTTTTGTCATCATTTCCCTAGGGTTGGCTTGATTCTAAAATAGATTACCACTCCTACTGGTTAGTAAGCCTAGCTACTTAACATTAGTGCTCGCTATTCTTGAATTAAACCTTTTAAATTTGTAGCTTGCGGCCTGTTTTGTTCATGCAATATATCAGCATAGATAAGCAGATAAACGAGTCTATCTTTGGCTCAAGTATGAGTTTAAGTAAGATCTGTGGAGCTACAATGATGAAAATCTAATCACTAAATTACAGCCACTTTGCTGGACCACATGCCTCTCTCCTGTCTCTTTGTGTTCAATAATGCTGAAAATCTGATCTAACAACCATCAATGCACACAAGACTCTCTGAGAATCTGATTCTGAAACCAGAGAGTAGAAAAGGATATGGTTCTTTCTTTATTATTCTTTTTTCTTCCTTAAAAATCCTAAACCTGCCTTTCTGAATCTTCTGCACAGACCACGCGCTGCCCACAACTCTAAATCATTTGCAGTAAAATCAGTTTATTTAAGATGACAATTTGCAGAGGAAAACGCAGACTGAAATATCTATGATGAGTCTTCACATATCATATCAGGGTAGGCTTAGACAATGAAAGATGAAAATTGTGAAGAGAAATACAGGGAGAAGAGGATTAAAATTGACTCTTCAGAGATACTTCCCAGAACTACATTGAGAGACCCAGAGTTCAATTTCTAGAGACATTCATAAGAGGTCATTCTGGACATTTAATGGAAACCTCCAAAATGGAAACATGCTTCACATTGCACAATAGCACAACAGCACAACACCATGACTCCTTCAGCTATACCTCGTCATATCTTGTTCTATCTGACATTAATTTCAACCCCATATATCTGACAAAAAGAGAGCATACAGTCAGTCAAGTGCTTCGCTAATCTTTTTCATGAACATATGGAAGATTTATAAATTTTACTTAGCGTTCTGCTGCTCACCTGCCAAGCATCAAAAGTGTTGCCTGTGGATTAGTTCCTGGAGAGATGGTTAGTATTGAACCATCGACTACCCGAAGAGCATTGATACCAATCACCTGAAGATCACGGTCCACAACCTTTCCCACCAAGCAGCCACCATGATAATGCCATATGGTACTAACTGTCCGGCGGCAAAATCCACCCATCAGTGTGTCATCTGATAGATCCATCGGCAATGAAGGTCCCAGAAATCTGAAATTTCTATTCCCATACCATGTAGTAAACTTGAATTCTTCCAAGGACCGGCCTGTCAGCATATGCCCTATTTTGCGCATGCCAGCAATACACATCTCAAGATCTCTTGGATCACTAAAGTAGTTGAACCGGATAATTGGATTGATCCTAACATCTGTTGAAGCCAGCTGAAGTGAACCATATGACATTGGGCCAGAAATCTTCTCCATGATGGTTGCCACAGTAAGATATAGAGGAGGAGTTGGTGATCGGATAAAAACAGAATGGGAAAGGGAGGTAAAGGGAATAACATTTGACGCTGCCTCCAGGTACGATCCTGACTCGGTGATGCCAACCACTTGGATGAGTGAATGATCCAGAGGCATTGGAGGCACAATTGAAATACCATTCCTCGGGTTGTCATAAAGAAACTGGCCAACATAGGGCAAGTGATGGGCAACTGGGATACCCCATGATGAGAGATATGGCTTCGAACCAACTCCACTCAACAAAAGTAGCTGAGGACTGCCAACGGAGCCTGCTGAAAGAATAACCTCTCCATTCTCCCGGACCATAGCATGATGGTAATGCCCTAGTCTATCACAGTACACAACACCGGCTGCAGATAATTTTGAGTTGTATGATGCAGTAGTTGTAGCAAGCAAAATCCTCTCAACAGTTGCATAAACAGCTACCTTTAGATTCGAGCCTTTGGCATAGTTCAGCAGGTCTGCAGCACTGTGCCTTCTGCCAGAACCATCAAAAGTCGAACCGCCTATCTTTGTGCCTAAGACGTGGTCAAAACTAAATCCATTATATGGCCACACCCCAGCCTCCAATAGGCTGTCTCTGATGGCAGACTGCCAATTTCTCAGCTGAGGTCGGAAGACAATAGCTTTCTCCACCCATTCATAGGATTCGTTCACCAACCTTAGATCCCAGTTAAGTCCAGATTTCACGTAAAATTCTCGGTCAGCTCTAGTGTAAAAACCCGCATTTATTGCACTGCTTCCCCCAAGGACCCTGCCACGAGTATTGGGGACTCCATCTTCTGATGTGAAGGCTTGTGCAGGGGAGTCAAACTTATCAACCTGCAAAAGTGTCGCCAAAAAACCCTCTTGTGTCATCAGATCTGGCTTCCCATAGGGCACCCCACCTCGTTCAAGTAACAGTACATTGTAATTCTGTGATAACGTAGCCGCCAATGGACATCCAGAGGTTCCACCTCCAACAATTACATAATCATAATATTCTTCAGGTGGGAATGCTGTGGCGTTCATTGTAAATTTGAGATAGGCTGGAGCTGCAGACAGCAAAGCAGAAATCAGTTTCCTTGCATCAAAAGGCTGCACACTGTATTAGATAACCATACAAACATCCTATTCTAAGCTCTCTGTGAAATACTGCATAAGTTAGCGCCGCGCCCCCCCCCCCCCAATTCTGCTTTTTTGATTCAACAATCATATATCTTTAGTATCTGTTTGGACTTCAACATTTGTTTGGTGACTTCAAGCACATATGTTAAGCCACCAGGAGGGCACGCGGGGGGGCCGGGGGGGGATTATGGACTGAATGCATTGTTACACCACGTCAGAGAAAGGTGAAATAATAACACAAAACATAGAGGTACTTCAAAACTGTATTGGTTACCAGCATGTTCACACATGAAAAGCAGGTTACATAAGTCATCATGCGTAGGAATCCAAATTACTAAAGGAAAGTTGAAACTTCTTAAGCATGCATGATTTTCACAATTCAAAGCATTGCTTTCTTATCAATTACAATCATGAACCTTTCTCGTCAGGACAGGTCAAATACCGAGAGTTAAGGACCTGCAAGTAATGACCCATTGGCAAGGGAGTCACACATATCTATGAACCAGAAAAGCCAAAGGCAGAAAAGCAAACAAAATGTCTATAGTGACCTCAAAAGATAGATGGTGCAACCTTAAAAATGGATTATTTAGGATAGAGAAAGATATGAAATAACAAGTATATATCGCTGTGAATCTGTCCCATTCTCTGCTGCTACAGAACAAGTTAACATGTTTCCACAGATATAAAGGAGCCGCTCAATTCAGAAATTCGGTGCTTTATGTCAAGCCCAAAGGAGTAGTTAACATGAATAACATTGGAAAAACACGTATCATTCATCATATTGGAGAAGCATAAATCCATTAAAAGTGTTGAGGAACCCATTTGTAATATGACACATTCTAATTAATTGCAAGGCCACCAAATGTTAAGAAGTATAATAATCACAGACATTGATGAACATGAATTCTTGGTCCAGGGAAAGTATAACAGAACTTTGGGGCACATTATGCAAGAACCAGGTGGAACAGCGCTCATGTTCGACCACCCAGTATCCACCAAACAGAAAGCATTTAGGAACAAGATCCCTCCAACATAATCTTAAGAACAAAGGATTATGCAATATGCACCCAAGCTTTCAAATGGGCAGGACAAACTACATGAATGTGAAGCAAACTGATGCAGTGCAGATATTGAAGATTCTATGAAACAGAGTTGCTTAGTTTAATCACATTTCAATTCCATGGACTTAAAGTCAACATCTAAAATTAAATACAAGAATACTCGAATCCTATTGCTAAGTAAAGTATACATCAGCTATGAGTACAAATAACACCATTGTGAACCACATAAACTTCGTTCTTGGTTGTCAATGGAAACAAATTACGACCCCAAAATTTCCATGAAATGGGTAAGAAAGTAGAACCCAAAATACTAAAATGACTCTTTTAGAAGCATTTCATCGAAAAGATGGTGGACAATCCAAAAATTGAATTCACATTCAAACATAAAGGGGTTCAAACAGATACCGGCTGGAGATTTCGCAGTGGAGAAGCTAAAAGAAGCGACTAGCATCAAGATGACCAAGACCCATCTGAAGGACGCGAATAAAGGAGCATACATACAAGGTGGTACCACCATTTTCGCAAAATCTTGAGGAATTCCTTGTGTCGTTGGTGCTTTCTTGGAGGGAGAACAGATGGGTAGAGAGAGAAGGGATTGGAGATGCCAAATTTGTAAGCAGAAAGAGAGAGAGAAACCAGAAAAACAATACAAGAGAGTCCACTGAAAATTGAGGTGCAGAGTCTGCTGCGACCTGGAGAGAGAGAGAGAGAGAGAGAGACTTGTTTTGGTGGAAATTCCGTTAGAAAAACAGTTACGAACGCGGGTTTATCAAAACAAACTCAGGCGCCAATACTAAGAGGCGCCGCCCTTCTAATTTTCGAATTTCACTGTATCAACGAGACACGCATACACACAAAAGAGGAAATTGTGGCCGTATGAACAATCCTGGGAAGGTGTAAACACCAGGGGAAATGCGTTGGGGGTCGTCTTCAGAATTTTTGTACATTTTGGGCTTCTTAATGTTTGTACCACCAGTAGTTTTTATGAATGTTGACTTTCAAAATTTGAAAAAATCTCTACATTTTTTTGGTAAATATGTCCAGTTGTCTGCAGATATTGGAACAGGTTTTTGAATAGATTTTCAACTAATACGTATATGTGTCTAGCTCAATTTGAATGGATTCTTTCACAAATATGGGGGTGACTATCGTCCAAGGATGGTTCATTATCGAGTCAAACCAGAACCAGATCGAAGACCGGTCTGGATCGGACTGGACTATGTGTATTCAGTTCGGTCCACGGTCTTGCATCTGGTCTATATCAGCATTCGATACGGTCTTGGTCTGGACTGGGTGGATCGAAAACTAGTTAGGGCTTTTCGATTTTAGTCATTGCGCCCGGGCTTTTTGTTGTGCGTCTTGGGTGGCGTCTTCCCTCTCAGCAGCGAGTAGTGTAGCAACCTCCTCACCTCATACCTGCGACCCTCCCCTTCAGTTCTGTGAGTGACCCCCTCCCTCCGTGCCCTAGTCTCTCACTCCCCATCTCGCACAGTCGCACGCCGGTGCCAACGTGACAATGTCCCTCGTCGTCCCTGCCTGGCTCCCTCAGGTCGACACCAGAGTGTGTTCCATCTCCCATTCTCTCATCATGTGGCCAATTCTCATCCAGACGGCCTAGACCCGTGAGTAATCTCTCTCTCTCATGAATCTTCTTTTCATGATGATTGTTGTTTTCATATAATGTGAATGTTCAAAAACCTCTCTCAAGAATCTCTCTCCCTCATCCAGTACATCAATTCTTTTTGAGCTTTGGCAATGAAAATTGTTAGTTCTTGTGTTATTCACGCCCTAGTATGTAGTAGAGGACATTGCTCCAATTACATGTAATGTGAATGTTCAAGAACCTTGCACCTTCAAGCATAGCCTTGCACCTTACAACTATGCTCAGCCTCTTCTTTTTCTAGTTGGCTTTTTGTCATTACCATGTTTGCCATTGGTTTGCCTCAAAAATACTATCCTGGCAAAACCATTTCTAACTAAGATTATCTTATGATCTTTTATTGTATCACGTAAAATAAATAAATATTGTAAAAATGAAAGCCTCAATTTACTTATCTATAAAAGTTACATATTCACGATAGTTCACTTCTACTTTATTTTCTTTTATTGCGTTTTTTAATTCTGATGTGAGATTCAACTTCGCACTCCTTCTGATTAGCATGTCATTTGCTTGTGTCATTGATGATAATTGTTACTACCGAGTTGGTAAATGAAAATGATTAACATCTTGAATGTGGTGTTGGTAATAGAATATGTCAATTTAATAAAATTTGGAATATGTTAATTTAATAACATACTCCTACTTGTTGAGTTTAGATTTAAAAGTGATCAATGATTACTCCCTATGATTCTGATGTATCATGGATGTCAAGTAGGCAGAATATCTTCACCACACCTAGCAACTCAACATGGAAGGGATGTCCTAGAGTAAACGATGAAATCCGCCATCCAAGACTAAGAGATTCACCACGAATGCCCTAAAGCCAAGCACTAGAAGATCATATAAAAAATCCCATTTTGAAAACACCACGTTAAGCAAGGATAAAGTTTAGAGAGATTTGAAAGAGTGTTTGTAGCAAGCAAATATGATTGTATTCAAATTTAACATTAGCAAGCTACTAGAGAGGATTTATGTGCTACCATCAAAGCTGATTCAAACCAAGCTTACTGTAACACCCTCAGCCCCTAGGGCCGGGAGCGCTACGTTTTCTCAACTTTCTATTTAAATCCCAGGGCGAAACGGATAGAGTTTTCCTTAAAAACTGACCATTTTCAGGCTAAAAGCCTTACAATAAACCCTGCAGATCAACAGAAGCGTAAAACATTTTAGAAGAAGCTCAACAGCTACACGTCGGAGTTCACAGCTCAATGAGCAACTCGCTCAGAGTCCATCAAATAGAATAGTTCATTAATACAGGAAAAGTAAAAGATACAACTCAACGGTTCACACAACCGGAGTATTGGGGTTACATCCAAGAAGTAGCTGATTTCAACTAAAAAGACAACTGGCTAATAAGATGGTTGGCACAGCTGGCCATACAGAGCGACTCCTAAATCGAATACACTACATGAACCAGAATACTCGTTTACAAACGCCTATAATTCTAGGAATACTTTATATGACTTCATTAAACACGTAAGATCCCTTCAAATGGGCACACACAACATCTTGTAAGTAAGAATAGAATCCATCTTGGCATAAGTGACTTGACTCCTCCTTGTCATGATGCAAACCTGGGGAAAAAGGGGAAAGAGTAATGGAATGAGCAACGACACGCTCAGTGAGTGTTCTCCGACCCCTTAAAACCAAAACCGTTGCAGGCAATAATACTCATAATAGTCACATACCACGTACTCATACTTTACTATCATATTAGGTATTCATAAATTCTTAAGGAAGGATCACTATCCATAATTTCATTTTAACCGTTTAAACTCATTTTTAGGCCCCTGAATGACTAACTTCCTTTGCTAACAGGCAGTCAAACACTTAAGCAAGCAACAAGGCTAAGCACAGAACTTTCTTTCATAGATTATGTGACATAATTCGTGATTTATGCAATTCACTCATATGAGATGCTAAAGATATGAAGCAGAGATTGTGCCACGAGCTTTCATTAGCTAAACATGCACATTCAAACTCATATGCTCGATGCATTACAAGGGTTTGACCGTGCTATACTTAGAGTTTCATTTATACTACACTTAGATTCTTATTCACATGATGTGTATGAAAATCTTTCTTTTTTTTTTCTTTCTGAAAACACTTTACTTAGCCTCTTTAGGCTCATAAGAATTCTTTTCCTAGCCTCTTTAGGCTCATATTCTATAGAAGAATCTCTTTCGTATTGATCTCATAATGACTCTTAAAAACTTTCTTTCTTAAATACTTAAAAAGGCGAAACGCCGACTGCTTTTCTTACTTATTATTAAATTACTCTAGGCATAGGATCATCAAAAAAGTGTTGGTTGAGAGAGATCTACACTCAATCCCAGTGAGATTAACTCACACTAAGCTCTTACTGCCAAGATGGCAACTAACTTTTGGACCTTAACCCTTATCAGGATCTCTAGGGATTACTCCCTAGGCTAGGGATTCCCCCGTTCAAGCATATTCACTCCCATTTATTATCCCTAAGAACTTATCTTAGCCATTTAAAGCATCTGATCATAACGACTGATACGTTTGCTGCCTCTTACGGTGAAATCCTTTTTCACACAATGCGCTCTCTTTTTATTTAAATTCCTTAGAGATTCTCCCGTTCAAGCGAGTTCACTCCCAAAACTATATTTGCATAGTTAAAATAGGCCATCATTTGCTAATAGTTATGGCTACTATTAGTTACAAACATGAAAAACTTTCTTTTTCAAACTCACCCTCACTCGCATACAAGAAACTTGATGACACAAAGGGAGGGGGTTTGCACGTAACACATTCAAACACTTCATAATCAATCAATCTCAATATAAGCCACACATGGCCTCGCAATCCACATGATTGCGGTTAATTCATAATCCAGGCTCCCTTCTCACATAGCAACCGACCACAAAGAACCTGAAACTCTCATTAGTTCTACCTCAAGCCATCCGACTACCATCTCAGTTTTCAATTCGATAATCATAACATATTATCATGAAAACTTATAAAGAGATGTGTAATAAGGTTTATGCACTTACTTGGGCAAGCAGCACCATCCAGCGGTGCGTTACCGCGAGCATAAATATATATATAACCACATTTACGTGTACGTCTACAATGCCTTAACTTGAAATAAAACTTAACAAACCAACTAAACTAAACAAACAGGAATCTTATTGTATTCGAGGTGTACAATGCCTTAAGTGTACATATATCGATCCTAAACATTCATATTTTACTTCAAAATTATTTAGCGAAATGAATTAACTAAGTGTATATGTATCGATTCTAAACATGCATGATTCATTTTGAAGCTACTTTTCAGGGATGTATTAACTAAATATACTTGAATCGATTCTAAACATGCATAATTCATTTCAAAGCTACTTTTCAGGCATGTATTAACTAAATATGCTTGAATCGATTCTAAACATGCATAATTCATTTCGAAGTTACTTTTCAGGCATGTATTAACTAAGTATACTTGAATCGATTGTGAATAGGCATAACTCATTTCAAAGCTCCTTTTCAGGCATGTATTAACTAAATATACTTAAATCGATTTTAAACATGCATAACTCATTTCGAAGCTATTTTTTAAGCATTAGTTAACTAAAGTAACATATATTCATTCAAGGCATCGTTAGGTTATTTCGAAGTCACTTTCAGGCATAGACTAACTAAACTTAACATGCATCGATTAAACTAAATTCAGCTGAAACAGAACATGCATAATCCCAATCGATCTGGCTAATCCTAAACTCACATGCAACGCAACTTAAAGGTTAAAACAATTTCAAAACTACTAATACTTAGGAGGTGAGAAATATCCCCCTCGAATCCAAGTTAAGGACCGGTTCTAAGGCCCCCTTTGGGTGCTGTTGTGGATGTTTAAGACCCAGAATTAAACTCCTAATGTGCTGCCCAAACGTCATCCTTGAACCAGCCTGCCCGATCCCTTTTTGGCCCTCTGGCTCGGTCTGCTTTTCGCCGACGCCATGCCCAATCGCCGTCGGTGGTGGTCTTGGTGGTGGTGCGCCAGGATTTCTCTCTACTGGCGGTTGGCCAGCAACGCCGCCGTCGCCGCCATGTCCGCCGTCGACCTCCACCATCATTCTCTGGCTCGCTCAATCTCTCTCTCTCTCTCTCACTGTCTTTGGCTCGCGGCTGTCGGGGGGAGGGGGGAGAAAGGCAGCCGACCCTCACTGGCAGCGGCACCGCCGCCCCCCTCTCCTTCTCGGTCTTTGCTTAGTGATGGGGGTCGCGGGCTGGGAGCACCAGAGCTTCCCCCCCCCAAATCATTCTCTCGTGTGAAAGAAGGAGAAGAAGAAAGGGGCTTCACCCCTTTTGCTCTCTCCCCTTTTTTTTGTTTTGTTGCTTGCCCATTCAACTAAAATCGCTAGTCTAATTTCTAATCTCGTATCTCATATCCTAACCCCAATCGATGATGCAATCCTTCGTAGATTATTCGATCCCAAATATGTCAAGGTTCAATTTAATAAATCTCAAAACTAATTCTAAGGTAAACAACCTAATCCTATTCGGGAAAAGACTAAATTAAACTATCGGCACAATTCAGCATGAATTAAATTTTAAAACTCATAATAATAATAATAATAATAATTCACTTTTTAACAAAATTATCACTTAACCCAGCACATCGATAATAATTTAACTTGTATGGTTAATAAAAATATGATTTTTATAACGTAGAATGTAAGACAGCTAGGTTAACTTAAAAATAAAGAAGGCGGGTCTCACACTCTTCCCCCCTTAAAAGAATTTTGACCTCGAAATTCTAAACCTAAGTTCAGTCTTTCCTAGAATGTACGCACACAACTATGATCTACGCGTTAGGTTTCCAAAAGGTTTCATTTTGCAGACATTACTTCTTTTAAATCGAAAGAAAATGGCTTATGGTATCCAGTCTCCTCCTCGCCAATCCTCTTCAAACGTCTACTCACTCTATTTAGGCGTCGAGGATAAATCGCATTGAAGAGGGGTAACTGAGTTGGCATGAAAAACCACACTGGGCTTGTTTTTAAAAAAACAAACATAGACCTTTGAATGTCTAGATTCAATTTGCACAGTAGATGGTAACTCCATGCACCTATGGGTGCGCATCTAGAGGTGTGACAATTAAGACAATATACTAGTAGTTTCATTTTAAAACATGAATTCAAGTCACCTTTGGGATCACAATGGTAAACTCAGAGATTTCTATCACACATTAGAATAATAAGAACATCACATAGCACCACATAGCATCATTTAAGTACAATAGCATCACATAGTATTGCATAGTATCAGCAATTCAGCATTCTCAAGTTTAAGAATTGGCAGTAACATGAAACCAGTTGATATACATATAGCAAGCAATTCACAAAATGAAAGCATATATGACTAACATTCCTATGTTCTGACATCAATTCCAGCTAACTTATAGGCCTTACATTCATGGCAACTTAGAGAGGACATGTCAAGGTCGTATGAAGGGGTTAACTTAATCAGGTTCGTTCTAAAACATGAAGATATTAGGTCAATCTAAGGTTGAATAATTTACGAGAAGTTACCACATCACACTAAGATAGCATAGACATCAAATTACATCACATGGACAACAAAGGAACTCAGAATAACACTTGAATTCACATTGACATCACGTAGGGGTTAACAACAGAGCACTAAAGATGAAGAATCATGAACAAGATAAACTAGCATATCATGTCGATAAGAATAACTTTGAGATGGAAATGCTAAGGCATAATGTAAGTCGATGGTTTTGATGGTGGGGAGACTTTTCCTAAGGTTACTACTTGGAGCTGACTGTCTCTTAAGTCATCATAAATTCGTCTCATCTTGCTTCAATGACGGGCGCCTACAGTTACTTAGGTATAACATGGAATCATAGAAGTCACGGAATGCAACAATGAATCAGTGGTCATGTTATGCTATGAAGTACAAAACTTAAATTATCTGAATAACCAGTTCACATGCTAGACCAACTGAAGTCAAGCAAATACCAAGTAGTGCAACAACTTATTCACAAAACACATAACTAGTCATGACCTAATTCCTATGATGCATTAATGACCACGCATAATAGATGTGAGTGTCCGCATATATGATGATATGACCCTGAATGCTCTACCATGTTACTTTCTTCTACATAAGATACATATATCTATGGACGTGATTTATATAAATACAACTCTATTGTCATCTAGTCACGCATTACATGCATCGGGTTTGACTAATCCAATTACAACACGAGAAAACAGTATTGAGGGGCTGTAAATGATGATTCAAGAGTCATTTTATGAAACTAACTACATAAATCAAATCACTCTAACTAATTCAATCCCATGTTTACTCAAATTCAAACAAAGCAATTATAGAAACTCATTTTATTGGCATTTATTCACAAACACATCGATGGCCACATACAACAATCCTATCTATAGGTACTCTTATGGTTTCACGAAAAGACATCTAGGTAAGTGTACATGAATGCAACTCTCATTTAAAGCCTAAGGTCGGGGTTATGCCTCGAGGTTTGTCCCGACTATTTGGGGTTGGCCAACAGTCAACTAACAGGGGTAAGAACAACGGCGTTATTAGTCTTACGGATCTATATTGAGGTTTTGTGCCGCATTTGTCTCGCAGGTACTTATGGAAGTCCAAGGAACTCCTAGTACCGATGGAAAGATTCTACTTTCTACTATGGGCCTCCTTACTTCAACATGTGGTGCTTGTGCTTAAGAAAGTGTTGGGAAGGCATAGACCGTCGTCCCACGAGGTAACGAGGTGATGCATGCGGTGTACCAATTTTAAAGCCTGCTAGGTTCTTTCTCCATTGTGAGTTTTAGGTATACTGGGGTTTGACATAGCCAGGACACCACCAAGACGCGCTAAATTAACCTAGTGTATCACCACTTGAGTTGCTAACTCAAGATACAGCCACTAGGTGTTTGGAGAGCAAACTAGAAGCAAGCTCAATTTCAGATTCAATATGGCGTGATGTGTGTACAAACACGATGAGAGGAGCTTATATACGACTCTCACTCTTACAATTACAATGGCTATGAAAGAAAACACCAGATACATTTGTCAAATACATCAGCTTAGAACATTACAACCTGATTAGAGCTAAAACCAGTAGAAAGGTGACACCTAATAGGGTCATTCTTGCTAATCAAGCGAGGTATCAAAGACCTTCGTGTAAATGGCCGAGTTTAACCTCGTAGGTTAACTCAAGCACTATTGTAAAGCAAATACGAGTCTTTGATTGCAACAACAAGACCCAACCAAACAAGTAGAAAGGTTTCTAGGGCAAAGGCACGACCCTAACTCACTAATTGGAAGACTTTAACTTTCAAGGTCCTTAGGTTTTCAAAAGGAAATAATTTAACTACTTCTAGCTTTCTCTCTACCAACTTTCGAGTACGTCTACTTACTCCATTATGAGGCCCAATGAGCAAATCGTACTTTAGGGACAAAGATGAGCTTAGAGTTAAGGCTTTCCAATCATTCAATTTCAAATCATATGTTCTTTAAACTTTGGATTAAAATCTCCAAGGCATAGAAGGAAACAACTTTTGATTGAGCTAACACTTTACTTATCCATGAAAATACGAGCCACTCGGCTTACACCTTAGCAAATGGTTCTTTTATTCAACCATTCAGCTCACTTAAGCCGCACCTAACTAGGTAAATGAGCTAACATTCACATAAAACTCACATTTGAACACAAGGCAGGAATGTATTACGTTATCATGAACGTGTTCCAAGGCAACTATTTGAGATACAAGACTCAGGTCGCGGCCTATGGTCACAGGACCATCCTCTGAAACCAAGCTTATTGTAACACCCCCAGCCCCTAGGGCTGGGAGCGCTATGTTTTCTCAACTTTCTATTTAAATTTCGAGGCGAAACAGACAGAGTTTATCCCATGATTGTTTCCAAGCTAAAAGCCTTACAATAAATCCCTGCAGATCAACGGAAGCGTAAAACATTTTAAAAGAAGTTCAACAGATACATGCCGAAGTTCATAACTCAACGAGTAACTCGCTCGAAGTACATCAAACAGAATAGTTCATTAATACAGGAAAAGTAAAAGATACAACTCAATGGTTCACAAAACCGGAGTACTGGGATTTACATCCCAAAAAGTAGCTGATTTTAACTAAAAAGATAACTAGCTGATAAGATAGTTGGCACACATGGCCGTACAGAGTGACTCCTAAACCAAATACACTACATGAACTAGAATACTTGCTTACAAACACTTACAATTCTAGGAATACTTTACATGACTTCATTAAATACTTAAGATCCCTTCAAATGGGCACACACAGCACCTTGCAAGTAAGAATAGAATCCATTTTGGCATAAGTGACTTGGATCCTACTTGTCATGATGCAAACCTGGGGAAAAAGGAGAAAGAGTGATGGGATGAGTAAACCCATGCTCAGTGAGTGTTCTCCGGCCCCTTAAAACCAAAACTATTGCAGGCAGTAATACTCATAATAGTCACGTACCACGTACTCGCACTTTACTATTATATTAGGCATTCATAAATTCTTAAGGAAGGATCACTATCCATAATTTCATTTTAACCATTCAAACTCATTTTTAGGCCCCTGAATGACTAAATTCCTTTGTTAATAGGCAGTCAAACACTTAAGCAAGTAACGAGGCTAAGCACAGAACTTTCTTTCATAGATTATGTGACATAATTCATGATTTATGCTTTATCTATCTAATTCACTCATATGAGATGCGAAACATATGAAGCAGAGGTTGTGCCACGAACTTTCATTAGCTAAACATACACATTCAAACTCATATGCTCGATGCATTAAAAGGGTATGGCCATGCTGTACTTGGAATTTCATTTATACTGCACTTAGATTCTATTTTACATGATGTGCATGAAATCTTTTTTTTTTTTTTCTGAAAACACTTTGCTTAGCCTCTTTAGGCTCATAAGAACTCTTTTCTTAGCCTCTTTAGGCTCATATTCTTAAAAGAATCTCTTTCATATTAGTCTCATAATGACCCTTAAAAACTTTCTTGCTGAAATACTTAAAAAGGTGAAATGTCGACTGCTTTTCTTACTTATTAGAAAATTATTCTCGGCATAAGATCATCATAAAATGCTGGTTGGGAGAGATCCACACTCAATCCCAGTGAGATTAACTCACCCTAAGTTCTTACTCCCGGGATGGCAACTAACTTCTGGACCTTAACCCTCGTTAGGGTCTATAGGGATTACCCCGTAGGTTAGGGATTCCTCCATTCAAGCAGGTTCACTCCCATCTATTGTCCCTAAGCACTTATCTTAGCCATTTAAAGCATCTGACCATAACGACTAATAAGTTTGCTGCCTCTCACAGCGAAATCCTTTTTCATATAATGCACTCTCTTTTCATTTAAATTCTTTAGGGATTCTCCCGTTCAAGCGATTTCACTCGCAAAACTATATTTGCATAGTTAAAATAGGCAATCATTTGCTACTAGTTATGGCTACTATTAGTTACAAACATGGAAAACTTCCTTTTTCAAACTCACCCTCACTCACATGCAAGAAACTTGATGACATAAAGGGGGGGTTTGCACGTAACACATTCAAACACTTCATAATCAATCAATCTCAACATAAGCCACACATGGCCTCGTAATCCACACGATTGCGGTTAATTCATAACCTAAGCTCCCTCCTCACATAGCAACCAACCACAAAGAACCTCAAACTCTCATCAGTTCCACCTCAAGCCATTCGACTACTATCTCAATTTTCAATTCGATAATCATAGCACATTATCATGAAAACTTATAAAGAGATGTGTAATAGGGCTTATGCATTTACCTGGCCAAGCAGCACCATCCAGCGGTATGTTACCGCAAGCATATGTATATATATATATATATATATATATATATATATATATATATTATATATATATATATATATATATATATATATATATATGTAAAACCATATTTACGTATACGTCTACAGTGCCTTAATTTGAAATAACACTTAACAAACCAACTAAACTAATCAAAGAGGAATATTATGGCATTCGAGGTGTACAATGCCTTAAGTGTACATATATCGATCCTAAACATTCATATTTTACTTTGAAGTTATTTAGCGAACATGAATTAACTAAGTGTATATGTATCGATTCTAAACATGCATAATTCGTTTTGAAGCTACTTTTCAGGCATGTATTAACTAAATATACTTGAATCGATTCTAAACATGCATAATTCATTTCAAAGCTACTTTTCAGGCATGTATTAACTAAACATACTTGAATCGATTCTAAACATGCATAGCTTATTTCGAAGCTACTTTTCAGGCATGTATTAACCAAATGTGCTTGAATTGATTCTAAACATGCATAATTCACTTCGAAGCTACTTTTCAGGCATGTATTAACTAAATATGCTTGAATCGATTCTAAACATGCATAACTCATTTCGAAGCTACTTTTCAAGTGTTAGATAACTAAACTAACATATATCGATTCAAGATATCGTGAGGTTATTTCGAAGTCATTTTCAGGCATTGGCGAACTAAACTTAACATGCATTGATTTAAATTAAATTCAACTAAAACAGAACGTGCATAATCCCAATCGATTTGATTAATCCTAAACTCACATGCAATGCAACTCAAAGGTTAAAACAATTTCAATACTACTAATACTTAGGAGGCGAGAAACACCTCCTCGAATCCAAGCTAAAGACTCGTTCTAAGGCCCCTTTGGGCGCTGTTGTGGATGTTTAGGACCTAGAATTCAACTCTTAACTTGCTGCCCAAACGTCATCCTCGAACCAGCCTGCCCGATCCCCTTTTTGGCGCTCTGGCTCAGTCTGCTTTTCGCCGGCGCCATGCCCAATCGCCGTCGGTGGCGGTCTTGGTGGTGGTACTCCAGGATTTCAAACCCTAACCCCCTAAACCGAGTCCCTTACTCAACCCTTCTATCTCTTTCTCTCTGCTGACGGTCGGCAGATGGCCAGCCAGCAACGCTACCGTCGCCGCCATGTCCACCGTCGAGGCACTCCGCCGTTGATCTCCACCATCATTCTCTGGCTTGCTCAATCTCTCTCTCTCTCACCGTCTTTGGCTTGCAGCTGTTGCGGGAGGGGTAATGGTAGCCGACCCTCGCTGGCGCCCCCTCTCTCTTTCTCGACCTCTGCTTGGTGGTGGGGGGTCGCGGGGTGGGTGCACCAGAGCTCTCCCCCTGTCGTTCTCTCGTGTGAAAGAAGGAGAAGAAGAAAGGGGCTTCTCCCCTTTTTACTCTCTCCCCTTTTTTTTATTTTGTTGCTTGCCCATTCAACTAAATCGCCAGTCTAATTTCCAATCTCGTACCTCATATCCTAACCCCAATCGATGATACGACCTTTCGTCGATTATTTGATCCGAAATATGTCAAGGTTCGATTTAATAAACCTCGAAAGTAATTCTAAGGTAAACAACCTAATCGTATTGGGGAAAAGACTAAATTAAACTATCGGCATAATTTAGCACGAATTAAATTTCAAAGCTCATAATAATAATAATAATAATAATAATAATAATAATAATAATAATAATAATAATAATAATAATAATAATAATAATAATTCGCTTTTTAATAAAATTATCGCTTAAGCAAGCGCATCGATAATAATTTAACTTGTATAGTTAATAAAAATATGATTTTTATAACGTAGAAGGTAAGACAGTCAGGTTAACTTAAAAATAAAGAAGGCAGGTCTTACACTTACATGATGATAATAAAGGACAAAATCAGATAATTAAGCAAGTGAGCTTCTAACACCTAGCTCGGAATAACTAATGATTAAGACCTTGCTACAGGGGGTCTAATAATCCTACAACCTCTAAAACTTGTTTAAATACAAAATTACACTTAGGACTAAAGATACAATGAGTCACTTCACTACAAGAAAATTGTTTTTTTATAGCATCAGATTTTGCCACAATATGTACAAATTTTGCTATAATAGCCTTCTGTAGCATTTTAAAAAACTGTCACAAGGTTGCCACAAATACCTTGTTACAAATGCCTTTTGTGGCAAATTTATATTTGCCACAACATGTATAACATTTGTGGAAAATTTGAAATTACCACAAATGATAGAATACTACAATATCTTATAATTTGTAGCAAGTTCAATCTTGATACAGAAGTGCTTTTGCTACAAAATAATGACATTTGTGGCACATTTGTTTTGCTACAAATCATATTTTGACCGAAAAACTTTATTTGTGGCAAGTTATATACGCCATAAGGCATACATTTAATTTATTATAATAACTATATTACAGATTAAGATTTGTCAACGTCAGTTCACTAAAGTTAACATTTGCAGTTAACAATTTAATAAACTTCTCCAAATATATGTTAATAAATGAAATTAAGGTAGAGGGAGTCATAGTAAACCCAAATCTCATTAATATACATCTCCACGTACAAATTTCTCAGTAAATTTGCTTGTAGCTTGTGAAATATTGATAATCATGTTTTGTTCATAATTCTAAAAACAACTCCATAAAGTGTTCTTTTTGGGGGGGTCTTCCAAGAAAGGGGGAAAAGGAAAGAAAATACTTCTTCTTGATCCTTAGTATTCTTGACTTCGAGGTAGTCGTCATGTTTGCATTATCCATCACGAGTACTGGATACCTACAACAAAGATCAAAAGGCCTAGACAAGTATTAGTGGCTAAACAAAATATGTATATATATAAAGGGTATGATGGATCAAAAGAGTATTACATGGTCCAAACATGCCATTTGTGTTGCTTGATGGCTGCAAAATCAACAAGGAAAGAGGAATTTAAATAGCCAATTAGAAATCAAAAGTCAACTCGGATTAGAAACTCAAGTCAAATATATTCGAACATGAAAACCAGACCTTTTATGGATCTAAGTTTGGGGGGAGGGGGATGCAGAAGCTTTGTTGGGAATACCATGGGATGCAATAACTGATGAACTTAATCCTAGGAAATTAGAGTTTAAAGAGTCAAGGAAGCAATGAAATTAACAGTCTGAAGTCCCAAACTGATGTCCTCATCATTTTCCTTACCATACACCAAAAGATCAGCTACAAGCACTGAGTGACATAGCTGATGTACATATGTAAACCACACACTGTAAAATGATTAAACAGTCAATATATAGGGGTGGATTAAAGCACCATAGCATAAATTCAAAGCAATAAGATCAAGTTGACATCATCGAATTACAAGGTACTAAAAAACTCATCATTTTGTAGAATCCGTCAAAATTGTACTCAAATACAAGAACATGAACAAAGAAATAGAAAATAGGAAAAGATGACAGGGAAAATATTAATGAAACAAGGACTTGCACATTTGCTTGAGCTCCTAATTGTATGCCAAAGTTAGCCTTCCAAAACTCTCATCAAATCTACTGGTAGTAGGTTATACCAAGATTCGATGAATTTGTGACTACTAGGAAAAAATCAAATTAAAGTAACCAAAAATTCTGGCAAAGCTTACCCACCAAATCTCACAATCGACATATAGTTGAGATTACATTCAATAACCTCTACACGAAGCAATGAATATAGAAATGGAGGCTAAATTATTACACTGGCTATGAGCTGTGTAACATAATCATCTGAGATAACGTAGAAGATAGACAACTACAACATTCAAATTAGACCTACAAGCCTCTACCACTAAATATCCAAACAGTCATAGTGTTCTATAGACACTTAGATTGGGAGAAGGAAACTTATGCAACTTTTAGTTTTCTTGCAAGATGAAAACATGAGCAAAGAGCGTCATTGCATATTTACCATGATAGCAAGGAGGAAGAAGATAATAAATTAATAAATTAGCATTGCTATTACTTATACTAGTCTGGACCTGTACTTTACACGGTGCATGCTACAGTAGATAGTTTGTGTTTGTGTGTGTGTGTGTGTGTGTGTGTGTGTGTGTGTGTACAGAGTGAGAGAGAGAGAGAATAAAAATAATATAGGAATGTTCAATAGAAACTTGAATTCATCAAAAAACATAAGTAGATAGCAATTTCATACACAATCATTAAAACTCAATAATTAAAAGAACAGATGATTGCAAAAGACATGATGTAAAGTATGATAGAGATTATGGGTAGTCAAAATGTAACTAAAATCATGCTAAATGACATATGGATACGTTAATTTGTGGTGCCAATGAGGGAGAATCCACCTTCTCTTCTTGCACCTATAGTAAAAATTAAGTTCTTAGTAATAATTTGATAACAATGATATAATTGAAGTCTATAATTGCATGCTGTGTGCCCGGGGTACCTAGCATCAGTATTTCGTAAGTAATGCATCTCCTCCTCCCAACTAACTGGCGTAATAAGAGTGATAGGCAATTCTACTTCATGGTGTCATGGAGGCTCCATAACAAATACCCATGGTTTACCTGTATAATCATCTATAATCGCATATAGAGATAGATGACCATATGGCTGCAGAGAATGTTATCATCAGATAGTCAGTAATTGAAAAATAAATTGTGGAAAACGTGATGAGCAGTACAATACCTGAGCTGCATATGAATCCAATTCTTTTGTACTTGTATGCAAAAAACCTGAGCATCCTCATGACGAACAATAAATCTTCTATAACCTGTATGATCTCACAATAAAACCCTGAAGATGTACCTATAATTCAAGTAGAAGAATATTGTACGTAATAATGTACACAGACAACTTGAAATGTGTGATCAAGACTACTTAATAATAAAAACCCATTATTCATACCTTCTCTGAGTTAAACTTGGAGTTGTACATGTACAATAAGGTACATTTCGAGCAAATACATAAATGTTGGCACTTTTTTCGTAAGTAGTACAAGCGTCATAAAGCAGTGGGTAGATCTTATCCACATTTGCAAAAATGCGAAAATATCTAACCTGTATATAGTAAAATAGCATTACATTTTATCTAACCTGTAAGCATGAAGTTATTTGTTATATAAGTGTGTGTCTTACACTTTGCATAGCTGTGTATTCATTTAATCTTATTCTTTTTGCAGCAAACAACTTCTCCAGATTTACAATCCTCAATGTTCTATAAGGCATGAAATCAAAGTGGCGCATCACACCTCTGATCCCAGAGTACCTAATGCATACAATAAAAGTATTATATTTGCCAGTAATTTCATACAACTTGGATGGTGAATGAAACACATAGGTAACATTTACCATTCATCTGTTATTTGAATATCTGGATTAATCAGCCATGTACTTATCGACGAAGTAGAAACTGATATATCTATAAGCGTACAGATGTTGGAAAAAAATATATTACAAAAGTATACCATTGTAGTGTTGAGAAATAAACACTTTATGGTAATTGGATTGTGAGGGTACCTTCATAAACTCTAATGTTCACTCCAGAAGCAAGAAGTACATTTTGTTCATATAAATGTTGTTGAAGATACGTGCCCTCCACCTTCGCAAAATCTCCCCACAAAGTTAGTCGTAAAGTCTGCATTCTGTATTTGTAGATTACATGTGCTATTATTGGGCAATAAAAATACATTAATAAGAAAGCAGAAAATAATTAGCGATGAAAATAAAAACCACATATTAGAAAGTAGCAATTCTCATTTTGCAATGCCCCTAGTTCCTGTCTTTTTCAAAGGGGATAGAGCAACTACCATGCCAATGATGTCTGTACTAGAACAAAATAAAAATCTTATAAATATCTACAAAAGCATATAAGTAGATTCGCCATATGCAAATTGTAATTTGTAAACTATATTTACCTATTATGTTATCAGGTAACTGAAGATGTCGCGGGACCTCGATAAACGATACAAGGGTGGTAAGTGCTGGCAGGGAATGTCAGAGCAATCATTAACGACATCTTCAAGTCTCGTTCGTGGCGTAAAAATCAACTTCAAATTATTGGTGACCACATTCCTCTCTCCGTCTGTTGCCGCATCAACTGAGAGCCCGGAGATGTGGTAAACATTGCCAGCTTTGAGTATAGAGTTCCACTGATTAATAACATCATCACCTTCCATGATGCCTAATATCTCATTGCGCTGTAAAACAATATCATGCTTTGATATTCAGTATAATGTACATGTTGGTCACATTTTTAGAACTTAGATTAGCTCAGTACCTGGTAGTTCATGAATATAACTTTCCACATTTTGCTTTGTTCGCAAGTACGAACCTTCATGAATCTCATGAGACGAACAATTACTGTCATAGATCTGTTGCATGGATTGATCGCACATATCGGCATCGAACTGTATACTAAACTTGTCATGTCTATAATCATAAAGAAATAAATAGAATATATATAGATTAGCACAAGATGTAACAAACTAAATGTAGTTGTAGATAGAAAATACTAAGTTCGAATGTGTAATACTAATAACAACAGCATAATTAATGGACTGGAACTAACCAAGAATCATCAACATCGTTAAAAACTTCACGGTAGACGATATTCTTGGTCATATTATTAGGCACATCCTTTTTATTACAAATCAAAAACCTTAGCCCTGTAGGTGAAGTGACGCGAGAGATTGCAACATATAATTGACCATGCGAGAATACAGGTTTTGGTAGATATACACCTACAGATTGCAACGTTTGACCTCGACTTTTGTTAATCGTCATTGCAAATGCCAATTTCAAAGGGAATTGTCTTCTCTTCAATGCAAATGGTGAATCCTTATCCGAAGGACTTAGATCAGTATGTGGGATTGTTACCGTTTGTCCTACATTTCGACCAATCAAGATTTTTACTTGGATGACCTTACTTCCAAGTCTTTGAATAGTCAAACGAGTGCCATTGCATAAGCCAATTGAAGGATCAAGGTTTCTTAAAAGAACAACTGGAGCCCCAACTTTCAGCTCAACTTCATGATTTGGGAAACCCGAAAAGTTCATGCCGTGTAACAGTTCTGGTGGATTAATATCATCAATGTGAGAATTGGTAGTACATGGTAAGAATGTGTCAGAACTCAAATATGTGCGGCTACTACCCGGAAGTATCGCTAGGATCCGAGAATTCAAATCATCGACATCTGTGTTTAATGGTGCCAGTATAGAACGATCTTGAAAGTATTGCTCATCTTAGTATCTATGAAGTAAATTTAGGTACACAAACTCTATCAAATTTGTAAAACCGTTGTTGTCATTGTTGATGATGAATGCTTCAGGAATCTATATCCAATCTGGCTCGCTACTTCCTAAAAATGGATACCCTCATATTGAACCATTACCAACATTTATGGTCCATTCGGCAAAACTACACAATCGTGCTTGTGCATCATAACTTAAGTTTGAATTCATTAGCCTCATGTTCAGCCTGAGATGTAGCATACTACAATAAGGCCAAAATACTGCTTTTGAGATTGATGCAGCAACTACATCTGGCCGATTATCTTTAGTTACGATCGGAAGCACTTGCCTAAAATCACTTCCAAAAATGAGCAATTTTCCCCCAAAAGGTTCATTGGTAGAACAAATGTACCTGAAGGTGCACTCAACAGCTTCAAATATGTAGTGATGAGTCATAGGAGCGTCGTCCCATATTATCAATGATGTTTCCTTTATTAGTTTTGCTAATTCAGATTGTTTTGAAATTAAGCAAACAGATGTCTCATGCATATCAATTGGTATCTTGAACATCGAATGAGCTATTTTTCCCATAGACAGCAACAAAGTCGCTATACCAGAGGATGCCACTGAAAGCACCATTAACCCCTTGGACCTGATATAAGCAATAACAGCTTTCTAAAGTTATGTCTTCCCTGTGCCACTACTACCATAAATGAAGAAGTAGCCTCCCTCTTCACGTTCGTTTGACGTAGTTATTGATTGAAAAACTCGCATTTGATCCTGATTTAGTGTTCGAAGGGACATGTTAAGGTTGTCTTTCTTTGTTGATACATCATAGTCAAGTTGCTCCCTCATAAGTCTATTACCTATTCGCCGTAACATCTCAGGTGAAGGTAAGGGCATAGGAGGATAGTCCCTTAATGACCTTCATTTTTATTCAAAATTAATTCAAACTCATACAATCCAAGGTTTCCCACCTGTTCACTGCTTATCTCCAGTTGGGGATTTCTTTGCTCTCGTTGTAACCTTCTGGGAAGGTCATCAGTGAGATCTTCCTAATATGCCTCCCATAATTGATCAGGTTGTCCCACTTCTGAGAACGTACGCATTGAATAAAACATACTCCTCAGTTCGGCCCCAGTTGCCCATGTTGATGCTTCTATCAATGCTTCATCCCACTCATTAGTGTCATCTAACAACCTACGTGCTAAGCGAGCTTCTTTGAAGGTTGAATGCAGGGTTCCATTAACAGTTCTTAAGTCTTCGTAACATGTTACACCCTGAACAATATGCAACAATATTCTCAGATAATATCTTTCCCCCATGTTAGGGTGAGCATTATGGTATTCGACCAATGTAAACCCTTTGTTTTCTTATAGTCCATTTCTTAAAGCTCTTACTCCATACGTAATAAGCTGGGAATTCTGCATAGGTATATCTTCTTGCATTCATATCTGCTATATTTACGCGAAACCACCCAATAAGGATTGTCACCTTCTCTGTTGCTTGATTCACCACATCGTGAAGGTCATTTCGATCGTTGAAGACAATATATTGTTGTCCTGGTAAGTGGTATTGTAGCAATTTGACAGATGGGTAACGATGTGTTATATCAAACTCAAATATTCTCCAAATTGCATCTACGGGTGAGACATAATGACAATCTAAATACTGTTGTATTTCATTAACCCGTCTATATGAAGGTCCTGCTCCATCCTCGATACTGTGAGCATTGTCGTCAATAACAATAGTTGCTCGATCAGGTCCCTTATACATATACTTGTGAAGATACTTAATAAACTTCTTTTGAGCACAGCGCTCAACATTTATATGCACGTCATATTTGACACAAAGGTCATGATTGTATGGTACAACCCACCTATTATCAATGTTCATACCACGAATTGTTACACTTCTCCCATCGTCTCTATGCCTATATTTAACAAACCCATTATCTTCAATAATGGTCTCATTAGAGAAGGTCTTTAGATAATATTTTGTGCACTTACTACCCTCCATACTTGGGGCATAAGAAACACCATTACCACATGGACCATGAATCATGTGTCTTATAACTGTTTCAAATGGTAGAGGTCACTAACATTATCAGGTAACTCAGCATATATAATGTTATCAATGTCTTCTGCACAAGTTGGCTTATCCTCATTTGCTAAAGTAAGGAAAATATGAGCATGCGGTAAGCCTCGCTTTTGGAATTCAATAACATGTATATCTGTGAATAGGAAAAATGACAAACTTGAGTGATAGAATAAATAGTGATATGTATGTGTACAATGAAGAGTTGGGGGAGAAACATACCTGGAATGACTTTGCCAAATAAATTTTTCTCCTTAAAATCTCGAGTCAGCTCTTTCAGCTTTAAGCGAAATACTCGAGTTACAATGTCAGGTCGATCGTTGGCGCATTGGCTAGGTTGTTGGGATAGTGCTTTTATAATTTTAGGCAAGTTCGGGTTGCAAGTACATGTCACAAAAAAATCTAGATAGCCTAGTTGACAACAAATGGCCATTGCATCAGGAAAGTGTTACCTCATGTAACATGGGCCCCCCGTGAAATTTGCGGTTAATATTAACCTCTTTCCAACTGCAGTAGGATCATTCTCTCTAGTAGTAATTACATCTTGTAGACCACTGTACAAATCAGCTTGGAGTGTACCTTGGTGACTCCGTATGTAATTCAATCTCCATGCTTCTGTTATAGCATAATAATCAACAATGAATTGTAAAAATAAACGACTAGAACGAAGTAAAATGTTCCACTCATTCACTCGATATTGTATCAAGAATGCATAGAACTCTCGCATTGTGACATATCTTCTATTACTGCTTGACCCTTCAACGCATGGAATGTGTTCAGACCAACCATCAGTTCCATATGGAAATAAAAGGGGATATTGGAGAGGCATATAAGATGGGTGAGTTTCATATATATGCTATAAGTTTCCATCTATCTTTCAGACAATGATGTCTTGAATTTCCCCATCAGTATGCTCACCACCCACTATGAGAGCTGCCACTTCATCTGTCGTGGGTCTTGTGTATTAGCGCCCTAGCCGTGCTTCGATGATGCATATTCTTAAGTCTACAATATTGTTGGCATGTAAGACATCCCGCGCATTTCGAAAGACCTGCACATAAGGATTTGTTGAATCAAGCATTCGTTGTAATGCCTCCAAAATGGTCACATCAACATCGTTAACACTTTGCTAGCTATTCAAAGCCCTGCATCGGTGTCGTACTTCACCGTGTGTATTGTAGATGTATAATTGAGCAAATCTTGGCTTTCTTCCTTGTGTCGGCAGTAAAGAACCAATGTGATAGTAGTTTTGGCCACTGATACGGAAGGAGTAAGGACCATGACCGTCCCTTACAGCGTAGTCAATTGTCCCACCCATTGAAGTAAATGATAATATTGGGTTGTAAGCTCTAATATATCGGGAGAAATTTGGATCATTTAGTAATGTGTCTAGCGGGGGAGGAGCTGGAGGCAGGCTTGACAAGATGACTTGCCCATTTTGACAACATAAGGTGAATCGCGGCTAAGAAATGCTGCTACTTCTAATCTTTTCACCTAACCACATAGTAGCTTTGCAGTGGCTATATGAAACCATCTTTTCGGTGAATGACCATCACTCTCTAAATGTTCTATGTGGGTGGTTAGAGTTTAGAGTAGTAGGTAGTGCCAGATGTTCACTTTGTAGATTAGTAGTGTTTGATGTAGCACGTGATATGGCCAATTGTAATGCTCTCGCTTCTGCTTGATGTTGTAATGCCCTCAACCCTATGGCTAGGAGTGTCAGCGTTTTTCTTTAAATCCTGAGAAGAAACGGATAGAGTTTCCCCTGAAACTTGACCATTTTCCAGACTTAAAGCCTTACAATAATTTCCCTGCACTAAAACATAACAATAAAGGCTAACGAACTCAACGGCTACCCATCGGAGTTCACAGCTCTACGGGCCACCCGGCCGGAGCATCACAACCAGTGCAGTTCAATGCTTAAACAAATGAACAATGAAAAGTACAGCCCTGGGCAACTTAGATGGTGGCTCACACGGCCTTACAGAGCGACTTTAAATGAAATGCAATACAGGCACACAAGAGCTGAAATTACACGTCGTTACATCATAATACATTTTGCAGTTCACATACAAGCTCATACCTTTACCCTTAGGACAGCAATGACTCCATCTCGGCTTACGTGGACCCACCTTTACCTGTTATTTCAGAAACCTGGGAAGGGAATCATAATAAATGGGAATGAGCAATCATCGCTCAGTGGATAATCCCTTTCCCTAAAACAATACTTAAATGCAATAATAACTTACGACAACTGTTCGTAATTCCTTCTCTTTGAAGAACTCACCAATCGTACAGTATGTTCCAATCATAATGCAAGAGAAATAGCCTTTGCACCACCCGCTTAAACTTGAAAGTAGCTATACTTAATAAACTTCCATGAGACATTCATAAAAACGATAAACGCAATGAAAATCGAGGAGTTTAACCCATAAATATCACTTGCTGGAATATCTATTACGAAAATCGTCAAAACTTTATATACATTACTCCGTACATTATTAAGGCTTATTTCCGTACATATAATTTATGTCGTATATAGTCACTAAACTTCATTGAAGATGTTGTCAAGCAATAAGCTATATGAGTTTAGTAATAATATTAAAACCATCGTCATGCTCAATGCGATGAAATCACCACCACCATGATACCACTACCATATACAATGACAGGTCATAAATAGGAGTAAATTTCCATGTTACAACATGGAATAATAACCATACGGTGAAACAAATACTATGTCATGTGATTGGTAAGATCTCTACTGGCTGCTTGGCGGAACTGTAGGATATATAAACTTTAAGTTCTCTACCTGCTGGTAGAACTATAGAGCTGTAACACCATTGATAAACTATGAAACATTTGGTAGGACTATACGTATGAAACGTTGAACTTTGGATCATCTGCACACTGGCAGAGCTATGAACACTGCACTTTGGAACTTCTGCCTATTGGCAGAACTATGAACTTTAACTTTGGACTTTGGAACTTCTGCCTATTGGTAGAACTATGAACTTTAGACTTTGAAACTTCTGCCTGTTGGCAGAACTATGAACTTTGGACTTTGAAACTTTGGACTTTGAAACTTCTGCCTGTTGGCAGAACTATGAACTTTGGACTTTGATAGTTCTGCCTGTTGGCAGAACTATGAAACATTGAACTCTGAAGTCACTGCCCACTGACAGAGTAATAAACACTGAACTTTGAAATATTGAAGTTGAAGTTCTATGTAAACTTTAAAAGGAAATACTGGGTTGGTTACACTAAGAATCCAATTGACGCAATGTAACCTATGCTCATTACTCTATCTCACCGACCCGATGTTTTAGGGTTATTTCATTACCGATGACTTGTCAATGAAAACATGCGACCGATAAAACATTTAGAAGCATTTGGGAATCAAGTAAACAAGCATTCATAACTATATCATCTCTAAGCAAGCACTACAAACGATGAATGCATGTAATCAATGAACTATATAAAATCAATAAACTTCCTATAATCGATAACGACATATAATCATTAAACTTGATATGATTGATAATTTTTATATAATCGATAAACTGTATATAGAGTTGATAAATTCATATAACCGAAAGACTATATCCAATCACTAAACTTTATATAATCGATAAATCACTGAACTTCACATAAATCGATAAATCACTAAACTTCATATAAAGCGATAAATCACTAAGCTTCATATAAATCGATAAATCACTAAATTTCCTATAAATCGATAAACGTTATATAATCGAATAACTCTCATATAATCGATAAACTGTATATATAATCGAATACATTTCACATAATCGATAAACTATATATAATCGATAAACTTGTTCAATACGATCAATATATATACACTAGGCATCGTTCAATTTACACTACAGTTTCCTCACGTCATAAATAATCAGTTCCAATTCAATCTGAATGAACTATAATTAATAAACTTTCATTAAAATTAACAATAAATAGGAGGAAGAGGGAACCCACCTCGAATTCAAGCTAAAGGACCCATCTTACGGTTTGATTCAGGTTGGCTCGGTGTGGGTTCGGTCCCCTTTGTTGCCCTGCTACTGCTTCCTCTCTCTCTCCTCCTCTTACCGTCTCTGCTCGCCACCCCCAGCACCGGTGTCTGGCGAGTGGCCGCGCTGGTGGCAGTCGCCCGGGGTTGGGGTCCCCAAGCCTTGACCCACGACTCCCTTCTCTCGCTGCCTTTGACTCTGGCTCGGGTTCGGGCGACGACCGGGGAGGGGAACGGCCGGGCGCGCGTCGGCCGGGCGCCAGCGACCCCGCCGGTGCCTCTCTGGCCCTCTCCCGGTGCGTGGTGTGGTTGGGAGCCCCCTTCCTCTCTTAGCGACCCTTCTCCGAGAAGAAGGGGGCTTCGGCCCCTTTTTATTTTTTTTTCTTTTTCTTTTTTTTTTCCTCCTTTTGTTTTGTCTACTGATAATAACACCAACCCACTGTATCATAAATCCAATTTTCTGACCTCCAAATCTTAAACTGAAACTATTAATATAATCATCGGTCGATTATTCGCCTTTTGATTATATTAAGGTTCGATTCAATAAATTGCAGGATGGTTCCCACAGTTCGACATTCTAGTCATATTCGAAAATGTGTTCAATGTAGTGCCCGATAATAATCCTTAATACCAATAAAACTAATAATAATGAGAATACTAATATTTCTTTCAATAAAATCAGCACTCGGGCAGACTTCATCGATATTAGTTCAATTTATAACGATATAAATCGGCTTATCAAAGGAGATAAAATCCCGGGTATTACAGATGTCGTTCACGTTCTTGCATATATCATGTAGCTATCTCATCTTGATTATGCCGGGTAAATATCCTCCATCTTGTATTAAGCCGAGCTAGCCTATTTTTTAAACCATTTTGAATTCTTTGACTACTTGGTGGATCTCTTTCCATGACTACATGAAGGATTTTTAAGGATCTTTCAGTTTCAAAGGCATGCATGTGAAGTCTATAAAGGGAAGATCATGTGCTTAGGTATGTATGTCACTCATAATGTGTTTAAGTGTACGATTACCTCTAATGGATTAAGTTATATTTAAAATATTATGTAGTTTTAATATTCAATATTTTAGATATTCATGTACCTTTATTTACGCGATGTTGCATTGCTAATTTGATTACTTTGATATTCAATCATACTAAATGAAATCAATGGATTTGTTTTTATTTTTATTTTCAGTTAATTTAACTTTTGTTTATTTTTGTTGCATTTTTTTGTTCGATTTCCTTTTTCGCTTAAATATTAAACATGAAAGGCATAATGTAATATAGTTATATTGGAATAATGATTTTCATGGTAGTTGTTAGTATCGCAGTTTGAATTCTAATTATTGATAGTAATCTTCTACATTTTATTTCTTGGGGGGTACACGATGTTGCATTGCTAATTTGATTACTTTGATATTCAATCCTACTAAACAAAATAAATGGATTTGTTTTTATTTTTATTTTCACTTGATTTAAGTTTTGTTTGTATTTGTTGCATTTTTTTTATTCGATTTCCTTTTTCACCTCAATATTACAGATGAAAAACATATGTATATAGTTATATTGGACAGTGAAATCACAACGTTTATAAATTGAATGGAGTTTTTATTTTTGGTTGAATTTAATTTTTTTTTCTTATGCATTCTTATCATCAGGCTCTAGATTAGGAATAATGATTTTCATGAAAGCGTTTGATTTTTCAAATAAATTACATTTAGTATATCAAAATCCAATATTTAAATATTAAGCATGAAAGACGTAATGTAATATAGTTATATTGCATAGCGAAATCACAACGTTTATAAATTGAATGGAGTTTTTATTTTCAGTTGAATTTAATTTTTTTTCTTATGCATTTTTGTCATCAGGCTGGCTCTAGATTAGGAATAATGATTTTCATGGCAGTTGTTAGTAAAGCATTTGATTTTTCAAATAAATTACATTTAGTATATCAAAATTTAATATTTAAATATTAAACATCAAAGACATAATGTAATATAGTTATATTGGATAGGGAAATCACAACGTTTATATCAGCATAGCCGCCCTCCGCCAAGAGATATAAAAAGAGTAGAACATACAATTGAATAAACAAAATTTGATACATGCTAATCTATATGTATATATATTGAAAATACCTGAAAATTTCAAAGGTCAATGGCCAAAGAGATTCGATCATCACCTAGGAATTAGTATTATTTAAAAAGGCAGGAAAAAAAATTAGCTATTAATATTCTCTCAGGATCAATATATTGGGGCAGGAGAAAAATGGATATAGAAGACTTAAGTGGATATAAAAGAAGCCTATATCATGCAATATCCATGTGAACTTCATTGTACAACTGTTTTTACTTTTTTGAGGGGGTACATGATGTTGCATTGCTAATTTGATTACTTTGATATTCAATGAAATAAATGGATTTGTTTTTTTTATTTTCGGTTGATTTAACTTTTGTTTATTTTTGTTGCATTTTTTTATTCGATTTCCTTTTTCACTTAAATATTAAACATGAAAGACATATTGTAATATAGTTATATTAGAATAATAATTTTCATGGTAGTTGTTAGTATCCCAGTTTGAATTCTAATTATTGAAAGTAATCCTCTACATTTTATTTCTTGGGGTGAGGGTACACGATGATACATTGCTAATTTGATTATTTTGATATTCAATCCTACTAAACGAAATAAATGGATTTGTTTTTATTTTTATTTTTAGTTGATTTAAGTTTTGTTTATTTTTGTTGCATTTTTTTATTCGATTTCCTTTTTCACTTCAATATTACACATGAAAGAGATAATGTAATATAGTTATATTTGACAGTGAAATCACAACGGTTATAAATTGAATGGAGTTTTTATTCTTAGTTGAATTTAAATTTTTTTCTTATGCATTCTTATCATCAGACTCTAGATTAGAAATAATGATTTTCATGATAGTTGTTAGTAAAGCGTTTGATTTTTCAAATAAATTACATTTAGTATATCAAAATTCAATATTTAAATAATAAACATGAAAGACATAATGTAATATAGTTATATTGCATAGCGAAATCACAACGTTTATAAATTGAATGGAGTTTTTATTTTCAGTTGAATTTAATTTTTTTTCTTATGCATTTTTATCATCAGGCTCTAGCTTAGGAATAATGATTTTCATGGTAGTCATTAGTAAACCGTTTGATTTTTCAAATAAATTACATTTAGTATATCAAATTCAATATTTAAATATTAAACATGAAAGACATAATGTAATATAGTTATATTTGATAGCGAAATCACAATGTTTATAAATCAAACCAACATAGCCGCCCTTCACCAAGATATACAAAAAAAGTAGAACATACAATTGAATAAACAAAATTTGATACATGCTAATCTATATCTATATATATATATATTGAAAATACCTGAAAATTCCAAAAGTCAATGGCCGGCTAAAGAGATTCGATAATCACCTAGGAATTAATATTATTTAAAAAGGCAGAAAAAATTAGCTATTAATATTCTCTCGGGATCAATATATTGGGGGGGGGAGAAAAATGAATATATAAGACTTAATTGGATATAAAAGAAGCCTATATCATGCAATATCCACGTGAAATTCATCGTACAACTGTTTTTATTTTTTCGAGGGGGAGTACATGATGTTGCATTGCTAATTTGATTCCTTTGATATTCAATCATACTAAATGAAATAAATGGATTTGTTTTTTTATTTTCAGTTGATTTAACTTTTGTTTATTTTGTCGCATTTTTTTATTCGATTTCCTTTTTCACTTAAATATTAAACATGAAGGACGTAATGTAATGTAGTTATATTGGAATAACGATTTTCATGATAGTTGTTGGTATCCCAATTTGAATTCTAATTATTGATAGTAATCTTCTACGTTTTATTTCTTGGGAGGATACACGATGTTGCATTGCTAATTTGATTACTTTGAAATTCAATCCTACTAAACGAAATAAATGGATTTGTTTTTATTTTTATTTTCAGTTGATTTAAGTTTTGTTTATTTTTGTTGCATTTTTTTATTCAATTTCCTTTTTCGCTTAAATATTAAACATGAAAGACATAATGTAATATAATTATATTGGAATAATGATTTTCATGGTAGTTGGTAGTATCCCAATTTGAATTCTAATTACTGATAGTAATCTTCTACATTTTATTTCTTGGGAGAGTACACGATGTTGCATTGCTAATTTGATTACTTTGATATTCAATCCTACTAAATGAAATAAATGGATTTGTTTTTATTTTTATTTTCAGCTGATTTAAGTTTTGTTTATTTTTGTTGCATTTTTTTATTCGATTTCCTTTTTCACTTAAATAATAGACATGAAAGACATTAAACAAATATTATCTAATCACTTTGAGGGGGGAAAGCATTTGGTTTTTCAAATAACTTCATTGTACAGCTGGAAGTTGACTAAACCACAAAATAGATATTTTTTTTGAATAAGACATTTTGATGTCCAAATTTCAGTCATATAGTTGAGAACATAATAAAGAATACAAATTCAGCCACATAGTAATCCATACATCTAGGTTTTGATCCAACAAATTGTGGGGAGGGGGCCCAAAATTAGGGGGAGGGCGCGACTTTTATATATGAGACTGAGTAACATGTTTCCATTAAACTTATCTTCACTCTCTCTCTCTCTCCCCTCTCTGCCAGCCTCATTCTCTCTCTCTCCTCTATGCCTGCCTCTTGAATCCTCTCTCTTACTCTCGACCTAGCTATGGACGCCATACCCAGAAATTGCAGAACCGAGATCCTTTCTTGGGTTTTGACGCCTTGGCTACGGCAACCACCACCACCGTTATCGGTTCGTTGATTAAAAAACCACCCAAGTGATGCAAAAACACCGCCGACCCCCAAAAAAAAATCCACGAGCCTTGATCTACGATAATCGGATGAGAACCACCACTGCGGTTGTGTAGGTCGGCCGAAACCGAGTATAAGAAAGGAACCATGCGCCTAACGCACCACTGTGGTGGTGGCGCATGGGCTCACGCGCTTGCAATGATGGCGTTTCTCTGGTTTTCTTTCTATGGCTGTGTAGATCGGCGATGATGCGGGGTTTTGGGAAGAAGAAGATCGTGAAACGACATTCGTCGGTGGTGCGTGACGTTCACGCCCCACCCCTCCCCGGTGCGTTTCTCCGGTTTTCTTTCTATGGCTGCATAGATCGACGATGATGCGGGGTTTGGGGGGGAAGAAGATCGTGAAACGACCTTCGTCGACGGCGCGTGACGGTCACGCACCACCCCTCCCTGGTGTCGTCTAATAGGTATGGTCCTAGTTCCCTTTATTTTCCTTTTCTACATCTTATTTGCTTTCTGAGCCGATGTGGAGATTCAGGCAGAGGGCGATTGGGGTTAGGATTTTTGGTTTGAATCTGGATTTTGGGCATGTGTAAGACAAAGAGTATGACAGCATTAGCTAATTGCAAACATAATTAATTAGTCATTAAAGTCATTAAACCATGTCAAAAACAATATTAGCATCCACTGGTATAGTGTATATATATATATATATATATATATATATATATATATATGATTCCCTTAAAAGTTACATATTATGACAACATTCGCTAATTGCAAACATAGTTAATTAGGGAGTGATTATTACTAATACAATCATGATAAATAGGGGATCCGACATATTGGGCAGTGAAATTGCAATGTGGTTTGTGCGAAAATAGACAATAATAGTGTTTATTACCAAAAGGGCAGCAAACATGAGTTCATTAATACCAAAAAATCAATAACAAAAAAGAGATGAGAGACTGACATGAGGATTGGAAGCCCTAAAAATCAGATCGAAGAGCGAGAAGGAGACCATCGGAGTCAAAACAGAAGGGATTTTTGGGCTCTAGATCGGAGGCTCTAGACCGGGAATAATGTTTTTCATGTGGTTTCTAGAATCCATTTCAATGATTTTTGGTAATTATATTATTGCCCCTGTTGGAAGGAGATTGATTCTCAATGTTATTCTTTATTTCCTTTTAATGTATCTGTAATAAACTATTACATTTTTCTTGTTAATTTTTTTTTTGTTCTGAATTAATTCTTTAATATGAACGGATATGATTAAAGTAAGGATTAAACTGATGGCCCAAAAGCTCTAATTTTTGACAATGCAGGAAAAAGCCACGTCAGCAGAACATTACTTTTATATGATAGTATAGATAAACTACAAAGTAAAAGATCACTAGGATGTGTTTTCCATAGAAGAACCGATGAGAAAGAAGCTATTGATATGTCATCGATGAATTGCACTTTTAGAAAGACACCATGTCCTTGAAGCTTATCTATGCTAACTGATATATCACCGATGAATTACACTTTTAGAAAGACATAATGTCCTTAAAGCTTATCTGTGCTATCTCAAGATGAAGACCAACAATCTTATTGCTCAAGTTCCAATAAGCCTAGTGTGAAATTACCCTCACTATATATATACATACATACATACATACATACATACAACATTATATATATATATATATATATATATATATATATATATATATATGTACAAACACGCGCGTGCACGCGCACACACACACACACACATATATACATACATACATATGTGCGTGCACACACACACACGCGCGTGCGTGCACACACACACATATACAAAACTATGCTAGTGGCTATGTGATTCTAAGAGCAATTAGTTACACTGATTTTGAAAGTCAATTACCTTGTGTCCTTAGCACATAATTGTAATTGACTACTGAAGTTAATACTTGAAAGTTTATATAGAAGCCAACGTCAGATCACATAATAAAAGAAAGACAGTAATTCTTAACTATAATTTGTGTTCTACAATATTCATTAACATTAAAAATAGATGTTCTCTTGATCAAACATATAGAACTATTAATTGGCTGTACAAGATTTTGTACTGAGCAAACATGAATTCGAAGGATACTAAGTCTTTTCATTTGAAGGACACTTGATATCTTTTGGGTATCAAGTTGGACCTTAATTTGTTTAATAAAACTTAAACAAGAAACTTAAAAGAAGTAATTTCCCTTTATCATGACCAACTAAACTGCCCTCGCGGCTAAGAAAAGGCTGTACTGTAATGACAAACACGTACATCCAGACACTTCCACTAATAGCAAAGCTTAATGAATATGCATCCAATTATTTTGGAAGGTCTTCCATTTTACGCTACTACTCTAGGTGTAGGATAGTTTGATCTTAATTAAACAACCAAAGAAAGATGTGAATAAACTAAGACAACAATGGGATTTCCCATGAGATTATTACACTTTTAGTTTGATACCCAAGTATGGCTTCTACATCAATAAATTCTAGTGCCAAAGCACAATTAGTGTTTAAGTTAAGAATTGAGATACTTAAAAGCCCTTGGCTCGTTCACTTCTAAATACATTGTAAAGGATACCGACTTAGGCAGAGGTGAACAAGATCGAATTGGAAGAAATTTATTAATATTATATGGTTTAGAGCATCCAAAATCATGCTGTAAAAAACCAATTATGTCAAATTATGCAGTTCCAAGAAATTAACAAACGAATAATCTAATTTCAGTCAGCAATTTTACCACCCAAATTCAAATCAATTTCCACATACTAAAAGAACAATTTTCATAGTACACGTTGTCCAATTCTAGTTTTTCGGTAACTAGTAATAAATACAACCTAATAAATTAAATGAGAACTCTATTGAATGGAAGATCAGAATATGTAAAACATAAATTTGGACAAAATAGTAGATGAAAGAGCATGACAAATTAGGAGATATACAATCTACCTGGGCTTTCCTCGTCATTCATGCATCTTTATAGAGTAAATTGAAGAAATCGATGCTAACAGTGACCATCAGATCTGGGCCATAAGTAAGTTTGATTAGGTTTTGTATTTAGAGAAAATAAATAGTAAAAAGGTGTATGTGAGATGCTATAATGTCTTACCAACCTTGCAAGCACTAGATAGGGTGGACGATACATTTTCAGTTATCTATGGTGAACTAGTTAGACATATTTGAGGTGGGGCAAGAGAGAGGGGGAGGAAAGAAGGCACATTAAAAGCTAAAAATAGGGGAAAAAACATGGATTCTAGGGTTAAATTCTGAGGGAATTTTAAAAATTAAAATAAAAGAAACTTCATCCAATCAGTGGCAACTTCACACACTACCATAATACGCCTATGCTTTTGTAGCAATTTTCATTTAGCTGTAATTATTTTAACTTTTTAAGATTTTTGTGGCAACTACAGTGTTTGCTACAAATAAATTGCCACAAAAATCCAATTTTTTGTAGTGCTAATGCAAAAGAACAAAAAATAGGCTGATTTGTGTAAGTGAGACTACCATGGGGCCGTGCTGTTCTGACCACCAGTCTGAACAATATTTCCTCCCTTCTCAAGTCCTTCTTGGCTTCATGCTCGAGCTCTTGGCTGGATAATACATAGAAGTAGGCCTCCAAATTATTATGGCATGAGTCTATGAGCTTAGGATGTTGTGATCCTTACTCAAAAGCAATGAATCATGGAGTATGCTCATTCCAGTCTGCACTGGGAGCCCAATAATAGTAATTCTCTTACTGTGGTGACTAATTGAGAGAGTTTAGTTGAGATCCAATGACGTGAAGTGGATCTCCTAAGCTTCAAATCAAGTACCATATTATATGGGGTTAGGCTTCAAGGCGCTACTGAAAATTCCCTTGAACCTCACCTGGTATGGACTGGCTTGCATGATTTTTTGGACTTTTATTGATCTTTCCTAAACTAAAGCTGATTAGGTAGCCTCAAAATGAGTTGTTAAGAGTGACTGGAACCCCCTAAGGTATACAACAAAGTAAGGCTCTTTCTAATCGAGCTTCAAAACTGAGTTGTTTACCCTTATAGAATTGATCCCTCAACTAAGTAGCTAGATGTACCTCATTATTTTCCTCCTGTGAAGCTGGGTCTGTGTCTTGGCATGCATCATTCTCCCCACCTTTAAGAGGATTTGCCTTCAAATCCACAAAATTGATATAATCTTCCACATAGGGACTTAAATCCCCATATGAAAGTGACTGATATAGTCACATCCCCTGGAAGATCCAGTTTATAAGCATTGGCTCCCACCTTTGCTGGGACCTTGAAAGGTTCATCTCCTCTTGACATTAGTTTACTATTTCTCCTAACAGGAACCTTCTCCTTCTTGAGGTGTAACTAGACAGGGTCACTAAGCTGATACTCAATTCCCTTTTTGTTCTTGTTGGCCTTTGCCTCATAAGCCTCATTGTTCTTCTTCATAGGAGCTCTGATTTGCATTATGCATTCTTTTCATCTCCTTGGCTCTCTATCAGCCTCACAGCTAACTTTAGAATCAGTTGGAAGTGGATTAAGATCAATTAGAGTGAGGGGATTGATCCAATAGAGAGCTTCAAATGCTGAACATCTAGTAGCCTTGGTAGGGCTCTATTGTAGGCAAACTCAGCATGTGAGAGCTTCGGATCCCACTCCTTTAAGTTCTTTTACAATAAAGTCCTTAGGAGAGCTGAGAGTGTCCTATTAGCTACCTTATTTTGGCAATCTATTTGTAGATGGCAAGTAGTGTTGTACAATAACTTAGTGATGCCATAGGTTCCTCCAAAAATGGGATAGAAACTTGGTGTCTCTATCCCCCACTATGGTTCTAGGTGCACCATGGAGCTTGATGATTTCCTTAAAGTACAAGTCAGTAATGGGGGAAGCATCATCCGTTTTGTGACAAGCCATAAAATAAGCCATTTTACAAAACCTATCCACCACCACCATAATTGAGTCATTTCCCCTCTCGGTTCTAGGTAGTGCTAACACAAAGTTCATACTGACATCTTTCCAAGGCCTCATGGGAACTGTAAGTGGTGTATATAGGCCTTAATGGAACTGACTTTTGGGTTTATGACAGATATAACACCTGGACCCCACTCTATGAACATCCTCCCCTATTTTTGGCCAATAGAAGTGTTCTCTAAGAATATCCAGAGTCTTATTCAACCCAAAATGGTCTACAAGAGATCCCCCATGAGGTTTTTTGACTAGTAGCTCCCTTAAAGGATAGCTAGGAATACACAGCTTGTTTCCCTTGAATAAAAACCCTTTTTACATCAGATAAGGGCCTTGTGGTGGAGGGTTCTTTACTAGCTGTTTAAAAGCTAAATCCTCGAAATAGTAGTCTTGCATGGATTGTAGTCCAAGAAGCTTTGCTCCCAAGATAGAGATTAGATCATATCTTCTGAAAAGGGCATAAGCTATTACATTCTCAGTACCTTTCTTGTGCCTAGTGGAGAAGGTGAAGGCTTGTAGAAACTCCACCCATTTGGCATGTCTTGCATTCAGCTTAGGCTACCCATTGAGAAACTTGAGTGCTTAGTGATTTGAATAAAGAACAGAGCCCTTAGGTTTGAGGTAGTGGCTCAAGTGCCTCAATGTTCTCACGATGGCATAAAATTCTTTATTATGTGTGGAGTAGTTGAGTTTTAGACCACTGAATTTCTCACTGAAGTAGGCTATGGGCTTCCTGAGTTGACTGAGTATAACTCCAATGCCAACTCCATTGGCATCACACTCGACCTCAAATAATTCTTCAAAGTGGGGGAGTGCTAGAACTAGAGCCTCACATAGTCGGTACTTGATAGTTTCAAAGGTCTTCTAAGTTGCTAGAGACCATGAGAAACTACCCTTATTCATACATTTTGTAAGTAGAACCATCATAGAATTGAAATCCTTGATGAACCTCCTATAGCAAGAGGCAATGCCATGAAGACTTCTTATTGTTGTGACTGAGTTTAGGACTGGCCAGGACTTGATTGCTTCAATCTTGGTGTCATCAACATGGATACCTTTATAAGAAATAACATATCTAAGAAAAAAAACCCTTAGAGTAAAGAGTTCACATTTCTTAAGCTTACCATAAGGCCACTGTTCTCTGAGGGTGCAAAATACTTGCCTCAAGTGGTCAACATGTTTACCTTTAGTCTTGCTATATACAAGGATATCATCAAAATAAACAATCATAAACAAACCAGTATAGGGCCTCAGCACGTCATTCATGAGTCTTATGAAAATACTTGTGGCATTGGACAATCCAAATGGTATGACAAGCCATTCATAGAGCCCTTGCTTGGTTTTAAATGTAGTCTTCCACTTATCTCTCTCCCTTATTCTAATTTGATGGTATCCACTTCTTAGATCAATCTTAGAGAAGGCCTTTGAGTCAAGCAGTTCATCTAACATGTTATCAAGCCTAGGAATGGTGTACCTATACTTAATTGTAATGTTGTTGATGACTCTACTGTCTAGACATATTCTCCAACTGCTATCATTCTTTGGTACTAGGAAAGCTTGCACATAACAGAGGCTTATACCATCCCTTGCATATCCTCTGTCAATAAGCTCCTGAACCTGCCTTTGCAATTCCTTAGTCTTAGTGCGGTCGCATCTATAAGTAGGTTTGTTTGGTAAAGGAACTCCTAGAACTAAATCAATCTGATGGTCAATTCCTCTCTTGGGAGAAAGACTAGGAGGAAGGTCTTGAGGAAAGACATCCCTAAATTTTGAAGTAAAGGTTGGAGCAAGAGATTGAAAGGTGCTAACCCCCCACTAGAGGTGGACTCCACCAATAAGACAGCTACTATGGTCTTTCCCTTAGAAATAGCTTTTTCTACTTTACTTTCACTTATAAGCAAGGCCTTTTCCCTCGGAATTCCCTTCCTAGCTTAAGGTTTGTGTAATTAGGTAGGGGCCAATGGGGTTATAGTCTATTTTCTCTTATACAGATTGAAGGAATATGTGTTGGACTTACCATAGTGTAAGACCCTTCTGTCATACTGCCAAGGCATTCCTAGGAGCAAATGACATGCATCTATAGGCAATACATCACAGATAACCTTATCTTCATACTCTCAAATGGAAAATGCTACTAAGACTTACTTAGGGACAGTTACTTTATTTCCTTTCTTAAGCTATTACAGGGTATATGGCCTGGGGTGCTCAATGTGGGAAGACTCAACTTGTCAATCAACTCAATAGAAGCTACATTTGTACAGCTTCCCCCATCAATAATCAAGTTATAGGTCTTGTTGGCCACCTTATTGATAAGTGCTTAACATATGCATCATTTTAGGGCTATTTTGCTTTATTTTTAGGAGAATTATGTGCTTAATGTTATTATTTATACTTCTATTCTTGATTTATGCTTGGATATGATTGTTTGATGTGATTTGCATGATTTTAGGTCTTTTTACCCAACATTTGGCCCTTAATAGATGTATTTTGACCTTCCTCACAAACACCCATGCAATGCTACACTCGTGGAGCAAGAAAAGAGCAGAAAACCAGTTCCAACCTAGACAACAGTCGGACTATGGTGTCTGCCACAGATCGTAGTGAATAGAGAAACTGTTGGATCTTCGTTTTCCTTTGGCTGTGTGGCTAAAATGACCGAGTTGTCCTATAAAAGGGCTCCGTTTAGGCAGCAGCAAAGAGGAGATGCATAGGAATATAGAGTAGCATAGTTTATTCTCTTTCTCAAATTTTAGTTCTCTTTAGTTTAGATTTTAGTTTGGTATTTGTATTGGTGAATAATCTTAAGTGTGAGTGTTTGATCTTGAGGTAGTTTGAAGCCCTTGATTAAATGCTACCCTCACTCAAGCCCTTCCACTCAGATTTCGCAAAATGTTGGTTAGTTATTTAATCGTTAATCATACGTGAGTAGTTTAATGTTTCTCTAGGGATTTCGTAATTTATGAAAGTGTTGTTGGATCATGTTTTAATATAAAGAATTATGCTTATTTTCAAGATTCATTTAATTTCATTCTATAAAGTGATTATCACGTTGTGAGTAGATTTTCGGCCAAAGTTTGTTTATGCACTTGAAACAGTCGGGTGAAAAACTGAAAGGCGATATTTGATTGTTGGACTGGTTGATAAAACCTGACAAAACGTGGTCTCGAAAGAGAGATTTGCATGTTATGAGGACCACAAAGTAATCGAAGATGTTTAACTTGGATTAAGACAAATTAGTTCGAAAGAATGACTTTTACTTCATTTGGGCACATTTGGTTGATTTCGAAAGAATAGCCAAATTTTTGGATAGATTGCAATTCCTTAAGATTAACCGATTAGAGAAAAAGCACATGTTTGTCGTTTTGATCCAATCACTTTTCATAACTACATAAATTTCTAGGCATGTTCCCATAATTGATTTAAAAATTAGTGAATTGGAAGTTCTTAAATCGAAACCATATGAATTAGAATTTTACTTAGCATATTCTGATAGACAAGACTCGATATATTACATTAGTCCCTGGAAAATGATAACTTTTATCTATACTACGACTACCCATGTGCTTAGGCAGTGGTCAAGTTTTTGACGCCGTTGCTGCGGAACTAAACTGTTAACTATTAAGTTCGTCTTGCAAAAATGACTAAGTATTTTATTGTCTTTTATTGTTATTTTCTTTTCTTGTTTGATTGCGTTGGTAGTGTTGGTGATAGTGCTTACAAGAATTTTTCTTATGTATACAAAGTCCAATCTCATACGAATCCAATCTTGAGATTGAAAGGACTTTTTGCTTAAGGAGGAAGAAGCAAAGGATTGAAGAACAAAGACGCGAGGCTAGAAGGAATCCAACAAACATGGCAAGTGGAGGAGGTGACCAAAGAAGAATGCTTCGAGATTTCGTTACCCTGGAAAACCGGCAATCATTTCGATGGTGCAACAATCCCAATTTGGAGCAATGCCTTTGGAAGACCCGAATCTACACCTCTTGGTCTTTTTAGAGGTTTGCAATATGTTAAAGCTTAATGGAGTCTCCACTGCCGCGATTCATCTACACTTATTTCCTTTCTCATTGAAGGAAAAAGCAAGGGCTTGGTTACACTCCTTGCCATCTAGATGCATTACCACTTGGGATGAGTTGGCAAGAGCCTGCCTCGTTAAGTTTTTTCCCTCTGAACAAAACAACAAGCTTGAGAAATCAGATCACCAACTTCACGCAAAAAGATGAAGAGATGCTCTATGAAGTCTGGGAGCGGTTTAAAGATTTGCTGCGCTTATGCCCCCATCATGGTCTTCAGCATTGGATGATTATCCAAGTCTTTTATAATGGTGTGACCCAGTATGTAAGGTCTACTATTGATGCAGCGACATGAGGAACTTTGATGAACAAAACTGAGGATGAAGCCTACATACTAATTGAGGAGATGACACTTAATAATTTTCAATGGTCCACCGAATGACGTTAACCCAAACGGGTTAGAGGTAAGCTTGAAGTTGATGCACTTACTTTACTTTCTGCTAAAGTAGACGCTATGACTCAAAGACTAGATCGAATGAATGTTAATATTGTGAATTCTAATGCCCATTCCCTTTATGAAATTTATGGTTCTATTAAGCATTTAACTTTGAATTGTTAAGTTGGGAGTCCTTTTTTCTAAGACCCTAGTGAAGTTGACTATGTTCAAAACTTCAATCCGAGATTGACCAATGACCCTCATTCTAGTACTTATAATCCGGGTTAAAAGTATCATCCGGATTTCTCCTATAGGTCTAATTCAAACTCATCGAATATGCCCCTATGAATGCTAGACCGCCCCTGGTTTTCAAAGACCTCATTTCCCTTTTCAAGTACCCCAAAAGTCCAATTTAGAAGCGATGATAGAAAGTATGCTTATGGAACAACAAAAATAAGATGCGTATATTAAGCAATTAGCCTTAAAGATTGATGTGTTTACAACTCATAATAGGATATTGGAAGTCCAGATTGCCCCAAAAGCTAGTTTTTTATCTATGGTTCCAGACAAAATTCCTAGCAAACCCGAATGTAACCCTCATGAGCATTGCAACTACGTCACTTTGAAGGAAGAAATAGAGGACTTAATTGACCCTGAGGATGTACCAATGGAAGAAGGTAGAGAAATAATCATGACTGGAAGTAAGGAAAGGAACAATGGTGGCAAGACAGAAGATTGGTAGAGAATGAAACTGTAGAGTTTTCAAAAGTTTTCCCCCTAAGCTCCCTGACCCAGGTAATTTTTCTATCCCCTGCATTATGGGGAAAATGGAAATTGAGAGAGCTCTATGCGATCTAGGTGTAAGCATTGGTATAATGCCATATTCTTTGTTTCATAAGCTTCACCTAGGATCATTACTGGCCACACCCTTTTCACTATAGTTACCTGACAGTTCTGAAACGCAACCCATAAATAGATTGGATGATGTGTCAGTCAATATAGGAGATATTTAGATATTTGAGGACTTCATTATAGCTGATGTGCCTGAGATCGATGATGCTCAAATTATCCTAAGTCCATTTTGGCTATTGTTAGTTGTCACATTGATGTAAGAAATGGACGGATTACATTTGAGTTGGAAGAGCGCTATGCTGTGTTTTATCTTAGGAAGGAAGACGTGGATTCTCCTACTTCTTCTTTATTGGATGCATTACCCCTTCCCCTGAGATTGATATGGAGGATGCCTTGAATTGTGAAGACCCTCCTGATTCTGACTGAATTTCTTATGAGGACCCCAACCACAGGTATGTTAAGGTGGAGTTTGCTGCTCTTGTACCACCTAACACGCCCGAGGTTGAGGTCCGTGTACCTCTATGGGCCACTATTATAGGTTCGCACAAGTTTTCCTGTCTATGCTCCTTTTGGAAGAATTTGATGCAGAGTTTGATTTAGGGGTTGAACAAACTGATAGTAACCCGCAAGATAGGCCACGAGTGCGCTTTGTTTTGCACACAGATAATGCATTATGGCACCATGTCATGAAAACGAAGGATGTTCAACCAGAACTTTTAAGATGGTACCTTCGACTGAAGAAGTTTGACTTTGTGGTTTAGGATAAAGTCAATGTCTGTACACTTTTTGAATCGGACCTAGCATAGAAGAAGGGTCAAGCTATTGACCTTAAAAGAGCGCTTCTTGGGAGGCAACTCAAGCTCTTTTTTTTTCTTTTCTTAGGTTTTTTTTAACTATTTATGTAGTTTGTGCTTATTTTAAAAAAAACGTATAAAAAAAAGATGGAAAAAAAAAATTATGACCACCATGGCCAGATCCCCAGAGCCACTGCCGTGGGGTGCCACCCAGAAAAATCGAAAAAAAGGGACCAACAGATACCACGGTTAGACCGTGGTGAACCCAACGGTCAGTGGTGTACTGCTACGGCCCGCGATCTAGGTTTTTGACCACAGTGCCCACTCATCTTCCTCACATTTCAGCCTCTCTCTCTCTCTACCTCCATTTTCCCTCTCTAAACCCTCCATAGGTAATACCTTCAATCTTCCATCATTTCTTCTCCGTTTTTACTCATTTTCATCCAAAGTCATTCTCTTTCACTCAATCTTTTCTCTTTCCCCATAAATTTCATCTTTTTCTTCTTCTTTTTCTTCAGATTCATCTCACTTCACTCATTCACCATACCCATCTTCTTCTCTCTCTTATTCTTCTTCCTTTTACTTAATTTATTCATTTTCTTCTTCAAATTTTCTTATTTAGTTTTTAATTTTGATTTTAATTTTGGTTTTTATAACAATGGCACAAACCAAGAGACAAAGGAGTACCAATGAGGTTGGTTCTTCAAGCTAAGCACCACCTCAGCCTCAAAGGACATCTCGAAACGTGCGTGCTAGAGGTAACATTTCTCACCCTCTTCATTTGATACTTCCTGATCATGTTGTTAGATACAATTGCTTGAACGTGTGGTTGTAGCAATAGATATTATGATGAGGAACTGTTAGCTCGATTAGGAATGTTAGATGATATTAGATGGTTATTTACAAGAGGTGGTATGGGACACTTTTTGAAAATCAATGAGCATATATATTGGGACTTGACCCTAGAATTTCTAAGTACACTCCATGTCGAGGTCACTAGAGGACCTCAATGTCAAGCCGAATACATATCGTTTTATTTGCAGGGTTCATTTTATGAACTGAACTTAGGTACCTTTAAGAGTATCTTTGGTTTTCCATCTAGTATGGATTTACCAAATCACCAAGTCCCCGCGAATTCAACTCGAATGCATTTTGGGGTGAGCTTTTGGGGAATGTTAGGTACAACACTAGTTCATCAAAATGCACACATATTAAAAACCCTTGCATTAGAGCAACACAACATATTTTGGCTTGTTCCCTTTTTACTCGGGATGATAGTCTGAATGTCCCGAGATTATCTGAGTTGTACTTTTTATCATGTATGCTTAATGGTGTCCAGCTTGACCCAGGTTCCTTTTTAGCTAGGCAATTGCGTAGTGCTGCTATTATCACTAAAGGTATAATAGTCATAGGTGGAATTGTGACTACCATTGCTAGATTTTTGGGTGTTGAGCCCAACCTTGAGGATAGAATTTCTGCGTCTGACTGACTTGATCAAGTTGCTTTTAAAACTATGAACTTTTATAAAGTTAAGGCTGGGCATTTGTGTTGGATTTACCCTAGGGACCGGCTTTTACCACTTCTTAATGTCGATTGAACCACCTTATTTCACAGGGCTGACCTTTATTGGGTGCCTGGTAATGACGAGGTTGTTTCACCCACACTCCATTATCTAGCCCCTCATTCTAGTCAAGCAGAACCTATTTCTTCCTCTCAACCATTCCCTTCTAACTATACTGACCTCCAAGACACCCCTAGATCCATCCAAGAGGAGCAAGTTTCCCTTCGAGTATTTGTTGATTCTGAGAACGCTGCTCTTCGGGACTTTGTCTAAGAGCGCCACGATGAGTTTCATGGGATGCTTGCTCCTCAGACACAGTATCTCCAGGACTATAGGGCATGTTTAGAGACCTGGCGGGATAGGCATATCTCTTATGGCCAAACACCCCATCCTCCACCATCACCTCCTTTCTTACTCTGTGCTACTCCCCTTCCCTTTTTTTCTATTTTATGCCCACATTGAGGGCAATGTGTGATTCAAGCATGGGGGAGTTAGTCGTTATATTTGGTGTCTGATGCCTGTTTTGGTTTAGTGTGATTGTGCTTTGTATATGTAGTTAGTGGTAGTTTTGGAGTTTTAATTTAAGTTTTAGTTTTGTTTAGCAGTGCATTTAGTTTTCTTTTCATTCTAGGGTGCATTTTAGTTTTTCTTTTATCAGTTTCCTTTGCATGTTAGAAAGCATTGTTACTATGAGTATGCATTAAAAAAATACCAAAAAAAAGCATTGAAGGAAAAAAAAAAAATCCTCTGATGATGATCTTTTTAGATTTGGTAGACTTCTTTGCTTTAGTTTGATCCTTTGATTCACCAAATTGTGCATAAAAATGTTTGAGAATGGGTTTTCAAAATGATCTCCATGTTTTGACCACATGTTGGATGCGAATTGATTTACCCTATGAGTCTTTACATGAATTTTGGCATATGTTTACTAGTGAGCTAGTTTAGGTCTTGGTAGATGTCCCGTGAGATTTTGAGCTTTTAAAGGCTATTTATCAATCTAGTCTTATATTTCTTTCATGTGTGACTCTTCCTTGGCATCATTTCTCTAGAACTTGTTTTGATTATCATTTAAGATCACATTTGGCATATGCATTTAGGCAATATAATCAAGACATTTTTCTTTGATTTCTTAAACCTCACGGCCAAATAGCCACCTTTGTTGTGTAATGTATCCCTTGTTAGCCCCTTTGAGCTTATATCTGATTTTCTTGATTTGAACCTCCTATTATAGCCCATGGTCATATACTTGTCTTACCCTTAAGCAAAGACTAGAGGAGCGTTTCATTCTTATGCATCATAGGGAACTAGTAAGGTGGGTTGTTATCTTTTAGTAAATTTTGGCTGTTTGGTAAGGGATGTGAGATTTTGATAAGTCCCTTATTTCATTGTACAAAGTTCGGAGAATAATTGAAATTTAAAGTTCGTTATGGATTTTCCCTTGGCTATTCGATCCCTTTTTTGGGGAAAAAAAAAGAGAAACAAAAGAAAGAAAAAAAAATGGAAGAAAGTGTTGGCCTTGTTGGAATTGTAGGTTATTTTGTAATTTTCAACTCTTTTTCTCTTCAACTGGGGATGTATTTAATATAATGGTCTAAGAAGGATGTAGTATGATGCATTGAAATTGTTTAGCTCTTAGTCTCTAGCTTTAGGCTCCCCTCTTACTTTTACCCATGGCCCCATTACAACCCTATGAAAGTCCTCATAATTGTCTAGTGTATTTGCATATTAGTGATGGCGAATTTGAGAGTCTTATCAAGTTTATGGTAGATTTGAGTCTAAAGGATGAGAATTGAGAGAATTTTCATTATTATTAAACACATGAGTGATGAGAGCCACATAACTATAGTGAGGTTCTACCGGCCTCACTAGCCTTACTTGTTTCATACGTTGGAATGACTGTATTTGACGATTTAGGAGATTGATTCAAGTTTGACATTGTGGTCTATCAAAAGTTTTTCGAAAATTTCATTCCCTGATATGTTTGTTAATGATTTTTGTATCTTTTTGGGCTACCTTTGGATCAGCTTTGTCTTTTGAATGTTACTTATATCTATCCTTAGGAGGTTCTATGTATTTTTTTAATTTTTAGCATTGCTTGAGGACAAGCAATTGTTTAAGCACGAGGGAGTTTGATAAGCGCTTAACATATACATAATTTTAGTGCTATTTTGCTTCATTTTTAGGAGAATTATATGCTTAATGTTATTATTTATATTCCTATTCTCGATTTATGCTTGGGTATGGTTGTTTGATGTCATATGTAGGATTTTAGGCCTTTTTATCCAATATTTGACCCTTAATAGATGTATTTTGACCTCCCCTACAGACACCCATGTGATGTTACGCCCGTGGAGCAAGAAAAAAGTAGAAAACCGGTTCCAACTCAGACCACAGTCGGATCGTGGTGTCTGCCACGGACGAGGGTGAATAGAGAAACTGTTACCTCTTTGTTTTCCTTTGGTTATGTGGCTAAAAATGTCCAAGCTCTCTTATAAAAGGGCTTCGTTCAAGCTGCAGCAGAGAGGAGATGCATAGGAATATAGAGTAACATAACTGATTCTCTTTCTCAAATTTTAGTTCTCTTTAGTTTAGATTTTAATTTGGTATTTGTATTGGTGAGTAATCTTGAGTGTAAGTGTTTGATCTTGAGGGAGTTTGAAGCCCTTGATTGAAGGTACTCTCACTCATGCCCTTCCGCTTAGATTTTGTAAAACGTTGATTAGTTGTTCAATCCTTAATCATGCGTGAGTAGTTTAATTTTTATCTAGGGATTTAGTAGTTTATGAAAGTGTTCTTGGATCCTATTTTAATATAAAGAATTGAGCTTATTTTCAAGATTGATTTGATTTTGTTCTATAAAGTGAGTATTATGTTGTGAGTAGATTTTCGGCCAAAGTTTGCTTGCACACTTGAAACAATCGAGTGAACAACTGAAAGGTGACATTTAATTGTTGGACTGCTTAATAAAACCTAACATAAAGTCGTCTCGAAAGAGAGATTTTCATGTTAGGAGGAGTATAAAGTAATTGAAGATGTTTAATCTGAATTAAGACAAATTAGTTCGAAAGAATAACTTATGCTTAGTTTAGGCAAATTCGGTTGATTTGGAAAGAATATACCAAATTTTTGGATAGATTGCAATTTTTCGAGATTAACTGATTAGGGAAAAAACACAAATTTATCATTTTGATCCAATCACTTTTCATAATTACATAAACTCCTAGGCATGTTCCCTAAATTGATTTAAAAATTAGTGAATTAGAAGCTGTCAAATCGAAACCATTTGAATTAGAATTTTACTTAGCATATTTTGATAGACAAGACTCGATAGATTATATTAGTCACTAAGGAATTATATCTTTTATCTATACTATGACTACCCATGCGCTTGTGCCAGTGGTCACTTACACCTGGAGTGGAAGATTTATTCCCTCCTATTTGCTTCTTGTAAGACTTTACTGGTATGAAGTGCTCTTTTGATCAATAACATCTTTCCTTCTTTAGGTGGTAGGTAAGAGGTCTCTCCTTCCTATTATGACTCTTCTTCACGCTCTTCTACTTCCATCTAATCTAGGCCTTTACTCTCTTTGATAGCAAGGACTCTTCTGTTGGGACAATCTACCTTTAAATGGCCAGAGCCATAGCACTTAAAACACTTCTTCTTACCGTTAGGGGCTTTCTTAACAACCTCTTTTCCCTTCCCCTTGTCTCTGTCTTCTCCAGGAGGGGCATCTATTTTGTAAGAATTGAAAGGCTTCAAATGTACAGTGGGTTTTACTGAAGTAGAGGGATAACTCTTCATAGACTTAAGCTACTTCTCGACCTCCACAGCTAGCTTGCATACATCCTCAAAGGACCAGAAAGGCAGGAGTTTAACCCTATCTAGAATAGCAGGATTCAACCCTTTGAGAAGCCTAGCAATGGTCTATTCAGGCTCTTCCTTTAAGGTACACCTGATATGAAGTTTCTCAAACTCCCTAATGTATTCCTCAATCTTTATGTTGCCTTGGTGGAGGGAAGTGACTGTGAAATAGAGTTATTATTTGTAGGTGGTGGGCAAAAATCTTTTATCGATGTGTTTCTTCAGCTTAACCCAAGTTTTGATCTTGGGTTTTCCTTCCAAGGCTCTGGTTCTCTTTAAATTTTCGTACCAGATGATGTATATTGCTTGACCTTGAGGACAACCAGCTTAAAAGCTTTCTCTCCTGAGTAACCTTTGATTTCAATGATTCTCTCCATGGATTGAACTCTTTTAAGGTAGTCTTTTGGTTTTAATCTATCATTAAACTCAAGGGTTTCCAACCTAAAATCCTTGAGGTCATCTCTGTGATTTCTTCTTCTTTCAAGTCTCTTTTCTCCATTGGAAGAGTTACCACCATAATGAGAATCTAGGGAGGGATCTAATCCATATGGGGATTCCTATAGAGGTTCCCTATCCCTACCTCTAGGTTAAGCCATAAGCTGCTGAATCTGAGCAGTCAAGTTCCTCATATTATCCTGTATCTTCAGGATAGTTTTATCTCATCTGAGTTCATAAGCTTGTTCAAGAGTGAGCCCTCTAGGAACGATAACTGGTAGTTGAAGAGGAGAAGAAGTGGTATCCCTCTCAGACATTCTATTCAAGGACAAGCTTTGTAGTTGGTTATGGATGTTTTGAAGAGCTTAGTGCTTTTCTAGCTAGATTTTATTTAGGGCTCGAGGTTCTTTTATAGCTAAGTTAGCAGTGATAGGGTTAAGGGATAACGAATGACCTTAGTAAATTAAAGAGGAAAGTAGCAAGCAAAGAAAAACTCACTATGGATCAAAGTTAGGCTCTAATACTAGTTGTTGTATATCAAGCAGCCAGAATGCCTTCACCACACCTAGCAACTCAACATGGAAGATATGTCCTAGAGTAAAGGTTCAAATCCACCATCCAAGACTAAGAGATTTGCCACCAATCTCCCTTAGGCCAAGCACTAGAAGATCAGATAAAGAATCCTACTTTGAAGACACCACCTTAAGCAAGGATAAAGTTTACAAAGATTTGAGAGAGTGTTTGTAGTAAGCAAATCTAATTGTATTCAAATCCAACATTAGCTCATACAAGCTATTAGAGAGGTTTTATATACAACCCTTTAAGCGGATTTAAACTAAGCTTACATTATGATAACTAAACGACAAAATGAGAAGCTTAGGCAAGTGAGCTTCTAATACCTAGCTCAAAAATGGCTGATGATTAAGACCTTGCTGTAGGGGGTCCAATCATCCTAGAGCCTCCAAAATTAATTTAAATATAAAAGCAGACTTAGGACTAAACATACGATGAGTCGCTAATGTAAGAGAATAAAAACTAGGTTGATTTGTGCAAGTGAGACTACCACAGCGCTGCACTATTCTGCCCAGCAGTCTGAACTATATTTCCTCCCTTCTCATGTGCTTCTTAACTTCATGCTGAACCTCTTAGCTGAATAATAGATAGGAGCAGGCCTCTAAATTATTATGGCACAAGTCCATGAGCATAGGATGTTGTGATCCTTACTCAGACGCAATGAATCATGAAGCATGCTCAATCCAGTCTGCACTGAAAGCTTAGCAGTAGTAATTCTCTTGCTGTGGTAACTAATTAAGAGAGTCGAGCTAAGATATAATGACTTAATACAGAAGTGGACCTCCTGAGCTTCAAATCAAGTACCATATTGCATGGGGTTAGGCCTTAGGGCTCTGCTGAAAATCCTTTTGAACCTAACCTAGTATGAACTAACTTGCATGACTGTGCTGGACTTTTATTGATTTTTCCTAAACCAAGGATGATTAGATAGCCTCAAAAATAAGTTTGTTAAGAGTGACTAGGACCCCCTAAGGTATCCAGTAAAGCAAGGCTCTTCCTAGACAAGTCTTAAAACTGAGTTGTTTTCCCTTACAAAACCGTTCCCTTAAGTGAGCAGTTAGAAGTAACTCACCACTCTCCTTTTGTGAAGCTCGTTATGTGTCTTAGCATGCATTACTCTATCTAACTTTAAAAAAGCTTTAGATAAAACTACTAGTATTAGCTTACAATGATACAATTTCAAAATGTTATTTTGTAAGATAGACTTATCTTTATATCATAGTTCTAGTTGGGTTACTTAGAAGAGAAGGCCTTCACTTGTCCGCTCAAGTTAACTACAAGCATGAACTAATATTTAAGCTTATAAGCCTTCGCTTTTTTCAGGTATAATATTTAAGCTCGACTTTCAATTTTGATTAGTCATCACGGAGTCCTTTATATCTTGTTTTCAAAATGTAAGTTTTATATTTTTATTTTTTTAAGGTAATATGATCTATATATATTAAATCGCTTGTCAATGCTAGATGTTGAGTTCCAAATCCAAAAGGAGAATTAGTTCAGCAATGGAAGAATCGGCTGACATGGATACCAATATTCCAAGTAAGCATCAACCGAGTGACCCTATTGAAATTGAAAAGGAGGAAAATGCAAGTGAAAGAGCAATAAAAAGCAAGAGCAAGGGAAAACAAGTAGCTAAAAAGTTCACTCAAAGGTCAGAGTCTTGGTAGCATTTCGAAGAGACCAAAGAGAATGACAAAGAGTAGCCGATAAGTGCAACTATTGTGGTAAAATATATAAGGCCAACTCTAGTAAGAATGGAATAAAGAACTTAAAAAATCATTTTCCAAATTGCCTTGAAAAACCGAATAATCGAAGCAAACTAACACAAAGTCAATTGGTTTTTAAAAAGGATCAAAACAATAAGAGAGAAGCTAGATTGAAGGTATGGGTATTGAATCCTCATAATACAAGGAGCATATAGCTAAAATGATGATAATTGATGAGTTGCCCTTTAGGTTTGTTTAAAATATGGGATTTAGGCTAATAATTTCTGTTTGTTGCCCATCACTTAATACGCCTTCATGCATTACCATTGCAAGAGACATTTATCATATATATATGGATGAATGGGTGAAATTGAAAGAATATCTTACACATTCATGTGAAAGGGTGCGCGTGACAGTAGACACATGGACTTCACTTCAGAGGATTAACTATATGGTTATAACTGCCCACTTTATTAATAATAATTGGAAATTGCATAAGAAAATATTAAATTTTTGTGGCATTTCTACTCATAAAGGTGATAATATTGCTCTGGTTCTTGGAAAGTGTTTAGAAGATTAGTGTTTAGCATCTAAACTGTGCACTATTACTATTGATAATGCTGGGAGCAATAGCACTACTTGTACTGCCCTTATTGGTGAGTTCAAGCAATATGGTCATTTTCTTTTTCTGATTAGGAATTCTTACATGTTACATGTGTTGCTCACATACTTAATTTGGTTGTATGGGATGGTTCGAATCATTGTTGAGAAGTCAATTAAACGTGTTCGAGTTGTTGTAATGTTTGTTAGGCAATCTCCTAGTAGGTTATAAAGATTTCAAGAATGTGCAGTTGCAGAAAAAATTGACAGCAAGGCTTCTTTGTCTCTTGATGTTCGCACTGGATGGAACTCCACTTATAAGACGCGTGGCATTGCTTTAGTCTATGAGCATTCATTCACAAAGTATATCAAAATAGACCCTCATTATAATGTGGAGTTGGCAAAAGATGATGCAAATAGACCTCCTGACTCTAGTGATTATAAACAAGTTAAACACTTGTTAGCTTTTTTAGAGGTTTTTTATAATGTTACTTCGCATTTGTCGGGAACTTCAGATGTGACATCCAGCCTACTTTTCTTTAAGATTGTGGCTATTCATGCTATGTTAAAATATTTGGAGCAAGTTGTTGAGACCATTGATGCTAATGATGAAGAAAGTAAGGAAATTGAGGAGATTGGATCTAGAGTTACAAACTTTGAAGAAATGGCAAAGAGGATGAGGATGAAATATGATAAGTACTATAGCGCACCTGAGAAAATTAGCCCTTTGGTGTATATTGCTCCCATATTTGATCCTAGGTACAAGTTGGTTGGTCTTGAGTTTTCTCTTTGTGATTTGCTTGGAGAAGTACAAGGTAGTGCTATAGTTTTGAAAGTGAGAGGGAAAATAGAAGCTTTGTTTGATGGGTATTGACAATTCTACAAGCAATTGACTTCTCAATGCGGGCAAAGTAGTGGAGCACAACCTAACATTGAGAAGTTAAAGGGGCTAGAAGGAGGAAGAAGAATCATCAAGAGAGAGTTGTAAAAGTATCTAAATGAGGGACTTAAAGAGGATGATGTAGGGGATGATGTGTTAGGATGGTGGAGAGTACATGATACTCGATATCCCATGGTTGCCCGTGTGGATTGTGATGTATTAAACGTATCTACTTCTACAGTTGCATAGGACTTGGCATTCAATGTAGGACGTATTCTTGATTCATTTAGAACTTCCTTAACCCCAAAGGTAATTGATTTAATTAGTATATTTTTTTGTATTGTATTATAAATTTATAACTTATTCATCTTTTGTTAACTTATGAATTTTGTTGGATTGGATTGTGAAAGAATGGTTTAACCTCTTATATGTGCACAAGATTGGCTTAGGCCAAGCGATAGATTAGATATGGATGACTACTTTGACGAATTACGACCTTTGATAAGGGTAATGTTCAATTTTTCATTTATTTTTAAATTTTGTTTATTTACTCTATATGATTGCATATTTAGATGTTGTAACTTTTAATTTTCGTTCTTTTTATAGTGTTTATTTTAAATCCTGGTAAATTGAGTCTTAAGGATAATGTGATTGATTTGGGTGATACTGTGAACATTTAATATTAAGGTTTTTTTTGTTCTTTTTATTGTGTTTATTTTACATTATTATTATCATTATTATTTTTCTTTGATAAATTAATTGTTGGTTTTTACATTTACTAACTTGATCTTCTATTTATTTAATATATTACTTGAATAGTTACTTGAATATTTGAGAAAAGAGCAAATTATTGTAAGGAAATCCTTCTTCAAGTCCAAAACATTGGTTTCAAGTTTGGGAGTCATATTTGGTTGAAGGTTGAGTCTCTTTGAGAGGAGAACATTTTGGTTAAACACTTTGGTTATGTAATTAACTTTTAAGTTTTATTCGGTTATGTATTAAACTTTTTACCTCGGGAGTTGCTTTATATTTGTGTTGTGGTTGAATTGGTTTGGTAAGTGAGTTTGTGAAATAAGTTCTGGTTTGTGAAAGTTGAAATAGGTATGTCATATGCGTTGTGATTCATGGGCACTTAAAGGGAAGCTTGAGGCATTTCTTTATAAATAGCCTAGGTCACATTTGGTTGAAGATTGAGTCGCTTTGAGAGGCACTCAAAGGCTAATTTTCATACAACTTAATCGCACAAATCCCCAAAAAAAAAAAACAATTTGCATCGGCCCAACCAAGTAGGCCATTCGCCCAGCCAATCTTGACTCGGTCCAAAGTCAATCTGGTTCCGGTTCGTTGGTTCGGTCTCGATTTGGACCTGCTTTGGATCGATCCGGTCCTTAGTCTTCGAAGTAAGGCCCATTCGGTCTTCGGTCCGGTCCTGGACCAACGAACAAGCCTTCCATGCAAAATGGTATATACTCACAAGGAGTCTCCTAAAGTACATTGAAAGTACATCTATTCATTATTCTCAAATATATATTAATCAATAGAAGACTTTTAGTTAAAATTGTCTAGTTCTCATATGTGAATACTAACAAATCATTTAAGATTTCCTTTCCTATATAGTTCAAACAACAATCAGTTGTTATTTATGAGCACTCTAGCCAAAAGAATGAGTGGGATCGAGTTGTGCACATTGTTGTTAAAGATTAGTCGATTAGATACTTGAAAGAGGATCACATGTGTTGATGATTTTCTTCATAGAAATGCCCTTCAATGGCTGAGTTAGTAAGTTTCTCATAATAAAGGAATGACTTTAGAGAGGGGAACACAATGACTGAATTTCAACATCAAATTGCACTTAATAGAGCATAAAAACAAGTCTTATAATGACCGGTGACATGGTGAGCAAAAGTATATTAGGCTATACATTGCCTTCCATGGTTATCCACGCTAGCTAGGTGGAAACACACATGTCCCCATACTGTACTTGGGCTTAATTTGTAAATGGATAAAAACCATTTTTAAGTTCCAAATTTTTTATTGATCACCCTATTCACTCCCCTAAGGTGAGATAGACTAATAAAATATAATGCGAATTCTATAGCAGACCAATTTGTGCGAGCTTCCATGCGATCTTTAGGAGATCTTAGAGTACTTGGAGTAATAACTATCCAATTTGAACGTATAGGCAGGGCAAACTCCATAACTCCAAAAGTAATAACTGCAAGTATTTATGCATCCATTAAGTTACGTATGAATATTCATCTAGAAATTATTTTAGGCTTTTTTAGGCCAGTAGGTAAAACGAAAGAATTATTAGTAACGAGTGCTTCATCTAAGAGCTAATACAATCGGAATACTGGATGTCCCTGCAAAGCAACAAACCAATTTCAAAGAGTCAGTCCAAATGAATAGATCATCATCTCTGTCTCCTTACCAATAAATTACCTACCAGTACCAAAAATTTAGCCATGTATGCACTATCCACTAAGGCCAGAGTAGGCAGAGTACGAAATCATAACAAATCATAATAAATGAGCACTATTGCACCACCCTGTACTGTTTTCTTTTTCCGATTAAAGTTGCCTCTAGCTGATGGAGACATTGACCGTATATGAAGCAGTGCATTTCATATATTTACATAGGAGATAGGGAGCTTGATCTTCTCATCTTTTAGCTCATGGATCTTCTCTCCTCCACTTGTATCTGTAAATTCCAAGGCTTTGAGAATATCTGTAACCCCCCAAAGCAATACTTATTTCTCAACTCCCACCGTGCCTCTAAGGCTACAAAGTAATAATTTGAGGGGACGGTGAAATGCCCTGGCCAATATGAACCCACAAGCCCAAAGCCTAAGGTAATGGCCAACTAAAAGAGTTGCACGAATGGATAGTTGCGGAATAGACAATATTTGATCTCTTCCTCTTGTTTGTAAAAGTAGCATTGATAGTATTGACTTAAATGTTTCACCAGCCGGTTTCTTTCTAGCAGGAGATCATTATAGAAAATTTTTCAAAATAGGATTTTCTACTGCTTGGCGATGTAAAGGCTCTAAATGACTTTCCACATCCGGTGATGATGCTCAACCATAGTAGTATAGGTGCTCAAAACTAACCGAAACCAAAAATCCAAAACAAAAAAACCATGAATTGATCTAAAATTCCAGATACCCAAATCAAAATGTTCAAAATTTTTCCTGAACTGAAAATTTTTTCGGTTTTTCGATTTGGGTATGGTTTGGCCATTGTGAAATTTTGGGTACCCAAATACCCGATAAGATTTTTGAAAAAAATAAAAATGCTCAAGTGCTGAGGATTGAAATTTATTTCTAAATTATTAGATATGTGTCGAGCATGGGAGAAATGTGCATTAGACCATGTGATAAGCGTCGAAAACATGTGTATTAGACATAAGTGCTAAGCATTGAGCAAGCAAAATCCATGTAAATGTATGCTACTTTTTAGTTTGTAAACTATTAATTTCACCTCCCAGTACATACAACAATAGAATGACTTATTTTCTACTTCGTTAAGTGCTTCTTGTACTGGAAATTCATTTGACAACATAATCAACTATGCATTAATTTTTTAAAAAAAAAAAGTGAAGGAAGTCTCGGTTTTTTGGAAACCTGATAAATTGAACCGAAGTTTTCGGATACCCGAAATTCAGGTATCCAAAATTTTTTTGTTCGGTTTTGGTTCAAGGTTTGGCAGACCTGAAACTTTGGTTACTCAAAGCATGGACACTCCTACATGCTATAGGTAATTTTTGTGATAAAATCCATTCATAGGTAATTTTTATTGTATATTCTGTAGATTTGGAACCTCCCCAAAAGATAGTAATAGGTACACAAAAGGATGGACCACATTGGCCAAGCTCTTGACTGTTGAATGTTGTTTAAAGATTGTTCTTATAGGGCATTAGGCCTCGAACCCCATCCTTAGCCATCTAAACAAAATAATTCCTTCACTTCACGTTGCTTCCATGATTGATGATCCTGTTGTTTCTTGTACTGAGGTCCCTGGTCATCAACCCATTTATTCATTCCAATTGCTATGAGTTTCCCATCACTCACTTGTCATTGCGCCACCTGGACAAGTCCTTTGCATCCCATATCTGGCGCTGTTGGGTAGCATTGTGATATGCCTCAGTTTTTGGAGACTCTATTTTATATTTAGCTATGTACGCTTGGGACATCCGCAAATCAACCTGTCAATGAATACAACGGCTTTGTCGCAAGAGCAGTGCATCATTAAATGATGAAATTTTGCAAATCCCTGTACTACCTATCCCATTAGGCAAATGGAGAATGTCCTTGCAAATCTAGTGCACTGATACCACCTGAATTAGCCTAGAGGAATCAGTTAATAAGAATGTATATCATCACCACAATGCATTGCCAGACCTTGAAAACAAACATGACATGATTACCAAGGGCGATAAGCATGGCATTAATGAGGATCAATTTACCTGCAGGGATAATAACTTTGTTTTCCAACCTTGTGGCTTTTTCTGCATAGCTCTTCCATATTTAATTGATAGCTTGTATTTTTAAAAAGAAAGAAATTAAATTTATTAATTATTTTATAAATTTGTGGGAATGACATGTGTCAAAAATTTAGGGGGTTTGTTTTGTTTTAATATGTATATTATGTATTACACACACGCGCGCGCACACACCAACACACCCACACACATACATATGTACATACATACATACATACATACATACATACATACATAGTTTAATATTGAACCCTAAATTTTTTTTATGCAACTTACTTTTATTAATTATGTATGTGGGTTTAATTAATAGAATTAAAATCATATCGCTTGCGTGCTAGACCTTGTATGATAGTATGATGATTAGGCAAATGGGTTCAAAATTGTGATTAATCTTAAATATTCTACACTAGTAATTGGACAATTATATCAATATTCAATTATTCATGCCTAAAATTAGATAAGTTATATCATTGTGTAATTACAATTTATCTTGTAATTGTGAACTAATGATTGTGTACTGGGTCATGAAAAGAAACTTTTTTTGATTCCTAAATGTAAAAGAAAATTCAATATTATGATGGTAGTAGGGGTCAAATTCGTCTTATATCTACCATTTAATTTATTTTGTCTTTTGAACCTCATTCATTACATTAGTTAGTTGATTTCCTTTCGACTTTTAGTTCATAAAAACCAAAAATTGGTTTCTTTTTCTTGAGTTACTGTAAGAAAAATTAATTTTTAGTATTACCATTCTATTATTAGTTTAAAGTACCTCAAGGCAACCACTAGTTTTATTCAATTTGATGCATACTATTGCTTAAAATTTAGATATTCATGAATAATCAACATCTAGTTATGAGGCAATAAAAAATTAAGACATTGGGAACAATTGAGATCGCTCTCAATGTCCATGAAGAATTAGAGTCATCAAATCTTGTGCAAACTCAACCTGCACTTTGTAGAGCAAATGAAATCACTGGTTCTTAGCATAGAACAATAGGCCATGGATCTGTGCAATCTGTTGGGTGCAGCACACATGGTACTGATTTAGTTTTTAAAAGACTTGATTTGGTTCAAATTTTAAGCTTATTTAAATTTTTTAAAAAAATAATTGATTACTACAACATTGTCCACAAGTACGTCTAGAGGTAAAGGAGAGGGAAGCAATAATGCATAGTCGTTGATATGATGACCAAAGGCCCCCAAAAAAAAAAAAAAAAAAAACAAAACTTAAAGTTTGTAAACTCGATATGGTCCCTCAGCTATTAGCAATAATGCTTGACAAACGACAGTTAGTCACTTATCGTGGTTGTGTTGTAAGAATAATGGCACCTGTGAAGGTTGAGATTGGTAGAAAACTTTTTCAATTACTGGAGAAAGGACGTGGAAAGAAATTCAGGTCACATGTGTATAATTGTGCATCCTTTAATTATATTATTTTAACGACTAGTTAATCGATTCTTATTACCCATTATAGGCTTTATGTTTGCATAATAGGGTCCTTTTGAGCTTACGGATAGTACTCACAAGATGTCTCGTTTGCAGTGCTTCGTCATAGAGATAGGACAGCACATATATTGACTTTGAAAATCTCACATGTACACTCATTATAAACAATGTTGTACTACAAATGAGGAACAAGAAAATAATCCGCCAAATGATTCGTAAAAAGATTAATGAACTCACCAGAGTTTTACTTTCATCAACTTCATTTATAGTACATTTTGTCCATTTTTTTCTTGCTATTACTTTTATTTTTCAACTTCATTCTTAACACCTTTTGTCCATCTTTTCAATACTGAAAAATAGTTAAAGGAATTCGAATAATCAACTGTCTGATAAGTGGTGTAAGCATACCATTGGAAATTTTATCCTATGTTTAAGGAGAAGAAATGTTGGTGAATTAATGAGTATTAGATAGATATATTATTTTCTTTTGTTGAGAATAGATTCTCTGCTTCTTGATGCAGCTGCAACAATAAATTGAAAGACATGTTCTTTTGCACATATGAGAGAAAACTATTGTTACACCCATGGCTAATGTGATTTGGCTTGCGAAACACATAATTTTAGTATGAAATGGAGACTTGAATGAGATTATTGTGGTCATTCTAAAAAAGTACATGTATTCATTATTTTATTTAAAAATTAACTGTCTTTTCACCTTGCATGTTACTAGCTTATGGGTGTTTAATATCTTTTTGTAATTTGCTAATGATGTTATTAAAAAAAAAAAAAAGAATCTCCTAGACCTTGTTGCAAAGGGCTCATAAGGGGATGCTCCTTAAATAAAGAGGAGACACTACTTGTTGCTGTTAGGGTGGGATTGAAATATTTTAAATGAACGGGCATTTGAGGTTATACCAAGAGAAAGCATCAACAAGAGCAACAAAAAAAGATCCAACAGTAACAAAAAACATAAGATAATTAGAGACAATGTTACAAGAATTCAAAGAGGAATAATAAAAACAAAAGGAGGATTAACAAAGTGATAGGCTAGAAGCGCATGGTTTTGTTGTTGTAGTACATCAATTGTCATATCTACAAGAAATAAGGCAAGTACTTCCCCCTTTCTTGGATGTACTTCTCCCTTTCTTGGATGATTCCAAAACTAACAATTGATGTTAATTACAACTCTCTTTCGAAATCTAGTGAAATACTAAACTCAAATAAGCCATTGTTTCTCGATATCTTATAACAGTAGCAGCAACACTACCAGCCCCAATATCAGTCTTGCTTTCATGATATTTAGAAAAATTTAGATGTAGGCACTCTTACCTCTACAAGCACTCATGCACACTGAAAGACTGATTCTAGGAGGTCCACATATCTAGTAATCTAACATGGATTTCACCTTTCAACAAGTATAAATTCATTAAGCATGGGATTACCAATTAGGTTTCTTAATTGGTGACTTTTCCCAAGTTCCCATATAAACAAGTCAAATCCTAGTAACCTAACATCGATTTCAACTTTCAACGCTTCATGAATATCTGATTCATGTAAGAAATTGATTAGGCATCTCACAAACAAATATTCCTTTAAGATATGATCAAATCAAGCCAATCAGTCACAAGTACAAGAAACTATCACAAATCTTAACACAATTCCATGATTAAAACAATCAAATATAGCATAAATTAATAAAAACTAAATTAATTAATCTAAAAAGAGAGAAGAGTTGATTAGCCCGAAGTGTGATTCAGTCAACGACTTCCGCCCAATTTCGCTTCCTTGTAAATATTCTTACTCAAACTTACTCTCAACTCCCTCTCTAATGAATAAAAACCTAATTTACTTTAGTAGATGGGTAACATATGTGTTAACTTTCATACTTTATAAGGTAGAAAATAAGAAGCAAATTGCCAAAACCAAGCAGAAACTGAACAATTGCGCAGAACTAGCCCTGTCACTACTTACAATTAGTGCCAGCTATCATGGGCTACTTGTGGCTACCAATACAAGTAGTGACACCCACATAGGCAACCCGCATTGGCTCTTGTCCTAATTGTTTTCTTTTGACTTTTTTCCTGCTTTTGCATCAGACTTCTTGTATCATGTTCCTAGTCACAGTTTGACCATATAGCTTGCCTTTAGGCTTCTTATACTTTCATCTTTGATTTAAAAATGGCCTAAAACCGTAATTCTACTCATGTACATTGGGCTTGCAAATAGTTTGTGCAAAAACACCAAATGCACAGAGCCCGAGCATACAGTAGAAAAATAGGCATAAACACACAAGTGCGCACTAATAGATTCCTAAAATGAGAAAGATAATACAATCGAAATACATAAAAATATAACTCTTATAAAAATAAAAGCATCAAAAACAAAAAGAAGAATAGCAGGGTGGCTACACGAGCTTTAGCCTGAAATGTGTGCAAACTTTGCTGTCAACGACGAGATCCACCTTCCTCTCAGTGACATTGCTAAAGGTTAAGTAGTTTTCATGATTCTAGAGTACTCAATATATAAAAATCTTATATCCTTGTTGAAGATTTTGTGAAAATATTCTGCAACAAGCACAACAGCTTGTTGCAAAGCCTAAGTGTATAGTTATGAATTATATATGTGGGTTCATAATCCATATGTTCCGAAACATGGTTAGCTAGAATTGGCATATATTGCGTTTAATTTCCTTTTGTGATTCTTAGTTTTCCTACTTTAATTCTTATAAATATCATTGTACCTACTTTGGCACATTCACATATTCGCATTCCAAGTTTTTCTTTTTGTTAGATAGTGTACTAGAAGGTTCCAATTTAGTACTGATGATTTGATAATAGACCTGTAGCCTAATCTAATCATTTTCTTTTGTTAGATAACTATAGATTTAAAGACTAAATTATTGTTTTTATTTGTGTTGGATTTTAATTGAGAAAGTTTGTGGTGTGATCAAAATCAAGAATCATGACAACATTAATTTTTTGGACAATTTGCGAAGCTTCAATATTATATGGATATGGATTCTGTATGTTGGAAAAACACTTTACTGATTTTGCTTTCTTTTGGTGGATTTCAGTTGTTCTTGAACCTTAGTGGAACTTTTGAGGATTTTGATTGTACGTAAAGTAATATTTGGCATTCCAAAAAGAATGCTTCTGTAGCTTATTGGAGTTACAATTTATTATAGTAAGTTGAATTTTTGATTTGAACAATGTGAGTTGACATAAACAAAATGAAAGGCCATCAAATTTACGTAACGACCAATGTTGTAGCCAAAATAACTACAGCAATAAATTAGGGCTTTGTAAAAAAATTGCTAAGCTATTACAGTTGAAATGATTTAGTAACGAACTAAGTTGTTGTTAAAACAATCTCAATTGATCACAATGGCATTTCTTATGTAACATAAGGGATAGCTATAACCTAATAATAATTTAGTTTATGGCAACGGCAAATTTGTAGCGATGACGAATGTTGTTACAATTAAGGGTTTTTGGTAATGACATATTGTGGTTGCAATATTGTTTGGCTATGTGTAGCGGCAACGACCTTGCAATGCCATTTGTCATCATAATACATATTTAGCGTAACAATTTCATGTATTTTGCAACAACGTATGTCGTGACTATAAGTTGTTTTCATGTAGCGTAACAATGCCATTCGTCTTGTGAATTTACAGGTAAAAAGGGCTTTTAAAATTGAAACTCAAATTTATATTAATGTTTCCGTGTAATCCTACATTTAACCTTCGCTAACCTTTATATATACTTCACATACCAATTAAATTTTCCTAAATTCCAACCTCAAAATTGACTTTGGATTTGATGTCAATGTATATATTTGATTGAGAATTTCCTATGGTTGGGATTTTTACATTTGCTTTTCCATTTGTGAAGTCAATTGATACATTTTAAACTTAACCTGGGGTGCGTTTGGTAGGGTTGAAAATCATTTTCTTAGAAAATCATTTTTCATGTCATTTTCAGCTCATATTTTTAGTTGTTTGGTAAAAGGAGAAATGAAGTTTCTGAAAAATGAGTTTGATTAATAAAAGATGAACAAAAAAGCTAAACAGAGATACATTAGTGAAAAAATAAAAATAAGTAAAATATTTAGAAAAATAAGAATTTATATTTTGTTCTTTGGGGAATTATATTATAATAGTGGTGTCATCCACATCAAAGTTGTGACAATATATACATTTGTCAATTTTTTAGATCCTACCTACTGCCAACAATTTGATGTTAGCAACATTTATCGATTTCCCACTTTTAAGTAGAAATCCAAACAAAGAAGAGGAAAAAGCTAGTGTATTTCTCTATCTTCTTAACCCTGACGATAAATTGCAGAAGATTTTAGATTTCGATGAAATCATGGTTGTTAGATTCACCGGTATCGGTAACGGTATCGGCATCGAGATGATACAGTTTAGCTAATCTTTAATATGCTGCTTTAATCTTCAACCTATGTCACTTCCTTAATCTTCGAACCATACGTCGAGGAAATAGACATGGAAGAGTGAAAGAATATGAAACTGTGTGAGCGCAAAAGAAAAGTAAAATCAACTTACGGTCCATTTAAAGTGAAAAATATTTTTCTTCATTCTAAGGAAAATGATTTTCCCCTGAAAACAAATTTACCATCCTTGTTTTACCAAACACTGTAAAATGAGAAAATCATTTTCTTTCACCCCTACCAAACACACCCTTAGTATTTAACATGGTCATCAAGTATTTATCTCTTTACTTATTTTTGTCATGACTTCCACGTATATCAATCAATTTCTTCTTAGAGTTCCTAACACTTTAGAGATCCCCTTTTTGGGGATAGTTATGGTTAAAAAGAAAGTGGTAACAATTGCACATGGTGCATGTTAAAAAAGAGACAGATTTAGCCTCCATCAAGGATGGCTGAACGGATCGTTCAGATTAATGACTTTTATATTATAGTTGTAGGATTTGATACAAGAATGAAGATTTGGTATTATAATTAGACTAATGGGGAAGGTAATTTCCACCAAACAGCAATTATGGCAATTGCCATAAGTCCTGCGATGTGCACGATACATTTGACATAATTGAATATAATCTGTTAATTTTTGTAAGTACTTTGTGAAATTAAAGTTGCATTTTGTAAAATAAATTAAATTTCAGTGAATATCTCAAAAACCAATGTATTATATCATGTTTGAGTCTCATAATTTACCTTCAACTAAGCAACAAGAGTTCAAAGAAATAAATTACCACTCAAAAAAAAAAAAAAAAACCCTGTCAACTCCTCCCCCAACCCACGGCTCCATGTTTGTAGGTTAACGCTCGCGGACCACCTAGTTTTCGGAACGCTGCTACTCCTTAATGGCTCAACCTTCCCCGATCACCACACCCCATCATTGTGCATCTATTCTGCATCCTAATTCCTGTACATATCATTAGGCTAAAGTGGCATATTCATTACAACACAAGGACTGTTGGTGCGGTGGTTAAGTCTTGGCTTATTGGTGAAGGTGTAGTGGGTTTGATTCTTTGTATCCGAAAGTTTTTTGAAGCTTTTTACCCTAAATAAACAAAGCGTGGACCCTTTAAAGCAACATACAAGTTGCAAGGACTTAAAACCTATCAAGTTCACGACTAAACACATGGTGCAAGGAATTGAACCTCCAACCACAACAACACGGCACAAGAAGTCTTGGTCACTAAGCTGCTAGCTTTTTATCATTAATATTGCTTTTAAATTTTAATCCATAGCCTCTGACACTTTGCGGACAGCAGCCCGCTAACAAGCCTGCGCCCCCAAAGCCTCCAACGACACCTGCCTTTTGCTCATCAGCCCCTGCTTATCTCTTCTTCATCGACGCCATCTTGATATTGCCTGCAAACAAGCTTATGCCCCCAAAGCCTCCAACGACACCTGCCTTTTGCTCATCAGCCCCTGCTTATCTCTTCTTCACCGACGCCATCTTGATATTGCTTTTAAATTTTAATCCGTGGCCTCTGACACTTTGCCGACAGCCGCCCGCAAACAAGCCTACGCCCCCAGAGCCTCCAACAGCACCTGCCTTTTGCTCATCAGCCCCTGCTTATCTCTTCTTCACTGACGCCATCCTTCTGATCATGAACTTTGGCCACTTCGGCGACTCGACCACCACCAGAGATGGAGACGTAGATAGATAGCGAGGGAAATTTCGAAGAGTCGTAGTCGAAGTTAATTGAACGACATTAAATCCGGCGATGACTTGCCAGAAAGTATGGAGCTAGTGGCCGGAAAATGTGGAGGCTAGTTGTGGTTCATATACAAGGTAAATGATTTCTTTTTTAAAATGTTTTTTTTGGATCTTCCATTAAATTAAGTAAAAAAGTTTGACAAGGAAAACATGACCTTAAAAAATTATTTTTCAAGTAGTTTATCAAAATTTTAAATAATCCAAAACTATTAAATTTAATATCATTAAAAAAATAAAACTAAAAGTGTATATTAAAGACTCCCAGATGTACGGTCAAGATCGCAGGAATTATGGTAATTGCAGTCATTGCTAGTATCGCAGGAATTATGGTAATTGTAGTCATTGCTATTGGGTGGAAATCACTATACCCACACTGTATAATTAGAGGACAAGGTGGGAAAAAAATACATAAGGATGCTTTTTATAAATTGGCTTTGTGATAAAGTAATCTAACTAACTATCTTTGCTCTTGATGACTGACATGTTAATCCACATTAAACATTTTAGTTCTTCTCTTGGAAGTACGAATTACAATCTAAGGTTAGGAGTTTTGGAATTTCTTTAAAGGTTGTTGTATTTCTAGTCATATCAATATTTCAAATCTTCGTACTGTCTCAATTCAAGAGGTTGAGTGTTTTGAACCTACTAGAATTTGTCAATTGGTCATTAATCGTATGCTGCTATAAGAATTTGATTGAGCTGCTCTATTTGATGCCTATTCCAACCTGTAACACCCATGCCACTACTAGATGCAAATAGTTGCTTGGAAGAACTTCTTGGACCATTGATGGCATTACAAGCTACCACTAACCATTGTAGATTTATAGTGAGTTTTGTTCTCGCTCATGTATTGCCTATGAAATTTTTTAGGACCACTCACTGTAAGATTGCTTCAAGTCGGGAAGCTTTAACTATGAAGTTTTCTTTTTCATGACATATGACGTACATGCACCATTGGCTCTGTGGATTTGTCATATCAAATTGTTAAGATTGAGTTCAATCTTTGCGTAACACTAATCCTTGAATATCACAACATTCTTGTTATGCTCACAAATTAACAAACTCCTCTCCACTTGCATTTTGTTCCCAAAAATTTTTATAATTTTATTTATGTATCAGATTGATTTTGGTGTCTCGTGTGAAAAGAAAAGGGAAAAGAAAAATTAGGCTGAGTTTTAGAAGAATTACAGAAAAATAAATTTTTTTTTTTTTTCATGTGAGGAAAACTGAAATAGTGTTCGATTGGTGGTAATTTTTTGAATTAAAGTTTAGGTGTGAGATAAAAACTGTGAAGATCTCTGGGATTTCATCATCTTTTTTTTGTGAGAAGATTTCATTGTCCAATAGCAAATATAAGTTAAATTTCTATTAAAAAACTAATTAGGAAATCATCGTATATTAGGAGCAAATATAAGTTAAATTTCATTGTCAAGGTAGCCCTAACCTCCTCTTCGGGCAATAAGTACGTAGTTGCTTAAAACAACTTCATGGGTTGTTGACTAATACCACAAAAACAACACAATTGTTTCCACCATACTTTATCATCATTTCACGTGCTATACATCTGAAAATTTTAAATGTAAGTTTTGTGAAAAGGAATGTCTAATTTAAGTAAGTGGTTCATAACATCTAATTATTTAAGATCCAGTTTGGGCATGACTTAATTAGTTAATGAGTTATACACCCATTACTTCATTATTGCCCTGAGATTGTATTAATCTAACATTTTGATACCTTTATGACACAGAAGGGGCCTTTGTATATTATTAGTATGCCAAACTTCTTCAAGGTACCAAAGTGCTACAAATTCTTTATTAGCTCTTGTTCTTTTCATGGGTCAATTCTAAAATACTAACCTCAACTTATGTCAACACACTTCAATCTACTTTAGCCTACTGCAACTCACTTCCACTATTTTAACTAATTTCAATTTATCGCATGAAAAAAATTCAACCCACTTCAACCCACTTCAATCTACTTCAACCTATTTCATCCAATCTCAACCTACTTCATCCTTTTACCCACCTCAATTTACCTACGAAAAAAACAGACCCACAAATCCTATAATGAGTAACATATCAAGTGCAGACTCTAATATTAGGTTTTGTACTGCAGTTATGATTCTTTTTTTAATTCCTTGGAAAAATTAAAACTAAAAGGGTTATACACTATAAAATTATCTCTGGCTTTGTAATGAAATTAATGAAATCCAATTGTCCAATCATGATTCTTTAATCCAACCGGGTTAGCTGATAAGAACCAAAAACATCAATTTCCAAAATACAATTGATATGAACTAGCAACATGCGTTGCAGGACTTGCAATTAGACATCATCAAAAGACGTCTCTAAGCGATTGATATGCATTCTAGTACGCATTTGTGACATTTATAATAGTCTAACATCATCGCAATTGTGTTGGTTTAAAGCCCAATGATTTTTAGCATAAGCAGATGGACGTAATTTGTGTGCATTAGATGGGAAGTAAGCGCAATTTATTCCGTAGAGCCCACCATTAGCCGTAAATTATACAGAAGGTGTTCCGATTCAACATTAATTATAATTAGCACTAATAATAGGAATATGTGAGTAGTGGAGGGGCAAGAGTGTTTTATTGAAATTAGTGAGGTCATGGGTTCAATTTGTGATAAAAGCAAAGCCTATTTTTTTAATTATTATTCTTTTCGTCTTAAAAGTCTTTTAAGCGCCTTTCAAAAAAAATTCTAATTTTTTTTAATTCTTCCGTTGAAATATTAAGGCACACACTTATATTTATATTATGGATCTACGTTCACTATTTTTTTATAAAAATTCTAATTTTAAGATAAATATTAATTAAAAATTTTGTATATCTATTATCCGTGTTTTTACTCAATAGAAACATATAGTATGATACAAATATAATCCAACGTACTAAAAGTATGTCATACCTCACTAAATATAAGTCATAACTTTCTAAAAGACGAATATATCATACTTTACAATATGAACAAAAAAATATATGTACTAACTAAAATTATGTAATATATTGTAAGTTCACGTATTTTTTATTATGAATGATTAGTATTCCACGCTAAATCATATTGGTCACAAAATATATTTTATAACTCATCAAATATCTATCATGGTTCACTAAATAAGTAGCATAACTCACTAAAAAGAATAATATAGATAGCCAATAATTGTCAAATTCTTGGGTTATGTTACACCTCAATTATTTTTTACTATGACATAAGTGTGTTTGTATTATATTTTGTGAGTATAATAGAAATGTAGTGAATTAATTAAATATAATCCAACTCACTAAATATATATCATGGCTCATTAAATATATGTCACAGCTCACTAAAAAATATAGACAACTAGAATATAGTTTAGTGAGTTTCAGATGCACAATAACATTTTTTTAGTTCAATAGCACATTTTAATAAGTTATATAGTATTTTTACTAAGTGAAATCTCGGGTACATAAGATGCATTGGTTCGATCTATCCGCTCACTAAAAGTAAGTTTATTAAAACCATGTCTCAGCTCACTATGTATTGTAGTGAGCTATATATTTTTAGTGAGTTGAAATTCAATTGTACAATTGCTTCTGTAATATTGTAGTGAGCTATACATTTTCAATGAGCTGAAATTCGATTGTACAATTGTTTCTGTACAACTGGTTGTATGATATAACAACTCAGTAAATAAATATTGTAGCTCACTAAAAAAAATAAATAACTAGAATATAGTTTAGTGAGTTTCAGATTTACAATAACCTTTTTTTTAGTACGATAGCACATTTAATAAGCTATATAGTATTTTTCCTAAGTGAAACTTGGGTACATAAGATACATTAGTTTCGGCATGTCTGCTCACTAAAAGTATGTATTAACTCACTAAAACTGTATCTCAACTCATTAAAATATTTTAGTGAACTATACATTATTTTTAGTGAGCGAAATTGAATGCAAAGTAGCATATTTGGTAAACTATAGGGTATTTTTAGTGAGCTGAAATCGTGCGATTTTCTTTGTTTTTTGTACGTGGTGCGCCAGATGGGTAATTTGTGGGCCCAGTTGTACAATTGCATTTGTACAACCCAATAGACCATATACCAACTGAGAAGTAAGAGGCAGATAAAAAAGAGTTGTCGATGTAATATTAATGTTTTGAATGTTGACATACATGCCCTGTTCTTTTCATGGGTCAATTCTAAAATATTAATTTCAACCCACTTTAACACATTTTAACTTACTTCAATCCACTTCAACCCACTTTTACTATTTTAACCGAGTTCAATTTATCACATAAAAAAATTCAATATACTTCAACCTACTTCAAGTCACTTCAACCTACGTCAACCCACCTTAACCTACTTCACTCTTTTACCCACCTCAATTTACCTACGAAAAGAACATGCCCATAATTATATATAATGTAGTGCATAGGTAAGGGATTTTAGCAGTTAAAATCAACATTTAAGGTGAGTCATCTTTGCACATTGGATGCCCATTACAGACATGAGTTTTTTTTTTGGGGGGGGGGGGTTTGCAGTAGTATGATGTTGTTTCTAATGATATATTATTTACTTTATGCTTTTGATTGTTGCAAAGCTTTATTAATGTTATGAGTTCTATTATATACTGTTATATACTTTATTGTTCTCTTCATGTCGTGATGTTGGCTGCTATGGTTTGGTTTTACTTTTGCGGTGTTGTGTTCTTCAGTAAAATTATGTTGCACAATGTCGACGATTATAGAGAAATGGCTTTAGTACTTCAACCAATACTCAAAGAAGTAGTGCATGGTTTTACCTATGTTATCCACAATAATCGTTCTTAAAACGAGTCATGACATCATATTTGATTATTGTTAGGGAAAGAAAGTGATTTAAGGAGTAACTGAAAGGGGACAAAGCATTTCAATCATTATTAAAATGGCCTTGGTATAATTGTTTGATTATTAGTGCTTTTCGCTTATGGCTTTCGAGACTTCTACGGGAATCCAACCCCCAACATTATGAGTTTAAATCCAAGAGGCATAGACATTTCCTTGTAAGAGAATTCATGGGGAGTCAACGCACATGTTTCTTTGCAGGGGTTCGATTATTTTGCAAGATAGGCCACTATTAGGCCTAGTCCAACTTCCATGTGAATCGCCCTCCACCGGCAAAATGAGAGGAAAGACAATCTTAGGGCTTGTTCTCTTCGACTTATTTTCAAACAGAATAAGTTCAGATAAGTTCAGTTCACAATTTAGAAAGTTCAGAATAAGTTCAGATAACTTCAGTTCAGAAAGTTCAGAATAATAAGTTTAATAAATAATTTCAAAATAAGTTCAGATAAGTTCAGTTCAGAATAGTTTAGAATAAGTTCAGTAAATAAAGTTCAAAATAAGTTCAGATAAATTTAGTTCAGAATAGATTCAGGTAAAATAAGGCGAAGAGAACATGCCATTAACCTTATTTAAAAGGGGGAAGGGAGGGGTAATTTAAAGGCGAATAATATTTATAGTAGCAGAAAACTATATTTTCTTAATCTAGCAAAATAATATAGGTTGTGCTTTATGTTTTTCATAATCTTGTATGCTTTACTAATACAGGTTGGTTCAAGTGATTCGACTCTTGTTTTTCTTAAGCAATGTCTCGAGCTCAACTCCAGCGAAATGAAAGATTTAAGGCTAAAAAAAAAATCTTGTATGCTTTTCATTCTTTTATTGACCTAATTCAGCAATAGAAAACATAAAATGTTAATAACTACAATTACAAGGTAAGTAGTTCACATTGATCTTAATACTGAGACCATAAAATATATTACAAAGATATCTATTACCATATGATTTTATAAGAAAATGGAAAAAAATGTGTAATCCTGATAATAAGCGACTGATAATCACTTGTGAATCAAAACCATGACCTTGAATAAATTATATTCCAAATCTGGTTGTCTCTTCCTCCCTCACTGTATTATATTGATTTTGCACTTCGTATGCGCCCAAAAGACAAGCACCTCAAAGAATTGGTCATACCTCGAAGCCATTTCAAAGTTGCACAACACAAGACAGAGTAAACAAACATAAAAGTGATCAAAGAAGAAACAAAAGTGAGGACACAAAAAGCAAAGGAAGAGCACTAGGCAATTGCCGTAAAACTTCCCACAAGATACATGACATCATATCTCCCCGAACTGAAGCAGAAGTTCAAAGTTCAAACCCCCAAAATAAGCATATCATTCATTCTTGACGCTCTCTCGTTTCATTTACTCCCCTTGACGTTTTCTGTGATTGGCCCCCCCCCCCCTCCTTCTCCCCTCCTTTTAATATCTGGATTCCCCCCTTCCCTTCTCAGTTGTCCTCCCTTGATTGCTACCTCAAATCAAATCCTCTGTCTCTATTTTAGTATTACTACTCCTAATTTCTTCACCACCCACTTCTTCGAACCTTCCCCCCCCCCCCCCCCCCAATTCATTCATTCCTTCCTTCATTCGTTCATTCATTTCCAAATCCAATCCCAACGCACACCACCCCCCCATTTCATCATTCTTCCTACCCACAATCAAACTTTTCAACCCCGTATTTGTCTTCGTCTTCTTCTTGTTTTTCTGAATGATTCAGAATGACCCACCATCCTAAATCGTGATTATATGACCCCATCTTGCTCTTTCATCCATCCTTAGCCAAAACCAAGCCTGCCCATATCGCCGATTCCATGAATCCGATCCAGCCACCCCCGGGTGGCTCAGCCCGGTCGAGCCCATCCTCGTCGAACCGCCCTCGCCGGCGGCCTGACCTGACCCTGCCTTTACCCCAGAGAGAGCCGGCCCTGGCGGTGCCCCTCCCTCTGCCACCCACCGCCGCCGCCGCGTCCACCTCCCACCCGATGGGCTTCTCCGACCTCGAGAAGGTCAACCGCATAGGCTCCGGAGCCGGCGGCACCGTCTACAAGGTCCTCCACCGTCCTACCGGCAAGATCTACGCTCTCAAGGTCATCTACGGCAACCACGAGGAGAACGTCCGCCTTCAGATCTGCCGAGAAATCGAGATTCTTCGCGACGTCGACAATCCCAACGTCGTGAAATGCTTCGACATGTTCGACCACAACGGCGAGATCCAGGTCTTGCTTGAGTACATGGATGGCGGATCTCTTGAAGGCAAGCATATCTCCAACGAAGCAGCTCTAGCTGAGCTTTCTAGGCAAGTTCTTTCTGGGTTAGTCTACCTTCATCGTCGTCGAATTGTTCATCGCGATATCAAGCCTTCGAATCTGCTAATCAACGGCAAGCGTCAGGTTAAGATTGCTGATTTTGGGGTAAGTCGAATTTTGGCTCAGACAATGGACCCATGTAATTCTAGCGTTGGTACGATTGCGTATATGAGTCCAGAGAGAATCAACACGGATTTGAATCAAGGGCAGTATGATGGGTATGCTGGGGATATATGGAGTTTGGGGGTCAGCATATTGGAATTTTATCTGGGTAGGTTTCCATTTGCAGTTGGAAGGCAGGGAGACTGGGCTAGCTTGATGTGCGCCATTTGTATGGCGGCGCCGCCACAAGCGCCGCCGACAGCGTCGAGGGAGTTTCAGGATTTCATCAACTGTTGCTTGCAAAGGGAGCCCGTGAAGAGATGGACTGCGGCAAAGTTGTTGACACACCCGTTTATAGTGCAGAATACAACACCAACTGGGGGTCGAGCCACCGGCCCGGTTAGCCAGAACCACCAGGTTCATCCTCCCCTTAGCCAAATGTTACCCCCGCCTCGCCCCCATTCTTGATTTTCATTGTTTTAAGCCTCTTGAATTGAATTGATGACAATTTTTCTCTGTTTTTGATTTGGGTTTTTGGTTTTTGTTTTCCAATGTAATTTAAATATGAGGAGAATGAGATGAGGAGGATGTGATGATAAAGATGAGGAGGGTTTTTTCTTTGGGGTGGAGGGCAGAGCTTGAGTTATTCACTCTCTTTGATCGGAAAAATTCATCAATCAATTACTGTAGCTTTCGCTTGAAATAGCAAATGATTTATCGTTGCCAAGCTAACGGGGATAAAGGAAGAGTTTTTCTCCATCTTGTGTTGTTGTTCATATGTTTTATGATTGCCAAATGATGTCTCTGGTTTCCTCTCTCTGAATTGTAGATTACATGAGGTAAAAGCCTGATTTTCACACAATATTGAACAGTTTGTCGGTGTCCATTGTATCTTGCTATAATCATGCCATTAAGGAAACTCAATCTGCAGATAGTTGTAATTTGAATAATGTCATTATTGTTTCTTGTTGTGATACCCAATTTAGTGTGTCATTTGCAAGTTTGGTGTGTTTGGATTCTGTACTCCAATTGGAATAGTGGGATTAAAATGGTTGGTTGCGTGAACAAATGAAGCAATTTGCTTGTACTTAAGTCAAGACATGTTGCAATATCTTTTTTGCTTGATGTTATAACAAGTATTGCTAATGTGATGTGCACCCATGCCAACACCCCGCCCATTCTAGAGCTTAATGTGCATAAAGCTTGTTTCTTGCTTCACCTACCTTCTTTTACCACTCTGAGAGAGCTTAATATGCATAAAGCAATGTGCTTGTATCTAAGTCAAGACATTTTGCAAGATCTTTTTTCTTGATGTTATGCTGATTATTGATTATGTGATGTATGCCTAAGCCAACACCACGCCCGTTCTAGAGCTTAACATGCATAAAGCCTGTTTCTTACGCCACCTACCTTCTTCTACCATTCTGTGGGAGTGTTAAAATCAATCTTATTTGCTAAAATTGGTCTCAGCTTTAGTTCACTACAACCCTATTTGCACAATTCTGGCATTGGTTGGATCAGTTTCAGGAACAGTTATGTAGCCTGCTAGGGATTTATCCTATGCTACATGCTTGTTTGAGATTCATGCTCTTGCTGTTTACACTTTATATATGATGATTATTGCTCTCATACCTTCTTGAATTTGATTATAGTTATCATGGTGTCTTTAGCATGTAATTTGTAAGATGATATTGGTTTGGCCAAGTGGCTCAATTTGGTGCCCTGCCGTTCTCAAGCCCTTAAATCATCTAAAGACAGAAATGTCTTTTAAGGAAACGAACGTGAGATTTTCATCATGGTGTCTCCTCAGTCACACAAGGAGTGATGAGGCATTTTTCGGATTCAGGCAAGTTCAAGTAGTTTCTTTGCCTAATTGAGGGTAAGATTATGCAAAACTTTACCTCTTTAGACCCCATATTAGACATAAAGCTTGTTAATAGTTCTGGCTTTTCTTTAAAATGGCTTCCATATAAATTGGATTATGCCTATCTTCACCTCTTGATACCCCACATTTAAAGGTTGTTCAAGTCCTGGGTAAACTGTAAAACAGCATGCATCTCACTTCCTGGATCTGGGACCGACATAACGCGAAAAACATTTCGGGAAGGGGTAAAGTCTGGAAAAGGGGAAGAGCCCACAATGTTGGCAGTTTCCCTTTTGCTGTCAGACAATGCTATCTGTTGTGTGTGTTGTATGAGATGTGAGTCAGCTTTTTGATTGTAAAGTGCTGGACTTAAAAGAGGGTGTGTTGCAATCAAGGACCGTAGATGGGTTCATTATTGCTGTTTTATGAAGTAGAGTCCCAAAGAACTGTCAAAAGCTACTCTTGAATTGATCTATTCATGACATGGCCAAAGGGGCTTTCTTTTCAATTAAAGTTTGTTCTGTTATTATGTGCTAACTTTGAAGGTATGGCCCAGCCACTAATGCGTCTATTTTACTTTAGTTGTTCGATACGTATCACCTAGGCCTTCTTATTCAGATTCAGTAAGATTTGGCCTCAGATTTTGGTATTTGATCCTCTCATAGTAAGACTGGGGATCTTATGCTGCATTTTATTAGTTACACCTTTGAAAGCTCCTTTTATAGAATGACAACCTGGACTGATATATATAACTGCTTCATGGTCTGTTGTGATGGTAGAAAATGCATAATCTTCTGTTTTAGCATGCCTTGTATATGGCTGCTTAATCTGATACAGAGTGATCCTTTTTCCCCTTTGGATGGGTGTTTATTGCCTTATCGGTATTGATTCAATGGTTGACGGCTAATCACGTTTCAGACAATGAGATTTCATTCTCCAGATAGCCTGCATTGCAGAGCTCTTGCGTCATTGCCCTGCCTTTGCCGGTGCAGCATCCAATTTTGAGTGAGGTCTCGTGGATTTCATGTTTTATGTGAACATCTGACCTTGACTCAGAGCTGAGCAGCGGACTAGATTGGGCTAGGTTAGGGTTGGCCCATGAGTGAAGTAGGCTCGATCCAGTAAGACATATATCTTACTTAGAGTTGGGTCATCTGCCAAGATGACCATAACTTGACCCTTGCTGGGCCCATTAAAATTCCAAATACAAACAAGGCTAATAAAACTATGCAAAAAGGTGAATACACTAGAGATATACAACCAATGTAAAAATGCCTGGAAAGTTAGCCCGGCAAAGTTGATTTGGGATCTTAAGTTTGAAACTTTGAAATGAACGACTTGTACTCATATCTGACCTGACATTTAAAACAATGCTCACCTAAAAGTGGTCCCAAAATTTGAACTGCATTGACTCAAGCCAGGCTGGGCAAAGTGTTTTTTTTTTTTTAAAAAAAATATAGTTGCTTCTTTTTGCAATGCAAGTTGATTTGATCAAACATCAATTGATCCTAAATTTATTGGAACTAAAAATCATTTGACCTAAATTTACTTGAAAAAAAATGTCGTTGATCAAAACATGATTTGATTGGAACTTAACTTGATTCCTACTTGAACCAAATGACTCGTTTGCTAGGTCTACCATAAAAGTGGCCAGACCCTATTAAGCAACATAGATGTATAGGACTTAGGGGGAGACCTTTAATTCATACACTTATCATCACAAGTCACAACAACGGAAGGATTATCACCATTCCCCTAAATGTGATCATAGTCGCAGAAGGCAGAATGTCGCCAATCAGATTACATAGATCAGCTAGTTTCAAGTGGAGCAAACGCCCTATAGCTCATGCTAGGACTGGCAAGAATTTTGGTTCTGCATAAATCCCAGTCCAGATATTCCGACAAAAGTGCTATATTAAGGTCCTAACCAAATAGCAAGTCGGATTCTTCTAACTTTGTCGAATTCAAATCTCCGATGTCCAAATCCGGATGTCCGTACCTTCAAACTGATAAGGTGAACAAGACATTGGTTTTTGCCCCAACATCAAGCAAATCACAAAGGCTATTGAGTGTGTCGTCATCTATCAACTCTATTACTAATTGCTGTTAGCCACAAAGAGAGAGGGGAGAGAGCGTAAAATTTTCATGCAAAACTATGATCTACAATTCAGAGTCGAAAACGGACAGAGATAGGGTACTAAAGAGATGATTAGTTGGGTGAATAACGTCTGGGGTTTCTTGTAGATTGAGTTTGAAGATCTAAAATGTTCGATATTTTGTTTTACTTTTCACCTTTCATACAGAGGAATATCAAGCCCAAATGCAACCGTACCTCAGTTTCAAATAGAGGTCCAATTGTCTCAACATGTTGAAAAATTCGGGTTCAGACAATGTCTAAGTTGTTCAAATGTTCAGGCGCAAAATCGTCCAAAAACGTAGACAACCTGAATTCAAACTTGCAAACTTGAAATCAAACCTGAATTTAGTATGAACATGTCTGAGTGTCTGAATGTTAAATTTTAATCTAAACATGTTCAGTGCCCGAATCTTAAATTTGGATAACTTTTTTATAATCAGACTCCCTTTTCCGAGTCAAGTAAATCTAAATATTCAAATTTAACATATGTAACTATGGTGAAACTTAGCAAACGCTTAGCCATAAATCAACAAAATATGGATTAAGACACACATTTACAAGAGCCTTGATATGAACAACTTGAAGGTTTATTAAGGCATCCGACCAAAGCATGACTCTTTTTAAAACTTAAATGGACTTTTGACCTAGCTTAATTAGGTCGGATTAGACAACTCAATTGGGCTAGATAGCTCATTTGAGCATTGTACATGGCCCAACCTTTCTTAAGTGTCGGCCTTTGATTTTAGGAAATAGTTTGGTTTGAGCTTCACATACAATTAATAAAATTGTCACGAAATTTGAAATGCAAATTGGACGACATTGAATTGACAACAGAAATAGGTTAATCCAATTTAGACCCAAAACTCAAATGAACCTGCACCAAACCAATCGACCCCAACCTAGACATTTTTTCGCTATAAATATTTTTTTTGGCTAGACGATTGTATTGGATAAAATATCAACCGACTTAGAATCAACCTATACCGAAATTTACTTGATCTAAATCAAACCTGAACCAAAATCCATCAATCCAAACCTCATGCGAAATTGTACCTCGTGAAACTTAACCCAATGATTGGTTTTTCAGGTTTAGTTGTAAGATATGCTATTGCATTTGCTAATCACAGTAATGACTGTGAGGGTTTTTTTTTGGGGGGGGGGGGGGAGGGTGAGCAGTGGTGTTCATGATTATGAGTTAATGTTGAGAACCTAGATGGTCCTTAACTCTTTTATGAAAATAGTTGTTTAAAGGAAGACAACATTCGTACTAACAAAATACAACTTGTTCCTTAATGAGATATCCATCTATAACAGAAGAGTTGCAGTGCAATTGGGCTTTAACTTATGTAACTGAAAGTATCTAACAGGTAGCAATGTCAAGCACCTCTTAAATTGTATAATAGATCATCTCATTCTGTTGGAAGACACTAGGGGTGGGGAGACGAAGATAGAGATGTAAACGACCAATAGAGATGACGATTAACTACATTTCAAACACTTAGTTCCAAATCATTCAAATAGCTTACAATTTATCTATATTAAGAGCATTTTGCCTACCCTCCTATGATATAATATACGAACACCAAGTATTCATTTTGGTGTATGAAGAACTTATACCTCAATTGACATCTTGTGTTTTTCTGCATGAGAGACACGAGAACACGAGATTAAATTCTGTCGCATACAATTTTGCTAGTTGTGGGAGATTTGTGGGGTAAAATCAGCTTATAGGATAGGGTATTATGACCCATGAGGCCATTACAAATACAGGTGCAACGACATGACCAGGGCATCATGTCCGACAGGTTACTAAAAATATCCATTCAATAAAATGAAATCACTTAATTTTTATTTGTTCTACTTAACTATGCACATTGACTCGAGATATAAATCTCTCATATAATGGCCTCATCTATGTAACTCTCAAGTATGATTAGCCTATTCACCAATGTGTGCAAATATTGACAAAATTTTCGATGAAAAATCGATAGAAATTTCGTTAGCAAAGGTCTGTTGGTATTTGGATGGTCAATGTGATTTAATCGATGGATTTTGTAAATACTTTTAATGAACTATCAACATACTGTTAATCCATCGACATGACATCGATGGAAAACATCTTTATCAATCCATCATATCAATAGAAAAATGTGTACTGACCCATATTGTCAAGTATTTAGTGCCATCTTAGAAACTTTTTTCCATAGATTGAATCGTCAGAAAAGGTCATAGGTAGTCAATAAGATATCAATGGAATCTCTGTTGATAGTCAGTAGCAATGAATATGTCAGTCTATGTTTATTTTCGAATTAAAAAATTCGTATGGATAGAATATTCCATTGATATTTAATAAAAAATTCAATTATAAAAATTTAAACTTCAAAATGATGGTCATATGTAATACTGGTGGACAAACCAAAATTACGTCGTACATAATATGAGAGAATTACATAAAAAGAAAATAGAGTAATCAAAATAAAGCCTTAAAGAAGAAGATTTCTAGTAGGAAACAAAGCCCCAAAGCAAAAACTCACCCCGAAATATGAGAGAATTACATCATTCCTAACATAATAAAGGGTAAAATATATTATCCACAAGGAAAAAGGGATTATGTCATGTCAAAAAGCATCGTCTATTGTCTAAATTTCATCGCCCTATGAGTTGGTAACGAAATTAGTTTCGACATTCAACACTTAAGCCTATTGTGTAGGCGTCGAAATAGCCCCTTCAATGCGCATCTTTCCTGGTGTAGACCGCAAAAAACGTTTGCAACCATTGTGTGGGGTGGGTCTCAAAATTTTATTTTCTTCGCCCTTCCGTCTTAAGGGTTAGAAACTTTAATATAGCCGTCTACCAAATTGTGTCCAATTTTTTGCTTCGTGGGATACATTTTCTGATGGACCGCATTTATTTTCGTGATCTTCTACCCCCTATGCACTTCATTTTTAAGGTTTGTGACCTATTTAATGTTTGACTACATTAATCGCCCATATACCATGAAAATTTTTGTCGTCCAAATTCCATATTATTTTTTTGGGGAAGCGAAGGTAGGAAGAATTGAATCATTTTTTGGTATTATTAAAGAATTATGGGAGGGATGCACCGCCTAATTTATAGCAAAACCAAACAAAGCAACATAAAATAGAACATATTAGCATAAAGAAATAATTACATATGAATGTCAATTACATGAGTTTGGCTAGATAAGCATAGTTTACAACATTCACATCACTTTAGAAGAGCACAATTTTCTAACATGAATGGATGATATCCAAAATACATATATACCCTACAAAATGTGCAAAATAAGAAATTTACCGTCAAGCTTCATGTCATTGTGTGCAAAATGAATTGTGTATCTTTGGATAGATTTGTCTTTATCAAAAGTTAAGCCAACTCCTAAAAAACAAAAAGCCATGGTTAAAAAAAAAGAGGGTAATGCAAAAATATTTTATTGATAAATATTTTAGTTAGTTTTTGACACTCCATCTGTTAGCTCTTTTTTTTTTTCCCAATTAATAAGACCAATAGGCAAACAGAACCAACAATAGTATAAAAACATGACCAACAAAACAGCAGAAGGCCATATACCAAATAAACCAAAGCCACCATCAACCCTTCCATAGCATCTCCTCCTTGATTTTATGGATTAGTCAATCAACTAGCACCATATATACACCAATACAATAAAAGGATAATTGACCATGTTCATAAAGTACAAAATCCATTGTAATAAATATGCTAATACGACTAGAGATCAACCAACTTTACATTTGCAATTGCTAATATTGCTAACTGCAAAACACGCTAAAACAAATAAAAATCTACAGTCTAAATTGAAATAGGTCGTACTTTATTTTCTAAAGTCCTTGAACATTATGAACGCAAAAAGTTATGTAACCACTTGCTTGTCATGTCATGTTAAACGAAAATGGTCAAAAGTTATATGACACGTGATTCAAACTAGCAAATACCAATAGGCCAAATAGCGACTTTAGTTTTTCTTCAATAAGATAAATTATATTATATTAATACTCAGAAGACAATTGCTATGACAAGTGGATCATAGTCTAGTTTCTTCTCACAAATAATGGCAACATGCTCTTTTCGAAAACCCTAAGAGAGTGTTAGTTGAAGTATGTTGATTTGAATACAGAGTTGAAGGAACAACAAAAATTCTTCCAAACAGAATAAAAAACATGCACATCTATACAAAGAATACAAACCAAAAAAGTGCCACTACTTTTTTCACGAACTTCTGCTTGAAATAAAAGTTGTGAACTGGCAAGAAATATCACTTCTCTACAGGGTACATCAATATAAAATACCACAGAGAGCACAACTCCATGCCATGCAGATTGCATGTCCATTCTTCAATCCAACACACAGTAAGCTAACTTACCAAGTGCTTCAAAGTAATAGATAGCAAACTACACAAATTCTTTCTTTATGCATCCAAATGAGTTAAACATGTCATCTCATTTTTATTTCAGCATGGATTCAGAAGCAGGTAACTGACATAGCTTCCACGACTGCTTTTATTACTTGCCTTATGGTCATTTGACAATCGGGACAAAACTATCCTAGATGACATATTTGACATTTTGGGTCATAATTTTTCCTCTTTATGAATCTCATTGGAGGACAAATGGAGCCCTTTTTATTGTTTTATCATTTATCTGACGCAACCTATCAACACAAATTACAGCTAAGAGCATAACTTCATGCCATGCAGATTCCATACCCACTCTCCAACCCAACCCAACAAACGCTTTAGGTGATGGAAAAGGCAAACAAGGTAAAGAACAAAATGTCGTACCAAACTGACAACAGTGGAACAAAAAAACACCCCACCAACAAAGAACACAAATCCAACATAGCATAGTAGCATCATCATATCACCATCTTCTCTTTTTCTTTGATTACCAAAATCAAAGGGCTGAATAAACAAGAGTCAAACCATCTGCCAAGGTGATTACACAAGCAAACAACCAAGCTAGGAAGAATACATGCAAGGTAAACAACCAAGCCAGGTAGTACACATACAAAGGCAAACAAAGTCTCCATTGGAAGTCATTATGAACTACAACATAGAACACTTGACGACTTTGGTATTATAACCTATGAGTGATATCAACAAGTGTTGCACCAAACTTGTCCCTTTTGTCCATTTGCAATCAGTGTACACATCAAACCATTTACATTAATTTGCATAACACGACTCTAGGACTTGATTGATCTTTAAAGGCATAATATTCTAGCACAATTACCTCTTCTAACACACCATAAAGGTCTTTCTAACCTCTTTCAATATTCCCTTAAACTACAACGCCACTATTTTGGTTGTCTTTGATGCTTTTTTGTATGAAGCCTTCCTGTATTAATCACATGTCCTTCATAACTACATACACCTTTCATTGGACCTCATGCTACACATTCCAACTCTTATATCACTTTTTCATTCCCTTCATTTCAAAGCTTTACCACATAAACATAAATGCAAGCAATTACTACAAAACATTAACGTATGCTAAAAATGAAAATTTTTGCCTTAGGTTAGACTATCTTGCTCTATTCTCAAACCAATTTGAAGAGGTACTTCCCTGGAAATCAATGGCATTCTCATAGTCACTGATAATTTAAATTCAAGGTTAGTAATTATGAAATTAAAATAATTTTATACTGTAAATTATTTCAACTAGTAGTCTGCTAAGCACAGTTACTCAAAAAATGTTCATTCTCATTTCAATTTTTTAGGTCATAAAGTTGAGCCAGTTCCAATATTGAACACTCAATTGCTTGAAACTTGCCTTCCCAATCGGCTTTCCCTCCTTGCCAAAGATAGGTAAGCGATGAGGTAAGTTTAACTCCTCAACATCATTGCGGCCCAAACGATTAAGTTTGGTCTCTTTCATGGTCCAATATCTAAAGCAGAAGGTTAAGCATTCATTTCGAATATAACCCTCGGCAACACATCCTTCAAAATGAGCTATGTTATGCATATCACCTTCATATGCATGCATTTTCCTAGCAAGGAAAAAACAACTTAAATTATGATGACCTTTAAATTAACAAAAAGTCATTTGGGAATTGAAGGACTTGTATTACCTTTTGCCTCAGTATATCCAACGATATTGCACAGGCCCCACCAATCTAGCTTTAGTTACCATACAGACATCCAAGTGAACCACAACATTAAAGAATGCTAAAAAAAATATATGCTCTAGCTTGCATAGAGTGATTGCTATACTTCTCGCCATTTGCTCCAAAACATCCATTGTTAAGGTCTTATAACACAATTGCTTAAAATATTTGCTAAGTTCCACAAGGGGTTCAAGGATTTCACCATCCACAATACCTTAAAAAGCAGGCAAAAGCAAGTCTTGCATAAATAGGTGATAATCATGGCTCTTCATTCCTAAGATCCTTTCATCCTCTGGTGTCACACATCATGTGATATTAAAAGAGTATCCATTAGGAATAGATAAATTTAACAAAAAGTAGCCATGTGTCTCCTTTCACAGAAGTTTAAGTTGAATAGTGCTTTAGGAACTTCATGCTTGTCTTCTACAAGCTTAGCTCATAATTTTTCTTGCATTTCATGTTGATAAGATCCAATCTAGCATTCAATGAGTCCTTTTTCTTACCTGGTATGTTAAGCAAAGTTCCAAGTATATTATCACAAATATTCTTTTTTATATGCATCACATCTAAGTTGTGATGAATTAGAAGACGTCTCCAATGGGGAAGTTCAAAGAAGATGTTCTTTTTTCCCCCCAATTGGTATACCAAATACCTTTCACCCTTCTTTCACTTTCCCTCCGCATATTTCTTGAAAACATTCTCAACACCACTAAGCTGATGCAAAATGTCATGCCCGTAAGTGGAATAAGAGGTTCTCTCTACACTCTTATTAAAATATGTCTTATTAACCCTCAATTTACGATCTGGCTCTAGAAACCTATGACAGCCTATATAGCTCCATTTTTTCCCATAACTTAATCTTTCCAAACATGCATTTTTATGACATTTAGGACAAGTAATAAACCCTCTTGTGCACTAACCAGGAACATCTACTTATCATAGAAAATCTTAGACAATTCATATCGACGCCCTAAACATATCAAACATTTCTTGGCCATAGGTATTAAATGTCTTCACCCCAATCTCCCATAACACTTTTAGTTCATCTATTAATTGTTGTAAAAACACATCCATGTCGTTCCCCAGAGCTTTAGGCCCTGCAATTAATAAAGATAGATAAAATTGAAACTATCCATACACATTCAAGGAGGTACATTGTATGGTACCCACATTACTGACCTTATACTATACTGACTACTAATTTGTGCCCTTAGATTAAATCCATTAGTCAACAAAGCTAACCTTGCATTTCATGGGTCTAAGGCAAAGTTAGGATATAATTCATCCAAACGCTTACATGCCTTAGACTATACCGGATGTCTCACATTTCCATCATCACAACGTCCCTATTTATGCCATCTCATATCCTCCACAGCTTTAGGACACGAACATCCTTTGAAGCCTAAGGATTAATGGAAAATGGTGAAGGACTAATTGTAACACTCTCCCAACCTTTGATGTGTCATCATCATCTGTGTCAATACGATTATCACTTTGAGCACTGACCTTTTCTTTTCATATTGAAGCATGACATTTAGAGCACTTATCTAAAACCTTCATTTCCTTTCCAATACAAAATGCAATGGTAAATGCATGAACCAGATTTCACATAATGTTACCTTAGAGCTCTTGTGCACCTTTCGGCTTCGTAAGAATCTTTAGGGAATTTTGCATCGTAATTAAGTGCTTTATGTAGTGCCTTAAGCAACAACGAAAATGATTTATCACACTATTTACAACTCACTTTAATATGAAGCAATGTGACAAGAAACTCCAGTATGGTAAATGTCTTACAGCCAGGATATAATGCTTCCTTAGCATATTCCATCTGTTTGTAGAACTCTTCAGGAACCTCACTACAACCTTCTCCACTAGTTGTATTGTTCACAACATTCTTGGGGATATCACAGGTAAACACATTTCTTGCTTCATGTACAGATGGAGTCATATCATCACGAGTAAATGAACCATCACCTTCATCTAACAATTCTTCATTCTTCTCATCATCACTACTATTAGCTTGTTCCTCACTTTTGCCATAATGTACCCATGGATTATAGTCCCTTAGTACACCACAAAATGTCAAGTGAGTGTGAATTGTGCCTCGATTCTGGAAAAACACAAATTACAATTAACACAAGGATAACTCATCTCCATTCCCACTTCCTTATCACTGAAAGTATACTCCAGCAATTGATTGACACCCATTATATACTCAAGTTTTTTCCTATCACCTTTTCCCATATGATTTGTCCAGCCTCGATCATCATCCATCTTCCACATAACTATTGCAAAATCAAAAGCAAACACGTCATCTCAAAGTATTGTAAATTTCATAGTGTTTGTCTCCTTATCCCTTAATACAAGCAACTGTGTAGGCAATACCAACTAACAATGTAACCCAAGATAGCACTAATATGGTTTCACATGTGATTAGCCAAGAATATAAGCACAAAAATATTTTAAAATTTAAATGTGTATATATATATATATATATATATATATAATTGCATTATTAGGTGTGAAATTAAACGTAAGTACCTATAATCAGTAGCTAGCAAAGAATATATTCTACAAAATAGCTTAAAGTAAATCCTCATCCATAAAGATAACACCAATAACAACATTTCACCTCCAAACCCTAAGTCTAAGAATCTCTCCGTAGAAGATGAAATGATAATTGCATCTAGGGATAAAAAGCAAGTTACATATTGGAGGGAAACGGGGTTGAGTTTTACATTTCAAAAACTTATAGCAAACTCAATGTAGTGTGAATAATTTGACTTCAAAGATAAAGGGAAAGTAAAAATAAGGTTCTTCAAGAAACAAAGAAACAAAGCATAAGAAGCCAAATTTTCAGCAACTACAATCCAGACATCTCGGATCCAAGTCAACAATATGCATTAATTAATATAGTAAACTAATTATTAACTCAAGCTTGTCACCTTTTTTGATAACAAAACTGAAGCTTGTCACTTGCTAAAGCCATTTTAGAATGGATGAGGAAAAAAATCTAAAAAACATCGGCGCTAAAAAATTTGAATTCTTCCTTTTCTCTTTTGTTTGGCATGCAAAATCAATAAACCCACACGTTCCATAGATCAATGTGTGATTATGAAAAGACAAGGTCTAGCAACTAGCAAAGATCAAAAGGAATATACAGAAAGCAAGCACAACCACCAACATCAATGTTTGATCCTTGAAAATCACACGATCCCGACAACCAGCATACCTATAATAAGTGAGGCAATTGAAAAATATTGCACCATATATAAAGCAAAGATGAATATGATCCATCGAATTAACACTTAAAACCATTTTAAAATAGGAGAAGAAACCAACATCACACAAAATCATACAATTATCACAAATCAAAACTAACAACTGATTACAATTATATTAACACTAATCACTAATCGAAGTGACATTACCAAACCAAAATAAACACCAAAAAAAGAACAATTAGAAAAGGGCACTGGATCTCCACAATCTCAAAAATTTAGAAATTTGAACAAAAAAAAACTTGCATATTCAAAATCAACTTGAACCAAAAATATTTATTGACTGAATAATTGGGGAGAAGAAGGATGATTATGATTTCTTTCTATCGAAATAACAACTCAAGCAATTTTAATACCACAAGCATCAAAATTCCTTCAAAAATCAGAATACTGAGACCTTACCTTGAGAGTAAGGACTAGCGCAATAGATGAGGGCGAGAGATAGAGAGATAAAGAAATAAGGGATGGTGAAAACTTTAGCTGTCCCAACAATCACAAACCTACCCAGAATTATAAAGGAAGCACAAATGTTGATGAGATAACTAGTGTATATTTTTTGATTATCAGCTTGCTCAGGATGTGCTCATAGGGTGCTTGGCCAATTTTGCTCTAGGATTGATTGGAGCAGCTCGAAAGATCACATTTCCTTGTCAAATATGCAACTAAAAGAGAGAAACATACGTATTTCCTATTTATTACTACCGCAATTTATTATGTTTGATGGGCAAGAAACAAAACGCATCTTCAGCAAAAATAGTCAAATGTTGTAGGAACTGTAAAGCAAATTGGGATAGACACTAAAATAAGACCAAATGGAATAGTTTTTTGACTTGATTTTAGGCCTTTGTGCTATGAGCCCCTCTATGTACGTCTACAGAAAGTTATGTGTGATTTTGGGCCTTTAATCAATGGTAAACATCATTCAATTCACCGAACATTAGCTAATAGATGATTAGTTTGATCAAGACAACTATCGCCTAACATTATCAAAATAAGCACATGGAGAATCATAACATTCCCAAAGAGTGATAGGGGAAAGAGAGAAGAAAACACTAAAATATATACAAGACAAAGCAAATTGAGCAACTGAAAAGATAGGGGAGCCTATGGAGAAGTATAAAGTAAGCACATAAGCAATTAAATAACATACTTTTAAAATCATTAAATCTAAATTACATAAAAGCACGTCGCGCTTCCATTTCTTTAGTTTCCCTCTCCGCTACAGTTTTTGACAAGCCAAAAAATCAACCCAGGTATGCTCAATAGCACCTTACTAGGAATTCATGATTTGAGAGTAGAAGCTAGAATTAACTAAAATTGATTAACATTTCGAAAAGAAAAAGGCTCGATGATCATCAACTGGATCTTCTCCTCAATCCTCTGCAATTTTATATTTTCATTAAACACCAATATATGCAAGTTCCTCCACCAAAAATGGAGTTGAATCAAGATGCGAAAGAATTTTTACGAAAAATTTGAGTAAATCCAAAAGTCCAGTAGTAGAGATTAGAAACTGTCGTTTTAACTATGAGCTACTTTGAGACAAAGAGAGATGTACCCAAATTGAAGAAATGGAATAAGAAAAGGTGTGGACATGGAGAATGGAAGCATGACAATGTTAGAGACAGAAAGTAGAACAAAATCGGACAAAAATCACTTTCAATTTCGTAAAATCATTGCAGATGATTTTGAAATTACCTGATAATCGAAGAGAGGCCTGATTGGAGTGTTTAAGCAGCACCTAAGTGACACCTTTGAAAAGTAGCAGTGGACTCGAACGCCTGCGACCATTCGACGGTAGTAGCAAACTTCATGCCAGGAGCTTTTGGAGTAAGTGAGGTTTAGGTTTTGGCGAAATGAAGTGTGATAAGTAAATAGTGGTCAATTTAGCAAGCAAGACTTCTTTTGACAACCTTCTTTTGTCTCTATTTGCCCTTCCTTTACCTTCGTCAAAATTTTCATTCAAAGTTTCACAAAAATTATAGGAGGAAACTGTGTGCCTGCTTTTTTGGGGGGGAAGGGGGTTCCACAAGGCTATGAAAATAGGAACAATGATGCCTGATTTAGATAAAAGGGCTGCAAACATACACATTTCATCGTGCAAATCCTAGATTGGATCATGAAATTATTTTCATTGCCCTTTGTTATATTAAAGATATCAAAATAAACTTTCTCGCCCTTCAACAAATTTTCCATGGCCCAATCCCGTTTTTCTTGTGGTGCTAAGAGAGAATAAAGCCCAAGAGAAAATTACATAAAGAATTTTTATCTGATTTTTCTAATTTCATACCCAATTTTTTCAAATTTTTAGGTCTTAAATGTATAACTTCAGGCCTTTTTTGTTTTTTTTGAAATCTCACATCTTTTGAAATTTTAGACATAATTTTAGAAATATCCTATTTTCTTTTTCAAACTTACAAGGCTAATTTTTGAAATTTCAGGCCTAAATATTCAAATTTTTAGGAAATTTTCAAGTTCAACCCTAACATTTTACAATTGCATATCTGTTTTTGAAAATTTGAGCCTAATTTTCAAAAATTTCTGATGTAAGTTTTCAAACTCTAGGATTGATTTTCGAAATTCAAATGAGATACTTGAAATTTCAAATTTACCTTTTGAACTCTTACCTAATTTTCAAAGTTTCAGTTGTTAGTTCCGAAATCCATACCTAAAATTTTATAACTTTTGTATGAAATTTGTCGATTTGAAACTAAGAAAGAGTAAGTGAAAAGCATATATAAACTTCACAAATAAGGCCATAGTCACCTTTAGCTTCCTCTATGTCATTGTCACCTCATGCCTGCTATCGATCTATTGCTCTTATTGTTGGGTCATAGCTCTGTCTTAGTTAGGATAACCATACTCAGAGAGGAAAAGGAAAGAGGAATGATGATTGGATTAAGTACAAAGCCAATTATAGTAAGGGGTTACGTATAGGTTTCTATCCTTCTGAGGAAAGATGGGAAAGTACGTAATGAAGTTCTTTTTTAAAAGTTGAGTTTTGACCACATGGCAATAATTATCAAAGCTAAATAGGCAACAGCAAATTGGAGAGCTCGTACAAAAGTCTTTACAATATATGACTATCCAAATTTTGTTTCCGATAAAAAACAAGACAAAAAAGAGCAGATCATCAAAACTCAATCGAAGCAAACCCTTTGTCGTAGACTCATAACCTCATTAAGATGGGACAAACTAATGGGAGGATTTGTCAAACTCGATGTTGATGAGTCAAAAACTCAAAGAGGAGGAATGACATGTTTTATCACCAAAGTTTAGAGGGGGCATGAGCGATTAACTTAAGAGAAACATCAATCATCGTTGTAGAGGAGTTCCTCGTTGTGATGGAGTAAGAGCAATAACAACGGGGTTTCCAAAAATCCATACTGAAGGAGATAATGAAATCATATTTGAAACAGTTTAGAAGCAAATTCAAAGATCTTGGCAAGTTCACTATCTAATCAAAGATACTTAGAAGTTTTTACAACTATTTTCTCAAGTTCAAATTCATCTTATGTATAGAGAAGCAAACAAAAATTAGGATGGCACATCAGGATCACTTTAATCACATTTCCCAAAATTAGGACACACTAATGTTAGGCGATAGATCATCCTCAATAGGAAGTTATGGACCTGCTTTGTGCTGACAGATAGGAAATTATGAGTTATCAATTGTCAGTGTAACTGCCACCACCAGCAGCTTAAGAGATGATCCACAGGCCTAATGAGGACTTTAGTTATTAAGTGGAAAATATGATAGCATCCCCTATCCCACATCAAAAGATTAGGGAAACATAGCATGGTTTATAAGTGGCATAGTAGGCCTACTGTGACAACAAGCATACCCTCTTTTCCAACCGAAGTGGGACAACAGGTTGTGAAGGGTTAGTCCTTAGGCCAAAAAGTCATATAGGCTAAAGTTATTAGTCAAAAGGTATCTAATGACCTAATCCACTGAGTCAGGATGTTATAAGCTACTGTTGTGTCTAAAGTGCGAATATCGTTTAAAGAATGGTTTTGAATAATTTAGTTAAACTAGAGAAGTGTTGGATTCATTATATTTATTCTTAAGTTATCCATTTCATTTATCACATTGTTAACTTATGTTTTGACCAAGTTAACATTTTCAATTCATATTGCTCATTTCCTATTTATTCATGTCAACTTTGTGTCCTTGAACTACATTGGTGACACTCATTTCATTCTTTTTGTTGTCAAATAAAGTTTGAGATATACATATAAATAGATGAATTAGTAACTCTAAGGCATTTTAAACTCCTTCCAGTAGTGGTAAATTAAGTAAGGGTTGTCACCCAAATGTCCAATGGCACCTCAATTAGAATCAACCATATAGTACAACCAAGTATGTTAAACATCATTCGCTAGTTGTGGGTGTGGACAAGTGACTCCTTTCAAGTACTTTAGAGAATGGCAAGCATCACTTGGCTTAAGGAAAAAATAATAGTTTTGAGAACATCTTAATGGCCTTGATAATGGTAGGTTTTCTTTTAAAATGTCTACCTACTCTAACTTTTTTGAGTATTCCAGACATCATAATCCTTAGTAAAAACAATTACTAAGCCATAGTGGGCCGTAAGAAGATGAGATTTTTCAATTCATTTAACCCATGCATCTTGATCATTTTGTTAACTTTTTCCTTGAGAAACTCATATATGTGCTTGTTGAACTTAATGCTACCATATTGCAACTAATAGTTCATACCATATACCTAAGTTAAAAATTATTGAGTTCAAACCTGCAAATACATGGTTTAGCTGTAACTGGCAACTAACAAGCACGGGTTACATCCACATGGAGCTGTACTTTCAAGTACCAAGGCTATCTCGAGTGCTCAAGCTAAGTAAATCAAAACATGATAATAATTAAAACTAAACTAAATAAGAAAGCGATAAAAGGAGGCTTGGGTTGCGATTTCATTACTTGATAAACAAATTAATCTAGATAAGCCCTAACTTACCTAATGCCTATACAAGTACGTAAGAATGGTCGGTTGCACCATCAAAGACACCTAAGTCCTCTTTCAAGGATCAAATGTTAGTTTAGTTATTTTAAGCAAATATTTTTAGAGGGTTAGCCTAATTAAACCAAAAGAATAACAATCTCGGACCTAACTAGGATTCAGCCTATTTTTATGTCAAAATTATAGCTGTTGTCTCTAACTGTGCTAGCAAATTGCCATCACCTTTCAGCATAAGTTAAGCATCAAGAATATGGATGAAAGCTTGTTCAAGGATTTCATCGAACACTATGCAGGCATGAGAAAATCTCAAATTACAAGTATAAACTAGGTGTAGCTAAGGTTTATACCTAACCAATTAAACATTAAAGAACAATAATCACAACTAAGGCAACCAAACTTCAATACTAATCAACACAAACATGCAATCAAATAAAGAGAAAAATAATCTAACAAGAAAATTAATAAACATAAAATAAAGAGAGAACGGATGAAGCTTGAAAACTCTAAAATCACCAATCTTGTACACTAATATACATTAATCTAACCTAGATATTCCCCTCTAGCTGGGCTTAAGAGGCTAAGCTAATTAACCCTACCTCAGGAAAAAAAAGGGAAAAGAAAGATACCGCTAAGATCTACCCCCTTTCAACTTGTTGGCTCTGGTTTTATAGCTGAGTTTCTTTTGCACTGTCTTTCGCGTGTTGACAACTTAGTCAAGCATGATGGCTAAATATGGTGATCAAGACTTCCTCATTTGCTCTCGAGGGTTTAATTGAGAAATAAGGGGGAGCAAGCTGTGTGCACATAGGTTGACCTCATTAATATGATTGGTGGCATGTTCAGTCCAACATTAGGTACAAGTGGAATTGGCCTCGTTGATAATGGTTGGCTCAAAAACCATGAAATTAAGTCCTTTCTTTCTCCTTTTTGGTCCTGTTATTAGATCTGGCAAAACTGACCCGATACTCGATACCCGAACGGAACGACTTGGATCCATACCTGAACCAGCACCTGAAATGGGATGAACCGATTTGGACCCGAGCAGCCGAAATCCGATCCATAACCGAACGAAACCCAAATTGTATCATGAACTGAAATTACCCACACTCGAAATGACCTAACCCAGTTCAAACCCGATTCATAGTGACTCGACCAGAAGTGAATCGAACATGGATGACTCGAACTCGAACCGAACCGTATCCAATTTAAAACCGATCCGATTCTTACCCGACTTAAATTTACCTGGATAAAACCCGAACTCGAGTATACCCAACCAGAATATAACCTGAATTGAAGCATACTCATAAGTCCAGAGGCACCAAATTTGCCAAATTTGCCAAATTGATATTCTTAGCCTTCATATTTTGATATGGAGAGAGAGAAAAACGGCCAGAAAATTAATATGTAGTCTAACCACGACATTTAGCATGTATAGAAAATAAAGAACTAAAATAAAGGCAAACTAGGAGAATGAGGGAGGGTTGGCCAGCAGCTAGCAAGTAAGAGATTGACAGAGGTTTATGCGGCGGTCGATGAGTAGTCGACTGACTATGGTTGGGTTAGGGTTTGGCAGCGACTAGCTTCAGAGTAGAGACGAGATAGCTGAGGGACTGTGGGAGTCTGGGACTGGGACTGATTTTCACTTTTCAAACTTTGATTCATTTAAAATTAAAATAACAAAATTCTAAAATTCTAAAATTTAAAGGTTTAGGTAGTGAGAGTTTGAGAGAGTAGTAAGTAATAACTTCTTTTTGATTGGGGGGGGGGGTTTAGTCTTTTCTCTTTGGGGGGATTTGAATTTTCAAACTCAATTAGTTAAGTTTAGGTGGGAAAAGAAAGCAACTTCAGAGGAAAGTTTTACAAATGAAATTGATTAAAAACTTAAGAGGGAAAAATAAAATAGTTGATAGTTTCAAGTTTTTTAATCTGATAGATATATAGTAAAAATATAAGAGAAAAAATGTTTTATGACAATAGGAATTAAGAAAAGATAAGTATGATTAACAATTTTTTAAACTTTTTATGATCTAGCAATCCTATTTTACTAGTTGATTCACTTAATGACTTAATACAATGCACGCTATGATTATAAATTTATAACATCATTATGTAACTACTGTCAAAAATTCCTCACTACTGATCTATGATTCTAAATCATCTTCATAACATGTTTAATTGTACATAATCATATTCAAGAACGTATGTTTGCATATGATCTCATAATAATGTGACTCTTTTTAATTTCGGACAATTAAATTCCAAGTCTCGAGTTTTAATAATGAGCATTCACAATCACATAAATATAATGCTAATTGACACATACTTATATATTGCTGTTGCTTTTTAGTTTTGACTCATTGAGCAAATGCAGATGAAGTTGTTAATCTAACAAAAACAAATCTTTGAATTTTGATGTATGATCACTTAACCAGCTATCAAAGAACATTGATTCGACTACTAAAAATGTCGACTTGGACCAACCAGTTTCAATTTACCAACTGCAAATATGATAAATATGAAGTTATGAATTAACAGTGGGGTTTAAATAAAAAATTTATTATTTTCTTTCTTTTTTTTCATTTTTCAAGGTAATTTTAGTATTGGGGCACACAAATGAGACCATTGATAAATGATTTGCGTTACGTTGGTGCACTTATTTTGTCATCGCATGAACTCAATTGAGATACTTGAAACTTATTTTAATGACATATAATCCTTTGGATAATTACACAGCACATCTGATATAGGGTTAGGGATGGATTGTATACTTGTATGTGTAATTTACTAACTTTCTTAGTAAATTTAAAACTAACCCTATATAATTTTGCCATAATTATATATATATATATATATATATATATATATATATATATATATACTATATATATATACGGACACACACAGACAAATACAATTCAAGTAAAAAGAAGTGTTTTAAATACAAAACACAGATGTATAATCAATTATTCATTAACATATGAATTAAAAGAGGAAAATAGAATAAATAGGTTTGTCTAATTAAATAGTTTATATCTTTTAAATATAATTCAAGAGTAAGGAACGAAAGATAACTACATTGAAAACATACAATGATTCGAAATTAATCCGACTTGATTGTATCCGATCTGATTTACGCCTGACCAGATATAGACCCAAAAATTGAATTGAATCTCACCCAACCCAAATTACACTCGACTCATACCCGATCCAAACTGGACTACTATAAACAACTCAAAATAGACCCGACCTGAATTCCACCCGAATCGAACCCCTACCGATCCGAAAATGGTACCTGCAAGTGACCCGAACCCGAACTTGACTCAAACCGAAACCGAGCTCGAACCCGATCCGAACATAGTTGGCCTGAAAGTGACCCGAACCTGAACATAGTTGACCTGAACCCGAACATAGTTGACCTGAACCCGAACATAGATGACCCGAAAGTGACCCGAACCGAACTAAGACCTGACCCAAGTGACCCATTTGCCAGGTCTACTTGTTATGAACAATCCATTAATTCTGCAAAAATAAATAGAAAATATGTAAGTAATAAAGTTTTATATAGTAAAAGCCATAAAATCTAGGGTTTAATATATAAGAAATTTGCACTCAACAAATACTCTGACACTTAAACTTGTGCTCGTCCTAGTGCAAAACCAAAAAAGAACTAACCCAAGGACCTAATTTACTTCATAGGAATCACAGTTGGATTTAACGTATGTAATAAGACCTTTAAACCCGTTGGTTCCCCAAGTGAATGAGCGAGGTCTTGTGAGGGTTTGCAGAAAATATATCCACAAAATCTAGAAAATAAAAAAGAGAAAAAGAAACAAAAATAAAAAATCTTTGGAGCTTATAAACAAAAAACAAATATATCCATAATGGGAAAAAATTGTACATAATTAGATCAACCATAACACCCTTATAGTCCAAGTGTCAGTATATACACATGCACAACATACATGTTAAGACCCTTGGTCCTCATTGATGAAATCAAGAGACAAACTTTTCATGCAACGATACATCAAAACTATAAATACTCCCTTATGCTTCTTGTGTGAGTGTAACATCATTCTAGGAGTTAGGCTTACCAGAGCCCGACTCAATCTCACTTAACTGAGACAAACTATATTATTGACTTATTAACTTGGGAAACAAGCTTTTCTAATAGCCATATTGCTTCAAATGGTAGCACCCTATATCACATGTCGCAAAGGAATACTTGTCATTTCCAGCTCTAAAACTCTTTCTAACCCCTTTTTTCCTTTGTTTTTCATTTTTTTTAATTTTTTTGAATGCAAAATGAAAGCAAAAAACAAAAGTAAATATATAGAAAGACAAATGGAAAAGTCAATCATGGAAGACTAAGATCCTAATATAATGATGATAAACAAATGAGGATAGGATTGGGTAATTATAATGGGTTGTCAGGGTTAGAACTAAAGCATAGAATGACACACAAAGATCTACCATGCACGTCCTACTTATATACAAGCCAATAGCGGGGGTATATGTGGTCAAAGTCAATCAAAATAGTATAAAACTCCCAGACACAACTAAAACTAGAAAATAATTTTCTTTTTTCTAAAATAATTTTCTTTTTTTCTGTTTCAAATGTTTGAATCATGATGTCTCTTTCCCACACTTAAATCTCACAATGTTGCTATTGGTAACCAAGAAGCAGTCACAATAATTAAACAAACCCACAAATATACATAAAAAAAACCATAAAGACAAATGTACAAAATCAAAAGACAACAAGGGGAAAAAAAGGTATATAAAAGATAAGAGCAAGAGAAGAAAATACATAGAAGGAATTAACCATGTTAGGTGTTGGGTGCACCTAAACCTTCATCCCCTTAAGATGGGGCTAGAGGAGGCAAGAGGAGCATCGGTCACTCCTCATCATCACTCAAAACTCAAGTCTCTAACTTAGAGGAGCATCGGTCACTCCTCATCATCACTCAAAACTCAAGTCTCCAACTTAGACATCAACAAAGCTCTCAAAAACTTATCATGTGCTACTGCATGCATCTCAGAATGATGTCACTAAGAGAACACTGACAACGATATAACAAATGGTTAGTGCCCTCTTAAACTTATCAAATGTCTTGGAAAAATTGAAAGAATTATTAAAGAAAGTAGTTCACATGATTTTCTAAAGCGTGTCCTCTAGGTATACATAAGAAGGATCAATCGAGGGAATACAACCCTGAAATCACTGTATGGATGCATCAAATATGCACTCATGAGAGGGGTTGGTGGGAAGTAAGGTAGATGGCATGGGGATAGGGTTAAAGGCCTTAGTGCGGATGGAATCCATGGGTTCAGGGCTAGGAGGGGCTCCAACAACCATAGCATCACCATACGAGTCCTCAAATGGGGTCTCTTCTTAATGTTGCTCAACTAAGGCGAGTTCTTTGACCAAGCAAGTGAATCATCCTCATCACAAGGACTAGCAACACTAAAAAAGGATCACCCACCTTAATCCCTATGCACTGAGCTAAAGGGAGCATATAAATAGATAAGTTCAAGACACCCATAGTAGTATCTCTAAGTTTGCTACGTGAGGATAGAGAAACAAGCGATAATAGAGTGAACCAAGTGTTAATTGCTTTCTTTCGGTCAGTCAAGGGTATGTCAAAAACAAAATCAGACTCTATAGGAAAGGAAGACTTGTCTTCATCACACAAACTAACATCAAGTCTAGAGAAGGGTAGGCTAAGGTTGGTCTCATGTGACAAGTAATACTCCTGTAAATAATATTCAAATTTAGCATTTTGCTCATTCAATGTCTCTATCATGTTATTTAATCTAACAAACCTTCATCAGAAATAATATAATAAGGACAAGCATTCACATCATGATCAGAAGATTGGCCATGACAACATCCAACATGAGGATAGGGAGGATAATGATGTGAATCCCTAAATTGATCAACACATAGAGATTGAGTGTGAAAATCATGGGGAGTAAGGGAACAGGTGCACAAAATACTCAATAGCATTTTTTAGTTTACCATTGATGCCATGCCAAAAACCCAAAAACATCCCACGTTCCATCAATATTTAGAACACAAAGACCACTACCCACAGACTCCAAGATAGCTTGGGTCTCATGAGTTATACCCTCAAATATAACTGGGCATATTTCTCATTTTTCATATATAAAATGCACATATTGAATATGATAATCATTCAATCTAAATAAGTATTGCCAAAAAGACGCATGCTTAATTTGGGGAAATGAAAAATAAGCATTCTCTTTTTTTTTTAAATTTTTTATTTTTTTATTTTTTATATTTTTCAAATTAAAGACCTAGTCTTGAATGCTCAAGTAAGCTCCAATATTGACAAGTAACATCTCTTCAGCAATGGGCCAAAAACTTGTTAAGTTCAAAACCAAAAGTGCACGACATAGCTAGCGGGTCGTATCCACAAAACTATTAAGGTATTAAAGGAGGCACAAGTTGTGATTTCACCACTTAATGAGCAAATTAATCTAGACAAACCCTAACCCACTTAAGCTTATACAAGTATTTAGGAATAGTTAGTTATACCATCAAAGACCACTTAGTTCAATTATTTTAATCACCTATTTTTATGGGATTAGGCCAATTATACCACGAAAGTAACAACCTTAGGGCTAATTAGGATTCAAACTATTTTCATGTCAAAATACTAGCTATTCTATCTACGTGTGCTATCAAATTGTCTTCACCTGTTTGCATAAGGCAATCACCAAAAATGTTTTTAAGCAGTTCATTGAACACTTGGCGGGCACGAGAAAATTACAAATTACAAATATAAACTAGGTATGGCTAAGGTTTATACAAGATCAATTAGACACTAAAGAGACTGACCACTTCCAAAGCAACCAAATTTTACTACTAATCAACATAAGACTACAATTTAATAAAGAGAAAATTAATCTAATGAGAAAATTAATAAAAATAAATAAAGAGGGAGGTGGGAGAAAATGTAGTCACTGAATCTTGAAAAATTCAAAACACCAAATGCATACACAAATAAGCATTAATCTAACCTAGTTATTCTCCCCTTAGTGGCTTTAAGAAGCTAAACTAATAAAGCTAACCATCAGGAAAAAAAGGGGAAAAGAAGGATCCCCCAAGATCTGCCTCTCTCAATGTGATGGCTCTGGTTTTGTAGGTTTTTTATTTTTTTGCATTGCCTTTCATTTGTTATCAACCTACTCAAGCATGATGGGCTACAAATCATGATCAAGAATTTTCCTTTGTTTACTCTTAGAGGTTTAATTAAGAAATAAGGGGGAGCAAGCTGTTGTGCGCATAGTTTGACCTCATCAATATGATTGACTACGCATTCATTCTAATGTTGGCCACAAGTGGGTTTGGGCATGTGGATTATGATCAGCTCAAAACCACGAAGTTAAGTCCCTTCTCTCATTTTTTTTAGTCCTCTAATTAATAACCAATTAATTTTACGAAAGCAGATGCAAAATATTTGAGTAACAAGTTGTATACAATAAAAGTCATAAAATCTTAGGTTTAAGATATAAGAAATTTAGACTCAACAAAAACCCATCAACTTGAGCACCATATGATAATTACTAGGGCCGTTCTTATTTTGGCTATATTGATGTACATGAACCTCTTCTAAACTTTCTTAAGCTTCACGAACCTTCTCTATGTCTTGGCTAACTAATTGTTTGCTTGCATTGTGTGTAAACAAAACTAATGGTTACTAATAAGAAGAACACCTTGCAGTTGTCTTATGTAAATTTGAAAAATAGCATGGTGAAGTTGAAATAGAAGATTGAAGACAATTTAATGGGTTGTTTCTCAAAGAAGATTAGGCTTCCATTCTTCCCATGTTGGCCATTATTCTAGCAAAAGTAGAATAAGAAAGTGTATTATATTCTTCTTATAGTGAAGATGATTAAAGCAATAATGTACAAGATATAACACCCTAACCCGAATAGATAAGGCTGTTAGATCACCTCATGGCCAACAATGTAGTCTTTAGACCTTTGGCCCAAAGACTAGTTCTTCACATCATGTTTTCCTCACTTGAGCCTAAAAAACAAAGCACATAATGTTGTAGTAATCTTACTATTACATGTGCAAACTTTATCATGTTCTCATAATCTTTCAAGATGGGATAAGGGTTGTTAATATTCTACTTCACTTGTAGAGTTAAGATCATTGTTAGGCCCCATGGATCCCCCCTCAAGTAGCAATAATACCAGTGATATTGATCATAACTCATAGTTTTTTTTCTTCTATGGATACAGAGTGGTCTAAAATTACCTAGTCCGTGGTCCACTTTGATAATATCTTTATCACCTTAAACTAAACAGGTTCCTTAGAACCTACTACATGACAACTTAGCTCTAGACCTTTGGTGCAAAGGTTAACCTTTTATACCTTGTTATCGTCATTTGGACTTGGAAAATGGCAAGTGCTTATGGTTGTAATGAGTTTACCATTATAAACTATACTATGCTAGTGTTGAGTAGTGCTTTGAAAGGAAATATCTTAAATATAGGAATTATTTTTTATGATCTATGATTCAATGTAACATTGATTTAATTACTTTTTTTTTAAATAGTGGATCTTGTATAAGAGTATCTTACCTAATAGATATCATGAGATAGATTAAGATGAATTTTAATAATTATAGGCTTCATGAATTGCTAGTTTAGAGCTAGCTTCATTAAAGTCGACCTGAAATTAACAACTAGTTACTCATAAATTTAGAACTCACCCCAAAATGTGATTAGTTGCCTTAAAAAAATAAAAATCTCTAGGAAATCATCCCCAAATAGTTCGCCTCACCATAATACTTTTATGAGATAGTCTCTCTTTTAAATTTGTATTTTTTAAAAATCTTGTTAGTACATACTTATTTTTTGTGCAATAGCTTTCAAGAGAAAATATGTTCGTTTCTTAAAGTTTTTAAAAAAAAAAAAAACTTAGAACCTTAGGAAGACAAGGTTTGTCAAACCAATTTGTGCAAAGTGATACTTCCTAGAAAAATGGAAAGAATTTTGAGAGAGGGGTTAGGAAATTTTCCAAATTCGTGTCAAAAAGAATTTTGTTCTTAAACAAACTTATAACATGAATAAACTCCTAACATGAAAATTAGATTTTATTCTAGAATGAAAGAAAATGAAAGCACAAGTACACAACAAAAATTTCAACATTAAGACCCAACAAACTAACGTTTCCCTACTATTAGGCTTCTCACTATATAATATAAGTTTCCTAATTCTCTTAAACTATTAGAAGATTCTTAATTAAAAGCATATTAAGAAAATTCTAACTAACATTCAACTACCAAGAGGTTTCGCACAATATCGTGTAAGTTTTCTAATTCTTTGAACATTATTTATATTCTATTTAATATCACATGGGAACTAAACCCTTTAATACCATAAGATAAATTATCTTAAATATCACACTATGTCATACAAGGTTTCTAATTAGGTAAACACTACCTGGCCATACTGGTTCTTATGCAAATTGGTTGCAAAGCTAATGCCTCACAGTACAACTTCCATGTGATCCCAATCATAGAAACTCTCCTCCACTTAAACTTATATATGGTCTTGAGAGCAAAAATCCCTTTCTTAGATGCATGCAAAAGCACATCAATGGCTATTGGGATAGGTTTAGTTGTCATTGTGATCACATTTCATGCTTTTAATATATCAAAGATCCAATATCCAAGAAAACACAAAGGAACACACCAAGTTAGTATTGAGAAATAATGAATGGGCCAATAAATAGATGATGCCAAAAAAAGTAGCAAAATTGATATAGGAATTTTATGTGATTCATTCCCTTAATAGATCTATTCTATGATTCCAGTTTTAGCAGGATAAAATCCACTGTAATAAGATCTTATCAATATAATGTCACTTGTTTAGAGCTTATTAATCGGATCAATTACTATGCACTTATTAATCACATCGATAGGACATATTTTTGGTGCACTCCTACATGTCCTTTGTGGTCTATACACAAATCCACTATTAAGCTCTTACTCCCTTTGAGTTGTTTAGAGCTTGCTCAATCATGCTTGGATGCATTGTCGAATGAATGCACATGCAACTTATAGACGTTTCAAGTGCAAATTGTCAAATGGCTTGCTACCAAGCTAGTCTTTTAGCCCACAACTATTCAACCTTCCACCCTCTTCAACAACAACAACAACAACTCCCAGTGTAGGTCCCGCTTTCGCGGGGTCTGGGGAAATCCAGTTGTAGGCAACCTTACCCCTACCAGTATTCCTACCCATAGGGAGGTCGATTCCTTAAGACCCACAAAACAGTTTTTTTTTTTTTTTTGAAAAAGGTTTACAGAGAAAACAATTGTAAACCAAAAACTAAGGAGGAGAAAATGTGCTGGAGAGTAAAATAAACAAGGAGCAGAGACATACCTCAACCAACCAGGGGCGCTAGATGCCGTCACATCCCAGAAAAGCACGACCTGCAGACAAGCACACCAAAACCCTACCCACCCCACCCCACCGAAGCTACTACCACTTACGCGGCCGGTCCCCTACAATCAGAGACCTTAATCCTATCCCGCCACAACCTCCTATCCTAAACCATGTCCTCCGTCAGACCGGCAACTCTCAGGTCCTCTCTAACCACTTCCTCTAGGCTCTTCTTCGGTCTACCCCTCCCTCTCTTTCCACCGAGGGGGACGATCATCTCACACCTCCGCACTGGGGCGGCCACACTTCTCCTCTTTACGTGGCCCGATTCCCTCTTCACTAGATGAAATAATCGAACTTTAATAGATATAATTAGAAAAATAACTAAACAAATAATAGATATAATTAGAAAAATAGTGAGATATTCAACCATCCATAGAAAGACGAATTGAGGATATAACTTTTATTAAATTGAGTTTTATCTCCTTGATTGAAGGAAATGATTTACATAGATAAAATTTACTTCTCTAAAAAGAGGGGAAACACTGTACAAGTCTTTGAAAAATAACAAATTAAATTACAATGCAAGCAACAAGCTAGCATTTAGATGCTTCAGTAATTTTCCTACATCAAAATTGATGCTCCATCTTCAGTATAACATATCTAATCTGCAATGAACAATACTTGAGCACAAAAAATAGAAACCATTTAACTATCCTTAACAATTAAAGATGCATTCAAGGGAAAAAAAAAAACAACCGAATTTTGGAAGAAAGTACATGTTGATGTAAATTCTCAAGCAGTCATAGCCATATCCAAAGTCAGCTCTGTCAGGTCTAATGGGTAGTAAGATGCTAAGTGAGAAGAAAAATATATCTGAACAAAACTAGACTTGAATTCTACTGGAAGAGGGAGCTAGAAAATGAGAGCTCCATTTCCTTTGATGGCCACGTTTATCAACCTTCCTATAGCATAAATCAATAAATCCAAAGATGTCTCATTCTAACATGTCATCTCCTCTCCATAATTAGACTCCTAACTCATGTCTGATCCTATATCATTGTTAGAAGATTAGAAAACTCAACGTCGTTAGATCAAACCCCAATCATGTCTAGGTATTGAGCAAGAAAAAGAGAAGAATTATGGTCTGGGTTGGGGATTTTGAGATGATATGGAAGTTTGAAATGAACAAGTCAGGGAAATAAAATTTCAAGAAAGTTGTAAAGAAATAGAGATGAAGAAGGAGACTCTCAACTTCTAAAGGAAAGATTTGTTAGACCAAGTGACTGAGAATTTTGATCAAATGGAATTATAAATGTAGAGAGAATAGGGTGGTTGAAGGGAAGACTAAGCATTAGGGGCTTTATAATCCTAAATAATCAAAAAAAAAAAAGTCAGGATATTTGCCAAGTAGATAGATGACATTTAGTTTTAATGTTTCCTTTTTCTTTAAGGAGTTCCACTCTACAAATGTCATCTTTGAAACTTATGCGTGCACATCTCTATGTTTAGCATTTCTTGTCAACAAAATTTTGTGATGGGCTCTCTAGCCATCATGACAAAGCAATGTAGATAACAATATTCTTTTTTGTATTGCGTAGCCATAATTACCATGTGAGTGAAAAGTGTTAAAGGAGTTCTCTTTTTATAAGTATGCATGGATGATATCGAATCTAATAACTAAGAATGTTGACCCTCAATAGAGCCATAAACAATCTCACTGGTACTTTTATCTAAAAACAGATATCCTTCGTTGATACATTAGCATTTGAGTCATCCTCATCCTCTAACTTCATTTTGCCTCTTATTTTTCTCTTAAAGCTTCTTTAAATGTTCTCAAGTTTAATCCACATGGCCTTTAGTGTTGTCTCTTTTAACACATTGTACTTTATCTCAGGAGCAAAAGTCAACTGAATTATGCTGAATACCTTCTTTTACATTCCACCACAGGCATTGGCATCCACTTGCGGAGGCTTCTCATCTTCTAATGATGCATATGTAAGTAATATAAAATTATCAACTCTATGACAAATACTAAATAAATATTGAGAGAAGGTATTTTAGAAAAGAAAAGTGATGCAGATTCTGCTTTAACTTCTATTTCTTTCTTTTTCTCCTTTTTTCTCTCCCCCTCTATCATACAAATGAACTCCTCTTTTTATAGTCAAAATAAGTATCCTGAAAATAGTAAACTACATAAGAATAAAAATAATTAATTTCTAACGACCTTGCATTATCAAAATAATTATGAGCCATACAACATAATTAGTAATCAAAATAATATAGTTTGATCATCCCTAATCATTAGTCCCTCTTTAGGAGGATCCTACTCCTGTTGGATCTTAAGATTTTAGATAGGGGAACATTAATTCTCCTATTCTTTAGTAAACCACTTTGAAGCACTAGGTTTTTGCCCATTCTTTGTAACACAAAATGCTTCTCGTGTTCTCCTTTGTGTTTGTGTTACTTTCCTTTCAAGAATGGTATCTTCTGGAAATAGAGTCTCATTGTCGATGTGTAAATCCTTTACTAAGGGCATAAATTCTCTCGATTCATCATTCAACATGGATGGTTCAAAGGGTTTTAAGTTTTCAATATTATCTACAGAGCAAATGTCCATATACTTAGGCAACTCTAACTAACAAACGTTACTTTCACTTTAGGATAGGCTTCAACTTCTAACCTTCTCCTTTTAACCTTCCTTTTCCTAAGTCTAACTATACAAGATCGACATTCACCAACTTGGAAGTTTCCTTTTACTTTGCATTTTTCATGTCTAACTTTATATTTGCTGAGCTTCTTGCAATGTACCCTTTATATTCCTTCCAAGAAGTTTTGAGCCTTCCCTGGACCATTCTTATCTTGCATTTTGCTTAATGTTAACTCAGTTATATTGAACAATCAAGACAATCATATTGGAAGCTTCTGATTGAGTTTCTTCTCCTGTGATGGTCTTTTTACACGACATCAAGACAACATCTTGGAAAATCTATCAACTATATCATAAAGATAATTGTATCCTCGTAGTTAGTAAACGTCCCATAAAGTCCATGGAGATGTTGTCACAGGGTCTATTTGGAATTACTAAAGGTGTGTAAAGTCCAAGTTTCTGGTTTGATGGCTTTGAAGTGCTACATAACTGGCGTAGATCTTTTAGGTTTTAAAAATAGACCCAAATACTTACAGGTGCACAAGGTATTGCATACCGACAAGTATATGAGTATCATGTCCCAAAAAGAATAGTAGTAACTTAAAATTTACTTTTTCTAATAAATTTAAAAAACAATTCAAGTAAGGAGTTATCAATTCAATTAAATAAAGAAACTAAAGAAAAAACAAACAAGTCAAGAAAATAGAGAGAAATAAAATAGAGAAAGATCTATGACTTCAGATTTCATAAATGACTTAAATATTGAATTACTAACTCAAATGGAGATTCGATTAGTCTCTTATTCAACATAGCCTATAAGCATTAGGCTATGAATTAAAAAGATGAATTATAATTATCATATGATGTAAATTATCTAGTAGTTAGCATGAATTATTCATTTTAGACATAACTCATCTAATTTTTAACACAAATTATTCAAATTTAACAATTATAATTTTAAGCACAATTGCACAGTATCATATTAGTCTACAAGGTTTAATATATAATTGACTGAGCAAATTAAGCTATTGAAACCAACATACATAAAAGATAGTAATAATATGCATAAATAAGTTAGAATCAAATAAAAACTCAAGATTATACAAAATAAGAGACAAAAATAAGCCCAAAAGAAATTAGTAAATAAAATATTATTGGTAGTCAACAATCCATCTTAATCCTATATGAGCAACTTAGCCGGCTATGGTTAATGAAAACTCCGTTGAAGTTGGTCTAACCATACCCACAATTAGTAGTATATTTCACTTCTTATATCTAAACTTAAATAATCAATTACAAAAAAAACTATACAATTAAGCACAAACTCTCAAATTTTAACTTACGAATGAGGTGAGAAAAGAAGGGGGAAATAGCTAATAGAGCTCATTTTGTTCTAAACTCCTCAACCTAAATGGTCTTATCTTACAAAAAACTCTCCACTCTCTAAAAAAACGGAAGATAAAAGATGAGAGAATGGAGGAATGCTTGGATGAGTGGATGATTAAAGTCTTAATCCCCTTTTATAGTGAAGTCTTAGCCATCTTTATAGCCCAAATTAATTCTCAGCTATAATTGCTTTAGTTGTATCACTCCTTAAAGGATTGGGACATTTATGATTGTAATTAGCTGGGTCAAATGCCAATAGTTACTTTACCTAATTTACCCACATGCAACAAAATGTGTAGAGAAACATATGGTGGTTGGCTTCCCGTGAATAATGCTATCAGCCTCAATCAGAACCCAGAATTACTGGGCTCACTACCGGGGTCCGTAAGAAGCATGCACCTAGGCCCCAATTTCACTAGGCTTCTGTTGAATTTGCAAATTGAACAACAACCAGATAGGCCCACATGAGATAATGGAAAGAGAAGTAGTGGCAGGCCTGGTAGTTGCGTAGTGGGGGAACAATAAGACAAGGAGCCCATTTGATTCGAGAAAGCAAGTTTGTGAAGGCTAGAGTTGGGTTGGTAATCACCAAGAGAACATGCCCTTACATTGGAGAGAGAGAATGAGAATAAGATTATGATTAGCTGAAAGCAACTTACACAAAACCGATCCCAGCCCATACATAAAGAAGTGAGGGGACAGAAAGAGGGAGCTTGGGCTTGAGGTACGCAGGGAAAGTGCTGGACTTGGATTGGGCCGCTGGGCTTCTTCAAAGAACAGCCCCACACAAGTGGAAAATGAGAATGATAGCCTACGTAAAAGAAAATGTGGCTGGCCCCTGAGAATCTGCATGGAATTGGATTTCTAGACGTTGCATGAATTCAAGCTTAGACAAAACTGAGTTGGATTCATTAGTTTTTGTCCCCAAATTTGCTTATTTTATTGTCACCTGAAAATCATATAAAATATGCATTATTTTCTCATAAAAATACATTTGAAAGACTTAAAATTGGGTAGAATGCGATTAAAGTAGGTATATAAAATATAAAGTACCAACTTCCTCACACCAAAACTTTATCAGTCATCCTGTAAAGAATAACAATAATGCATACATTCATTTAAGCCAATTCGGTGAAAAAAGATCGCAGAGGAAAATCAAATGGTCCAACTATACATGTCCACTCTAGATCTCATAAATCAATCTACTACTAACCCAGAACTTATTATCAATCATTTTCAATCTCAACTAAGTCAATAGGCCAAGATTTAAAGCAAATTAAGCACTCCATGACAACTAAAAAAAGACTTCACGCCTACATAAAAAAATTACAAGAGTATCTTTAACATTGAGTCCCTAATGCTAACCTAATTTATTAGTCTTTTTTTTTTTTTTCCTAATGTTTTACTTTTGGGAATGTTACAAAGTTTACTTGATTCCATGTACTTCGTAAGTAGATAAAGATATGGTTGAAGATCACAATTGGAAAAACACTTATGGCTAGTTTGGTTGAGGCAAATAAAGAGGTAATGCAATTAAAATTATAAATCTAATTACATTGTCATGTTTGGTTTGTTAAATGAATTTGTAATTAAAATTACCTTGTAAGGAGAATAATATAGGGATGAAATAGGAGTAACATAGGTTCACCTAAACAATTCTATTTGCATCCCTTGCAGTAACCAAACCCAGCCAAGAAGTACGAAATCCTGATGCATGCCCTAAAACCCAAAACTGTATTGCTCTTTTCGGTGATCAAATTCTCTCACATAGACTTTCAGAAAGCCATCGCAGCTCCAAGCTTTGTCTCTCTTTGTTCTCTTTTCTCTCACATTCTCTGTTGCTCACTATTCTGATTGGTGTAGTGGTGTGAAGAAAGAGGCAGTGATTGCAATTAGCGATTGGTGAAGAAAGTTTCAGGCATAGCAAAACGCTGAGTTCTAGAGGAGACCCATAGAGTCTCAAATAACACAGAAGTGTGCGTTTTTGACTTGGTAACTTTGATTTTGTTTAGCCACTTAGATTTATCAATTTCGAGATTCTTAATTTTCTTAATCTTCTTTTGTGGCTGTTGAAATCTTGAATCTGGGGTTTTAGTTGATGGCTCTGAATTTGATTCTATATAACCTAGGTTGTGCTTCTTATTCTTTTGGGAGGTTGAATCTTTTGGATTAGCAAGTGATATAACGATTTGAGCATGTTGTTAGGGATTTTGTTATTTTCTTTTTGATGTTTGATGCTGGAGTTGTGAATGAAGTAGTAACTCCTAAAATTTTATTGTTTTATTTTTCTATTCTTTTGTTTTTGTTTCTATTTTCTATCTTTAGAAGTTTAAATTAGAATTGTGCTAGTGAAGATTGGTTTTCTTGTTCTTAATCAAATGAAGCTTTTGTGAATTGATGTCATCGTATTTTTAGACGTTGGATTTTTGTGCATGCGTGTCTATCCTCATCTTATTGTTCTGTTGTGAGCTATGTTGCTTTTCATTGTCAGTCCTTCTAACCTTGGGCATATGCAGATCGACAAGAAGAAAAACATTTCTGGCTGTTCACTGCTAGTTAACACTTCAAAGGTATGTTCTCTAATAACTAATACGTCTTCATTTGTCATATTTAATCACTCAATTATATCACTTATTTTTCAGTTTTGGTTCCTCTAGGTGCTGTAATCTGTGTGATTCATAGTTTCTATTTGCATTGTATTTCCAGTTTCTATTTTTGAATATGTTAAATGGTAATTTGTATCCTGTGAAATCTTCAAGTTTTTAGTAATGGCTCATTTGAACTTAGCCATAAGGAAAGCAAAGAAGTGAAAGTAATGTGCAGGCTTGGTCTTGTTATCGGTGGAAGTTTGAATGTGACTAACCTATTTTTTAATTATTTATCCCATTTCAAAGTACCACAAAGAGATGTACTCTTTAAAGAAGTCAATATTCTTTAACAAAGCATACAAATTCAAGAATCAACTATGTAACTAGCTTGATTCGTGAGACTGATAGGAAATGTATTAATAATCTTAGAATGGATAGACACACTTTCTTTAAGTGATGTAGTATGCTAGAACCATAAGGAGGTTGGATGATAGAAAATACATGCCATTGGAAGAACATGTGGTTTTGTTTCTTAATATTCTTGCACACCACACAAAGAATCAGATTGTTCATGATGCATTTAACAGGTCGGGGTGGATTCTTAGTTAGTATTCTAATAAGATGTTGAAGAGTGTTATAAGATTGCAAAGTGTATTGCTTAATAAAATGGAGCCTATTCAGGAGAACTCTAGAGATGAGTGATGGAAATGGTTCAAGGTATAAACTATGCCTACTAATGCTTTAACAATGGTTTTCATATGAAATTCTCAACTTAGTTATGTTGTCTTAGGTCTTAAAATTGCATTGTGGCTTTGGATGGAATGTATGTCAAGATGTATGTGCTAGAAGTGGACAAGGTAGGCATCAAAATCGTAAGGGTGAAGTTACCATGAACTTGTTAGCTGCATACTCAAAAGGCTTGCAACATATATATGTTCTATTAGGTTACGAAGGATCCGCAATCGAATGGTAGAGTTCTTCAGGATGAGGTGAGTCAAAGAAATGGGCTTAGAATCCCACATGGTAGAAAAATAGTTGCTTAGAATAGTCTCTTCTTTTTCAAAAATGCTTGAGGGGTTAATATTTCAGCTTTTTCATATGATATAGGACAATATTTCCTTGTGGATGCAGGTTTTATAAATTGCATAGGCTTTCTTACCCTTTATAGGGGACAACAGTATCATCTGAATGAATAGTGAAGTGGTTACCAACCAAAACACCGAAAGAGTTGTTTAATATGAAGCATTCATCCACTAGGAATATAATAGAGAGATATTTTGGCATGTTGAAGATGCATTGGGCTATTCTTAGGAGAGATGAAGAGCACATAGACATCGTTGAATCTTCTAACAAATGGATAGGGAAGTATGACCAATTAGCCAAAGAGATGTTTGATAGCTGACGGGCAAGCAGGAGATAGAGATGGTTTGTTTACTTTTTTTTGGGTTTTGAAGATCAAAAGTTGAGATTTACATACCATGGTTAAAATTTGCACTGTGGAGGTACATAATATGAACAACCTTTTGTTTAGAAAAGATTCACTAATAGGATGTTTCATTTAGTATTCAAGGTGGAAGACTTTACTATAAACTATGTTATATTATTTAGTTGATTTTTTTTTTTTTTTACTTATCTTGCTAGCATTGTTTACATCTTATTCTCACTGTAAACTTCTTAATTTGTTGTGCACTAGCCTAGCCTGCAAACTGTTGCGTATTAGACTGACCTGCACTGATCTCATATATTCTGCACCTGGCAGCACCCTTCTTGCATTCATTGATGAATGGCTTCACCAAAAGATCATGGTCCGGGAAAAATAAAAGAAAATGGAAAAAAGAAGAAGATTATGCACTCATTGAAGTTCTTAATGATCATATGAATAGTGGAACCTCATTCAAAGCTGATAATAGGTTTAAATCAGGACTTTTAAATACTGTTGTAGAGAAACTTAGGGCCAAATTACCCAAATCAAATGTAAAATCTCAGCATGTACATTCTCGGCTTCGGCACTTTAAGGGCGTATATAATATTGTACATGACAAGGTAGTTGGAAGTTGTATAAGTAAATTTGGATGGGACCCAGAAACAAAGCAAGTGGTGGCCGATAAAGAAGTTTGGAAAGCATATGTGAAGGTAAGCTATGATGTATGATTTTTATTAATCATAGAGCATGAAAAGTGAATATTTTATGTTGTTCTACCACTGGAAATCTGGAAATACCAACTCCGTGAAGCTTATGCTAAAGAATATGCTATAGTTCTACCACTGATTTTTTTGGTGCTTTTTCTGTGTTTTATTTTCTTATCCTAGTTCTATTTCAACCTCATCATGGGGCTCTTGTTTAGAGTCCTGAACTGAGCAACCTTCACTGCTGTGATAATTTTATTATGCATCAATATCAACATGATATGAGGATGCCTTTTGGGATGCTCTCCCTCTGTTCTAGACTATCTTATCCCAGTTTGTTGTAATAGGCTCTCCTTAAAACCACTAGTAGCCTCTTTATGTTCTATGCTATACATAAGTATGATGTTTGCTCATGATAATTGCTTGAATGTTTGTTGGTGAAGGACTGCAGGTCATATTATTTTTGGCATTTCTTCTTTGAAACTTTTGTCCTAGCGTACTGTGTAATAAACCTGCATTTTAAGTCGTAATATGGATGTTTTATGTTTACATAATGAGTTGAAGCTTATGTGTTGGAAAATGTAGATATTTTCTATATTTCTATTCATATTAGGGATGCATAGGGTTGAAAAAATGTTTGTGCAGTTAAGAGATGGATTGGTCCAGCTTATGAGAAGTGTTTATTGAAACCAGATATTTGGTCTCTAGCTATCATGTTTTTGCTAAGTTTAATTTGGGCAAGTGTTATGATTTGGGAAATGTGCACCAATGTTGTTTTGAATGGCTCTGTTCTGATATTGGCTTTGTGATGTAGAATCACCGTAAAGTCAATGATTGGGGAGGTAAACCATGCCTCATTATGAGGATTTGTGCATAGTGTTTGCAAAGGGTCATGCTTGAGGGAAAGATACTCAAGAGCCTAAAGAAATAGAAGATGAGGTGAATGAAGAGGAAGAAAATGAAGAATCAAGAAAGAAAGATGAACCTGAATCCTCGTCAACTTAAGAGCCTTCTGGGGTTGAGACAAGTTTTGGGAAATCTGGAAACTCAGGAAAATGGGTTAGAGTCTCCGATAACTTAGTTAAAAGCTTATCAGAAGTTGTTTCTCTTCTTTGAGAGAGATAAGGGATGCTAGTAGCAACATTAGTCGAGCTATCAGGTTCAATGTTGAGTTAAGTGAGTGGCACTCTAAATTGAATGAATAATTGGCCAACTTAGGGTTAACAAAAATAAAGGGGCATCGAACAACAAGAAAAATCGCATCTAAGCCTAATAGCGTAGATATATTTTTTAGTATCCTTGATACTAAAAAGAAAAATGGACACAAGCTCTTCTTTGAGGAGATATTTGGACTCGGTAAGCTAATTGTTTGTATGATTACATGTATTTTTGGTTCTTACTACTCTCCTCTATTAATGGTGTTCCTTCTCTAACACCTCACAGACCTGCCACCCCCACAACCATCATTATTCCTCCCTTGCTAGCCTAATCATATCTGAAATGCATCATGTGAAGAAACTGTTGTTGGACATTGAATATGGAGATCTCTCCTTTCTATGAGTTATTGCTATGATACTTGTTCCAACTTAAGAGAAAATTACCATGTAATTCATATGTTTGTTTGGTTTTACTTGTTCCAATTTACCAGAATGTTGGGTCACTAATGTTTCAGAATTGGTGACACAACTACCAAGTTTATTTGGTTTTACTTAGAAGAGATAGAGTTTCGATTAAGATGAATTTTAGCATTTAAGTTTGAATTAGTATTTCTATTTCTTGTAATTTTGTATGACATATGCTCTCTCATCATATTATGTGTAATTATGAGGGAGAAAGCCACAAATGATATTAAGAATCTTAACAACAAACATGTCTAGATAAAGTTGGATACAAAGTTGATTTCATTACATATTAGACAAATGACCAAACATGGTAATGGAATAGTGATTACATTACCTTATGTAATTAGTTTACAACCTATCAAACATGGTAATGCAATCACTATTGCATTACACTTCATTTCCGTTACATTACATTATAACCTAGTTACATTGTATCCAACAAAACATTACATTAATACGAACTCAGGCAAATAAAGATATGAATATAAAAATAAAACCTTAATGTTGGTATTGAAATCAAAACTTAATTAATTCAATATATTTAATTTATTGATTGAAAAGTTAACGAAAAACTCAATACTTATTACATACACATAATGTTATTGAAAATAGTGCTATATCACAACTCAAAGCTGACTATACAGGGACATCAATAACTACAAAAGCTTTGCCTATCAACTGCTTAAAACTAGAAGTATTCTTTAACAAAGGTGGCACACATGAACACATCTACATAATAAGAGTAGAACATGCATAATCAGAGCATTCAATCTCTTCCCAAAATCAAGTTCACATGTTAAAAATTGTCAATTCTCCTTAAAAGTTCCATTTGCCTTTCCCCCATATCTAAACTTTACATCGTCCTCAAAAGTAAAAAATAATAATAAAGAAAAGGATAAGGAAAGGAGCACCACAACCTGACAGCGTGAGGAAAAAACTTCATCATAGATCATCGAGGTATAGGTTAATATTTTTCTGCCTCGATAATTTTGGAAAAATATTTTGAGGTCCATCCAAGTTTGAGAGAATACTTCCTGGAACCACAAGTGACCAAACTCGACTTTTTAAGATACATCAAGTACTCCAAGTTTTTAAAATTTTTATTTTTAACTCTAATCCTTAAAAAATTACTTTCAAAAAAATTGCATTTTGTGCATGTGATATTTCACTCATAGGCACTACTTGAAGTCCTCTTTAAACTGGTATTAAAGCCACGTGGCCAAAAATAATTAAGATAATTAAACTAATTAATTAATTGAGCTAACTAACTGTATTTAGTGCTTAAATCATCATTTACTTGCCTTGCTTGTAATTATTCACATATCGTTCACTCACCAGAAGAAACCATTTTAGAAGCATCTCAATGAAACTATATCACTGATATAGTTTCAGAATTAAAAGCTGGATTAGCAAAAATTAGAACTAAAGTTAAGGAGATTAAGAAGCAATTGTCTGCAATCCATCTTTCTTTAGTTAACAGAATTTGATATAGTGGAAAATCTAATTTAACTATTAGTAATCCCTTTCGGCGTAAACATCCGTTCTAAAACCCAAAAAATAAAAATGAATTTCGTTTACATAATATAAAAATCCAAAAAGACGGAGAAAAATCATATGAAAAATCATCTAAGAAGGGAGAGAAAGGAGAATAGGATGGAGTATAAATAGTATAATCTTCAAGAATCACAGCATATGTTTGATAAAGAACAAAATTTCGAAGAACTAAACAAAATCATGGACACAATAGTTCATAAATAAGATGTATTATCTAATGATAATGAAGAGACAAATAAGAAAAAATATATCACTAGATGAACCTAGTTAAATTAGATGAACTTAACGTTATATCTTTACAAGAAATTAGGAGGAAACTGGATAAAAAATAGGGTAAAGGGGTATTTGACGATGAAATCAACGAGATTGGAAAAGAACTTAATATAGATGAAATTGAGTCCAATATAGTTAACAATGTAGTTTCTAAACTTGAGGAATTTGGCGAACCTTCTAAAAAAATACCCATTTTATGAGACCTAGGTACGTTCCAGTGGGGCATACAACTAACTTTTCCTTTGGGTTTATCCGAAGGAAAACCATAACATTTGAAGAAATTAGCCTTACCTCAATTAGTCAAATATGATACATCTTAAAAATCAATGGAGCTCCTAATAGAAAAGAAATATTTGAGTATTGGAAAAGAGGCATGAATAGTATCCTAACCTAAATACTACGTGGAAGGTTGGAAATTTCCTAAACTATATGAAACATAGTTTTTCTGGTACTGTAACTGATTGGTATGATTTACTAAATGAGGATAGTAAAAATTTATATAAGATCGCGTACTCATTGTACCCGAACTATGCCTCTCTAAGATGGTGCTATGGAGGCCTTAGGAGCATAAGTCACTCTTCCTTATCTCTTAAGAATTGAACCTTTAACTTAGATGTGTTCAAAGCTTTTTAAGAGCTTGTCAAAGGCCAGGGCATGCATCTTAAAATGATGTGAATAAGAGAACGCTAGTAAAGATGTAGCAAATATAGTTATTGTCCTCTTAATCCTATCAAATGGCATAGACAAATCAAAAGCATGGTCAAAGAAAGTATCCCATATGATTTTTCTAGCCGCGTCCTCTACGTATGCACAATATGGGTCAAAGGAGGGAGGATACCTTCTAATGTAACCTCTGGACCCATGAAATGCATGCAAAAACGATGGGTTGATGGGATGCAGGGGGGATGAAATGGGGGTTAAGTCAAGTAGCTCAATGAAAGTGAGGTGTATATGTTCATTAGTAGTTGTACCAACCATCTCACAATCACCACACAACTCCGTAAAAGGAATCCTCAAAGATATGGTTCAATCAACATAAGTTCTTTCGACCAATCAAGTAAATCATTCTCAACAAAACTAACATCACTGTCAGAAGACTAACCCATTTCTAACCCTGTGCACAGAATTAAAGTGTGGGGATAAGCAAATAAGGTCAAGTCACCAATGGTGGTGTCTCTAAGTGTGCTAACAAATGGTAAAGAAGTTAATGGGGTCAATCACTTTCTCTAGGACGGTCGATGGTGCATCATCAATAAAATTAGATTCTAGGGGAAGGGAAGATTCATAATCATCACAAAGGCTGGCCTAAGTCTAGGGGAAGGTAGAGTAGGGTCTATCTCATACAATAGACCACATTCCATCATCTCACAAATAAAGTGCTTATGTTGCCTCACTGTATTTATCATGGCATTAAGTCTCGCATGTTATTCATCAAAAGCATCTCAATAGAGATAAGAATTCACATCACCGTCAAAAGCTTGGCAATAAGAGCAACAACATGATAATAAGAGGGATGGTGATGATATAAATCACTATATTGATCTGCACATGGAGATTAAGCGTGCAAACCATCGGGAAGGGGGGAATGCCACACAACAGACTTGCTAGCACTTTCACGTTACCATTGGCACCAAGCTAAAGAAACAAGTCCCACATTTCATCAACATTTAAAGAGCAAAAATCACCATAATGCATACACTTAAGAGAGGCTCGGGTCTCATGGGTTATCCCCTCAAACACAACATTGCATATTTCTTTTTTTTTGGTACTTGAAATGCACACATTAAGCACGATAATCATTTAATCTAGACAACTAATGCCAAAAAGTTTCATGCTCAATTTGAGGCAAATGGAAAATACCTATTTTGGTTTCTTTTTTTAATTTTTTAGATTTTTTAAAAGGCCTAGCCTCAAATGCTCAAGTAAACCCCGATATCGAAACGCGCCATTTCCTTGACAGCGGCACCAAAAAGACTTAATAGGAAGAATTTAAAGTTTTCAATTTATGACCTCAAGTGTAAGGTCTATCATCGAGTACTTGGGGTATCATCCACAGAGAGTTGGCTTTCAAGCACCAGAATCAGCCTAAGTGTTTCAATTTAGGCTAAATGAAAAGGAAATGAATGACAAGCTCAATAAATTAAACAAACACAAAAGCAGAGATTGGGATTATGATTTGACCGATCGGCGAATTAAGTGGTCAAGGTGAACCCTAACCTACCGAACTTATACTGACAACCAGATATGGTTGTTTGCACCATCAAAGACCACCCAAGCCCTCTCTCAAGAGTCATGGGCTATCCTAATTATTCGAACAACCTATTTCATAGGGTTAACTTGATTAGACCACGAGATTAGCAACCTCGAACCTAGCTACAATCGGGACTATTTTCATGTTCAAATCCTAGATATTCTCTCCCCCACACTAGCTAGTTAACCTCACTTTCAGCATAAGTTAACTACCCAAAAATGTGGATGAAAGCTTTTTTAAGTATTTCATGAAACACTTGCGAAGCATGAGAGAAAACACTAAATTGGAATCATAAATTAGGTGTGGTTAGACCTCATCCAAGACTAATTAGCCATCAAAGGGCTAGTCATAATCCAAGTAAACAAAAATTAGCTACTAATCATAAAAGCATAACTAAACCTAGCCACAACTAGACTAACAAATAGGCAAATAAATATAAACTAGGGAGGGAAACTAAAATAATCTAATCTAATAATCTAATTAAACATGAATTAACAATAAAAACTAAATACTTAACTAGACAAAATCAAACACATGGACTAAACTAACATAATCAACAAGCGCCAAACATGTGAAATAGAGAGAAAAAGAAAAGAGAAGACTTAGTCTTGAATTGCTTGAATGATGATCAATATTCACAAGCTTAAGTCAAACTCTACCCAAATAAATCTTAATCTACGTAGCATATTACCCCTAATGGGGGCTTTAGTGGCTGGCCTAAAGCCCTAAATCCAACTCTCTCCCAAAACTAGCCAAGAATCCCACTAAAAAATGACAAATTGCACTTATAAAGACCCCCCAGGTCGACACAACACAGACCATGCTCGTGGACACAGGTACCCATGTCTTGCCGCCGCCCAGACCTATAGGTAAAGCAGCCAAGCCTGGCCGCAATCGTGCCTTGGGACACGGCTGCCTATGGACTTGGCCATGACAGTGGTCCTTCACATGGCTAGCTGTGTTGGTCACCACTATGGTTGGTCTTGTGGGAAAGCTTGGTCTTGAATGTTACAAAACTCGCATGTCGATCTTTCATCACTTCTTAGCTCAATTCTCCGCAACTTTTCCATGAAGGCGCTATTTGCTCGAACCAACTCATTTCCTATAAGAGTTAAATAAAACAAATAAAAATTCTAAAGATTATATTATTTTACGAGCTGAATTAGTTGAAAGAGGCATGTAAAATACGACAGTATAATGCTAAACAGGAGTCTTGTAAGCAATATGATAGGCCAAAAAACATCGTGCAATCTCAATGGTCAATCCTTTATATCAGGTCGAACCATTTCCTTGCGAATAGAATTAATCTCACGATTAGATACTTTAACTTAGTCACTAGTTTGAGGTGATATGGAGTAGCTACTTTGTGGGCCACATAATATTTCTAAGCAAGCCTCAAAATACCGATGACAAAAGTTAGTACATCCATCACTAATAAGAGCTCTAGGGGTCCCACATTGACAAAAAATGTATTCTTTCATAAACTTGACCACGACCTTGTGATCATTGGTCCTAGTAGCTAGAGGCTCCACCTATTTTAACATATAATCAACAGTAATCAATATGTACACAAAGCAGAAATATGGGGGAAAAGGGCCATAAAATCAATGCCCTATACATCATATATCTCAAAAATTAGAACTGGGGAAAAAGGCATTATATCACGATATGACAGGGCATTTGTATACTGACTGTGCTCAAAAGGCAGACAAAAACAGTGAGCTTCAGAAAACAAAGCGCACTAATAAAACCAATTTTGTAGGACTTTAGCAGCTATCCTGTGACCTCCAAATGACCACCATAAGCATAAGAGTGAAAAAAGGTCATAATACTATGAATTTTCACTCTCAAAGACATATCCATAAGACACTTGGTCAACAATGTTTAAAAAGATTGGGATCTTCTCAATAATAATGTCTTTCTCTTTAGACTAATAGGAAGGCATCTTTCCAACGGTTATGTAATTCACAATGACAGCAAACCAAGGAAGAGGGGCATGTGATATGGCAAATAGTTGATCATTAGGAAATGGTTAGAAAATCCAACTAAGTGATTAGCATACTAAGTAAAGATCCTAGACAAGTTGCCTGCAATTGAATTTTCATAACCTTTTCTATCTTTTATCTCAATGCCAAACTCTTGGACCAATAAAATCCACTTAACAAGTCTAGGTTCGCTGTCATTCTTGGACAATGGATGCTTCAATGCAGCATGATGAGTAAACACAGTCACTTTTGGATACAAAAGGTATGAACAAAATTTATCAAGTGCAAATACTATAAGTAGTAACTTTTTTCAATAGTGTAATAATTCATTTGAGCATCAGTTAGAGTTCTAATTGCATAGAAGATGACATGAGATAATTTTATTCACCCGTTGACCAAAAACAACCATAATAGCAAACTTAAATGCATCACACATAATCGCAAATGGAAGAGAAAAATCAAGGGTCTGTACAATAGGAGCTAGCACCAAGCTTTTCAAAAGCCATTGCACAAGACTTATCAAACACAAAAGGAGTATCTTTAGAAAGGAGATTAGTAAGAGGCATCACTACTTTACTAAAAGCCTTAATCAATCCCCTCTAGAAACCAGCATAACCAAAGAAAGATCTGACTTGCTTTACAGAAGTAGGAAGAGACATATTAGAAATCAGATCAACCTTGACTTTATCAACATTAATTCTCTTTTTAGACAATTTATGACCTAGCACAATCTCTTCTTGGACCATGAAATTACTTTTTTTTTTTCAACTTAAGACAAGATTCACTTCTTCACATATTTTGAAAACAATGGATAAATTAGCAAGACATACATCAATAGAAGAACTGAAAATAGAAAAATCCTCCATAAACACATCCATGAAACTATTACTATAATCAGAAAATATCATGCATCTTTATAATGTCAAAGATGCATTACACAACCCAAAGGGCATTATTCGATAGGCAAATATACCCCGATGGACATGTAAAAGTCATTTATCTTACCCTCAAGAAAAATAAGTGTTTGGTTATAACCAGAATACCCATCTAGAAAACAGTAGGAAAATGATCCGGCTAATTTTTTCAAATGTTGATCAATGAAAAGGAGGGAAAACTGGTCCTTTCTAGTAAGACAGTTTAGTTTTCTGTAATCAATGCACACTCTCCACCTGGTGGTCTATCCAGTAGGAAGTAGTTCGCCTTCATTATTCTTTATCACAATTATATCATATTTCTTAGAGATCACTTGAACTGAACTGACCCATTGACTATTAGAAATCCAGTAGATAATAACTGCATCTAAAATTTTTATTACGGATTTCTGGACCACTTCTTTCACGTTGGAGTTCGGTTTACATTGCTTGTGTCTAACAGGTTTAGCATTATCCTCTAAGTGAATTCTATGCATGCAAATGGTTGCCCTTATCCCTTTCAAATTACCAAGTGACCACCCAATGGCACCCCTATAATTAGACAAGATACAAATCAACACTTTCTCTTGATCACAAAATAAAAGAAAAAATATAATGAGACTTATGGTCTCTCTAGGGCCTAAAAACATATACTTGAATGAATCAGGGAGAAGGCTTCAACTTAAGTTTAGGTGTGTAGACAACAGAAGGTAGCATAGTTGAACTTGCCAAAGGCGGGAGAGGTTCATAAGTGGACACCCAAGAGGAAGTCTTAAGATAAGGAATGGAATCAAGAATAGAATCTATCTCATATATTGTACTTCCTAAGTTAAAAAATCCAAATCCTCATGAGAAAGATAAGTTCCTGAGGGATCTAATTACAATAGAGCATGTAAAGCCTCTTCGACCATTTCATCAATCACATCAACAAAGAAGTATTCAGATTCATCTTCAAACACGAGTTGAGAAAAAGCTTTAAAAATATTAAGCCTAACCCTCATATTCATGACTGAGACATCCCTCACTCCGGACCTATAGTTAATTGTGACATTAACTGTGGCTAAGAAAGGATATCCTAAAATGACAGGGATCTACTTAGAAGAATGACTAGAGTACAAGTCCATCACAACAAGGTCAACTGGAAAGAATCCATTATTAGTCTGAACCAAGACATCATCTATCTACCCCATATGAATCCTAACTAACCAGTCAGCAAGCTAAGCCATATAATCAAAAGGTTTCATGTCACCTAATCCCAACTCTAAGTAAACAGAATATGGTATAAAATTAACACTATATCCCAAATCCAAGAGTGCTCTTTTAATTTTGTGATTACCAATGTAGCATAAAATAGTAGAAACACCAAGATCATTGCACTTAGGTGGAGTGTCAAATTTCAAACTTGAGCTTACTTGTTCACTTAGAAGAACCTTTTTAGACTTGTTATCTTTAGATTTTCTGTACAATGTGCACAAGTCTTTAAGAAACTCAGCATAAGTTAGGATCTATTTAATTGCTTCCAAAAGGGGAAGATTGACCTTAACTTGCTTAAAGGTCTCTAGAATGGCATCTTTTTGCTGATCTTTCCTAGAAAGATATGGTGCATCCATAGCTTGAGGGTAAGGAAGCCTTGGCTTATATGTGACAATGGGGTCAGACACAACGTGTGAATGTGATGAGTCGTCTTCTTTCTTAATTTCCTGGTCATTCCCAATGGTCTAAGGTCTTTCCTCTTTATGATATTCCTTTTCACTCACTTTATTATCTACATCCTTACCACTTCTACGAACTATGTCAGCTTTCAATTGTTTAGATTGTTAGCCTTAAGGGTTCTCTGCGGAATGACTTGGAAGCTTTCTTTCTTGTTTTTTACCTACAGCTATGGCCACTTGCCCAAGTTAGATTTCTAATTTAGCTATAGATTATGAGTGGGAATCAACAACACATATTTTAGACTCAATTCCTTGGACCTTAGAGTCAACATTTTACCCAACAAAAATCAGTGTACGAAGAGCAAAAATTATCTTACCTGGGTCAGAGCTCCCAAATGAAGCTTGATTAGAAGTACGAAGAGCATATCTTTGGTTTTGAAAACCCAGAGAGGCGTGTCCGCTAGATTGGACTTCAGGATTCCCAACATGTTGAGACCTCCATGAAAAATTACGATGATTCTTTCAACCATAGTTATAAGTGTTAGAATAAGGATTATTAGATGGAGGAAATCCTTATGCAGCATTTACTTGCTCAGTCATACAGTCAGACTTACCAATACAAGGACAATCAATAGAAGTATGCATGGGACTAGTACAAATCAAACACATATCTCTTATGAAAGGGGCATCAGACGCTTTATTCATACACAATAATTGATAAAATTTCTTAGATAAAACATTAACTTTATCAGAAGGATCAATTGAATGTGAAACCTAAGAAATCATCCATTTACTTCCCAATTGCCTAGGGAAGTTAGAATGCAAGAAACTAGCATGCAAATGTGAATTTACACTCAAATGTTCAAACAATTCCCAAGTGTTTTCATGAGCCTTATACAAAAAGCTACCACCATAAGATACATTAACCATATGCCAATTGTGCTCATCTAAGCTAGAATCAAAAATTTGGACAATTTGCCACATAAGCACCTCATGGTGAGGACAACTTCGCATCAAATCTTTAAATATTTTAAAATTTTCATGCAATTGTTCATTTTTATTTTGTGAAAAAGTGATTATAGCATGTCCCATCAATTCATCAATAGAGAAAAACTTTTCAAGAATCTCTTTTGCTTTTGGTCCTAAGAAGTAATATTTGTCTTAGCATCTAGTTAAGCCTTTTATCATTCCAACAGAAAGGGAAAAGACGCAAGCGAACAGTATCATTAGAGATATTATTAAGAAAGATGATGGAACATATTCTTAAAAATGCATCAACATGCTTAAAAGGATTTTCAAACTCTATCTAAAAAAATGACGTGAGGGATTAGGGAATGCTTAATCTCAAATGGCCCTGTGATAGTGGGTATACGAGACCTTATAAGTGAATCATAAATAGCAGGAATAAAGTATTCTTTAAGTTTCTTATATGGTGGGTTTTGTTCTTCAGCCATATTTTTCTTAGCTTCATGTTTCTTAGAAATTTCAGGATTGTGTTCTTCAAGATCTAACTATAAAGATTGTCTATCAACCATATAACCTACAAACAACAAAAGAGTAGGAAAATTTCACCATAAGATTAACCAAATAAGAACCAAATTTTTTTTAGTTTTTTAATTAATTAAAGATAAAGAAAAGGAAAAAAAAACATAGACACATAATAAAAGAACAAAATGGAAAAGAAAATTAAAAATTACTAATCATTCCCCAATAATGGCGATAAAAACTAGATGTGGATCTTTTAAGTCTTAAAAGTAGACCCAAATACTTGTAAGTGCACAAAGTGTTGTACACCAGCAAGCATATCTGTATCATGTCCCATAGAGACCAGTAATAACTTAAAACTTGCTTTTCCCAGTTAATTCGAAGAATGATTCAAGTAAGGACTTTATCAATCAAATTAAATTAAAGAAACTGAAAAAACAAACAAGTCAAGAAAATAGAGAGAAATCAAATCAAAGAAAGATCTAGGACTTCAGATTTCACCAATGACTTAAATATTGAATTACTAGCTCAAATGGGGGTTTAATAATTCAATATAACTTATAAGCATTAGGTCATGAATTAAAAAAATGAATTATAATTATCATATGATATAACTTATCTAGTAGTTAGTATGAATCATTCATTTTAGGCATAACCCATCTAAAATAAATTATTCAAATTTAACAATTATAATTTTAAGCACAATTGCATAATATCATATTAGCCTACAAGGTGTAACACAAAATTGAGATAGCAAATTAAACTATAAAAATCAACACGAATAAACAATAGTAATAATATCCGTAAATAAGTTAGGATCAAATAAAACACAAAATTATACAAAATAAGAGACAAAGTAAACCCAAAAAAATTAGTAAAATAATATTATTATTAGTTAAGGATCCATCTTAATCATAGAGGAGCAACTTAGCTAGTCATAGTTAGTGAAAATGTTGTTAAAGCTGGTCTAACCATACTCTCAATTAGTGGTATATTTCACTTCCTATGCCCAAATTTTCATACTCAATTACATAAAACTACATAATTAAGTACAAAATTTCCAGTTTGACTCACAAAAGGTGACAAGAAAAGAGAAAAATAGCTAACAAAGCTTATTTTCCTCTAATGTCCTCCACCCAAATGGTCTTATCTTACAAGAGACTCTCTCCTCTCTAAACTATGGAAGATAGAAGATGAGAGAATGGAAGGATGCTTGGATGAGTGATAAGTGATGGAGGCTTAAGGCCTTAACCCCCTTTTATAGTGAAGTCTCAGCCTTCTTCACTGCCCAAATTAATTCTCAATTCTAATTGCTTTAATCGTTTCACTTATTAAAGGATTGGGTCATTGATGTTTGTAATTAGCCAGGTTAAAGGCCAACAGTTACTCTTTTTTAATTTATCCATGTACTAAAAAAAAAGCGAGCTGAGAAAAATGGGGTGGTTGAGTTCCTGTGAATAATGCTATTAGCCATAGTCATAAGCTAAAATTACTAACCACACTGTTAGGTTCTTGTGAAGCATGCATCTGGGGCCCCATTTTGCTGGGCTTGTGCTGAATTTGAAAATTGAACAACAAGTAGATAGGCCCAAGAGAGATAATGGAAACAAAAGTAATGCCGGGCCTCGAAGTTGGGCCATAGGGGAACAAGGGACAAGGAGCCCTATTTAACTGGAGAGAAAAGGTTGATGAAGGCTTGAGCTGGACCGTTGATTGTCCAGAGAACAGGCCCTTACAATGGGGGGGGAGAGAGAGAGAGAGAGAGAGAGAGAGAGAGAGCGACAGAGGGAAGGAGAGAATGAGAACGAGATTATGATTGGCTGCAAGCAACACACATGGAATCAGGCCTGACCCGTGTGTGAAGAAGTGAGGCGATAGAGAGAGGGAGCTTAGAGCTAAGATAAGCTAGGCAGGTGCTGGACTTGGACTAGGTCGATGGGCTTCTTCAAAGAATAGACCCACACAGTTGAAAAATAATAAGGATAACCCTTGTTAGATAGTTAGAGAAAGTTGGGCTGACCTATGAGAACCTACATGAAGTTGGGTCTCTATTCGTGAGCTTCAATAAAATTGAGTAGGATTGATCAATTTTGTGCCAAGAGTCGCTTATTTTGTTCTCACTCGAAAATCATATAAAATATACACTATTGTCTCATAAAAATAATATTTCAAAGACTAACAATTGAATAGAATGTGGTTTGGAGATAAATTCTATTCCGGACCTCAAGGTTTAGAGTAAATAATTTTCTGAACCTACAACTGTAGAAATGATTTTCTAGTGCATCCAACTTTGGTACAAATGATTTCTGGGACCAAACTTGGACAAACTAACTTTTTTAAATTATAAATAGTACCCTAAGTTTTTGAAATTTGTATTTTAACCCTAATCTTTAAAAACTTACTTTCGAAAATGAGTTTTAAACCCGCAAGACACAGTACAGATTAAAATATAAGTCTAGATAGAAAAATCATTGGGTACAAAATAAGAACTGTTACTAATTCAATCTACAAAGATGAATTAGTCAATAATATGACTATGGAGATATGCTATAAAGTCACCAATACCAACGTTAGCAGTTGTTCAGTTTGTTTTAGAAAATGATCATTATTTTCAAAATTTATGTGGAAAAAGGCCAAGAGTCCTTTACAAGTTAGGATAGCTGATAATAGCATTATGAGCTGTAACGAAGCCATAGAAGGCTATCAATAGAAGTAGGAGGAGTCCAATATATTATATCAGTTCTATGGACTACTGATCAACCCTCTCATGATATGATTATTGGAAATAATTTTCAGAGGCTATATTTTGCATGCAGACACACCATAAATCAAATAATATTCACAATAAATGGTCAGTCAATTCCCATTGATAAGTTAAATAAGGCTTGCACTCGTCAGAAGATTGAGTTTACGTGTAACCAGCGTGGTGAGATGGTAATACTTGCGTAACGTGAGATTGTACTAACAATCTCACTACTCGAGTTATCTATTGAAGAACAAATTACTAAACACTAAGAGCAATTATGCAAAGAAATATAGTCTGATAATCTTCTAAAATTTTGGGATAAGGATAAGACATTTGCAAAAGTCACTTTGTTAAGTCCTAGCACCATTATCCAAGTTAAACAAATGGTGTATACACAACAGGATATCCAACAATTTGATAAGCAAATCAAAGAGCTATTAGATACAGGGTTAATCAGAAACAGTAAGAGTCCTTACACTAGTCCCGTTTTTATGGTAAGAAATCATGCTAAAGAAAAAAGAGAAAAAGCTAGAATGATAATCAATTACAAAAAAACTTAATGATAATACTGTCTCTGATGATTATTATATTCCTAAAACAATAGTTCCTTTTAATAGAATTCAAGGAGCCTTTTGGTTCTCAAAAACAGATTGCAAAAGCAGATATTAGCAGATAAAAATGATCAAAGAAAGCACTCTTTTGACTGCTTTTAGTACCCCTTAAGGGCATTATAAGTGGATAGTAATGCCACTCGGTCTTGAAAATGCACCCCAAACATTTCAAGCAAGAATGGATAATATCTTTAAAGATCTTTAATCATTGCTGTTTAATCTACATTGATGATATTTTTGTCTTTTCCAAGACCATAAAATAGCATACGGATCATGTCTTAGCCATCATCCAAAGATGCATTGATCATTATATTATTCTTGGTAAGAACAAGTGCATTTATGCTGAACAAGAAATTGAGTTTTTAGATCTAGAGATAAAAGTTGGATAAATTATCCGACAAAAACATATTACAAAAAAAATAGAGAATTTTCCTGAAAAATTGAAGATAAGAAGTAATCAGAAAGATTTGTTGAATGTCTTACCTATACTTCAAATTTCATTAAAGATCTAGCCAAATTGAGAAAACCATTGCAATAAAAACTCAAGAAAGAAGTAAGTTAGACATGGACCACTAATGATTCAAAGATTGTTCAGAATTTTTAAAAAAAAGTGTAAAAATCTTCCTGATCTTAATTTGCCTAATAAAGGAGATGATTTAGTTATTGAGATGGATATTAGTAATGAGCACTAGAGTGCAATACTTAAAATCAAAGGAAGAGAAAAACTCTGTAAATATTGTAGTGTAAGTTTTAATAAAGCAAAATGCAACTATCCTATCATGGAAAAAGAAATCCTTGCAATCATACAGGGGATCGAAAAGTTCTTAATTTTTTTAGCCTAAAAACATTTTCTTATTAAAGGTGATTACAAAGGAATACTTCATTTTGTGAAAAAGAATTTATCAAACATGCAAGTGCAAGTGAGACTTCTGCATTAGCAATTATGGCTCAGTCAGTTTTCTTTCTCTATTGAACATATATAGGGATTGAAGAATTCTCTAGTAGATAATTTACCTCGTGAGCTTATCAAGGGTGATCATCAAAGCAAAACTACTACTGGAAAAGGAGGAAATCCAAAATGGAATGTCGTTACTACTAAAACAGGTTTCTCCTTCTAGGAAAATCCTCATGGATATTTTCGAATTCTATGCAAAAAGTATATCACATTTTGGTCTGCTGTCTTCAACCTACCTAATAGCTCAAAGATTTAGCCCTTTTGAGTTACAAATAAATTTTCTAAGATATCCTTATGATATCCAAGAAAAAATAAGTTCTCATGTTCAAGAAAAATGGTTTAATGAGTAGTATGCAGCTTGCATCGACTAATATCATAATTATTTCTATGATATTTGGGAATCATGGTGTACTACAACCTACTTTCCCCGATAAATCTGGAGTTAGTGGTGTTAGTTTTTCAGCCAATTCAATCGCTCTAGATGACTTCGTCGTGAAAGCCTAGGAATATAGAATGGTAGTTTATCTCATAGAAATCTCAGATCCGAAGTACCCATTTTTCTCAAGATAAACTAAGTTTCAATAATACATGTTTAGAATGATCCATTGGATTCTTACATCTCCTGATGGTCCAACGAAAATTTCATATAGTAGAAGCCTATGTGTGGAGGTACATTGTGTAATAATTGAGTATGAAAATGGAAAAGCTAAACCACTCAGCCCATTATCTTGTTCAAATTGTTGATTTAGACGATCCCAACGATCAATGATAAGGATGGTGTCTATAATGATAAGAATACATTAGTGATCCTACTTTAGCATGAAACATCGATTTTTACAACATTTATCAGCAAATATGGGCATTAATTCAAGAAGGAAGAACACTAATGCATTGTGGGAACATTACTTTCATTTATCATAATGAGTTTATCAAATATATGAAGGTAGATGAAGCTACGTCAGACGATGACTTTAATTACTCTTTGATGTTGGAGCTGAAAAATTTTTATCAGAAAAAGGAAAGAAATATCTATATGAATTATTTGAAAAATAGGATCCAGAACATCTTTAATTTGATGAAAATTTTGATGATTATCTGGATAACGATGGACTGGAAGACATTATTGGAGATGAAGGCATGCAGAATCTCAATATGGATTACTAGTCTTGTCAACATTAAAGGCTCTTAAAAGTTTTTGCTCTATTATTGTACTATTTTATCAAATATCAAGTCAGTAAAATAGTGTTGTCTACTATAGCCATGTGAAGACAGTTATAGCCGTGTGAAAGTATCAGTGTGTATTATAGTCATCAAGGCATCATGTGTCGTCTATTTCCTTTATAAAAGGAGAGGTTGAGTGCAGAAAGGGGACACTGTCATTTGAGCACTCTTGAGTAAAAGAAAAGTCGGGATTCCCATTTTTCTATTAGCAAGCATCTCGAATAATCTTAGCAGTTTAAGTCTTTCTTGAAATCTTTCCACTGTAATATTTCGACTTTCAAACTTTCAATAAAATAAGTTTCCTAATAGGGAACGTTATTCAATCGAACTTTATATCTTAAATATTACGATTTCTTGATTAAAGTCTTACTATCCTTAAAAATATAAAAAATTTGATTAGTGACTACGGTGTCTGAGGTAGGAAACGAAATAGATTTGTTGCCTAATCTAAGAAGGTATGGTTAAAATTAGCAATATCTGTAAACTAAAAGCTAGCGGAATGTCAGGGTACAATGTCGTCTAAGTTCAGGTAATGGTTGAAACCCTCTAATTAAATTTTAATGATTTTGCTAAGTATGATAGATCTCTAATCACAGAAAATATAATATTTATGATGTAAGTAATAAGATGTGATAATTAGTATCAGTAAAGTCATTATAAAAAGTCCAAACATTAGAATAAGTCTAGTTTTTCAACCAAAAAACAATGCCCAAAACCTTTAATATTTGCATATTGAACCCTATTTGGGTCAAAACAGAAATTTCTTAAAGTTCTGGGTCATAAAAATAAATATTTGTCACCTACAAATTATTTAACCTAAACTATTGTACCCCGAAAAATATTTACCCGAAACTAAGTAGTCTCAAAAATATTTTTCTAGAAAACATATATGTGATCAATAAATCATTACACCAAACCTCAAAGTACCGAAAAACAATTTTTTTTGCGGAAAAGTATACATATAAAATACGAATTATCAACTCCCTCGCTTCAAAACCTTGCTAATCCTCGAGCAATGAATAAGAATAATGCATACATTCATTCAAGCCAGATAAGTGAAACAAGATCAGAGAAGAAAATCAAATAATCCAACTATACATGTACACTCTAGATCTCATAAATTAATCCACTAATAACCCAAAATCAATGATTTTCAATCTGAACTAAGTCCATAGTCCAAGATTTAAAGCAAATTTAGCACTCCATGACAAACTTATAGCAATCCGTAAGCAAAGACTTCACCCCCATGTTAAAAAAAAAATCACAATAGTATCTTTAACACCGAGTTCTTAATGCCAAGTCAAATTATTAGTCTCCTTTTTAATGATTTTTTTCTTTTGGAAAATTTTCAAAGTTACTTGATTTCATGCGTTTCCTATGTGGATAAGGATATGGATGAAGATAACAACTAGAAAAACACTTAGGATGTATTCAAGAAATCAAAGATATGAATTAAGGTAAAACCTGAACATTGGTAATAGAATTAGAACTTAATTAATTCGAGTTATTTAATTATTGATTGAAACGTCAATGGGGAACTTAATACATATTACATACTCGTAATGAAAATAATGTTATATCTCAAACTCAAAATCGTCTATACGGTGACATCATGACTTCAAAACTTGTGGCCATCAACTAGTGAAAATTAGAAATATTCTCTAACAAACTTAGGTCTAGGGATGGCAACGAGTCATATTCAGATTAGATGTATAGGCGTCCAAATCTGATCCAATCAATAATTGGATCCAAGTCTGGCTCTGTTGGATCGGATGTTAAATCTAATTTGGATCGGTTTTGGATCAAATTAAATCAAAAATAATCGGATATAATCCAATTACACATTTTTATTTAATATTTACATAATTTTTTTATTTCCAACCTTATTTTTGTTCACTTATAAATGTTGTGCTGAATATCCCTTTAATGTCAAGTAATTTTTCAAATAAAACATTTCAATATGTTAAAGTAAAAAAGTGCTTGAAAAAGAGAATGCAAATTCACTTTAAAGGCAGAAGGATAGATAATAGTACAACAACGGGAATGAAAGAGGAAAACGTACAACTTTGATTGACAAAGACAAGAGACCAAGAAGAAGATTGGGAGAAAAACAAAAATCAGTTAAAAAAGAAGAGTGTATTACACATAGAGTGCGGATCTTATGTGAATTTTATTAGATTGGAATTTATCATATAATATATCAATATTTTTTGATATTATTTATTCACACATCCCTCTCCTAAACCTAGTTGAATTGCACCAATTTCTTGGTATAAAAGGCCATGGCATGTATCAAACCAAGGGCAAATGAATGAAATATTTTTTTTCCCTCTTTATCATATGAATTCTTTTACTATTTAACATGGTATCAAAGCCTTGAGGCTTATCACAAAATCCTAAAACCGTAATTCAAACAACCATGGGAGCCAAAAAATTTATCATCGAGAATCACTTACCTTATTTCTTGCATCCGTCATATGGACCTGGAGTATTGATTACTACAGTAATCTTTAACGGAAAAAACTATAATTATGCGAAAAGGCAGTTAGAATAGCCCTAAGAGCCAAAAATAAATTAGGGTTTATTGAGGGAAGACTAAAGAAACCAACTTTGCAAGAAGGAGATGACCCACTAGAATTGCAAGCATGGGAGATGACTAATTCCATTATCTGTTCATGGATACTAAACGTCATCAACCCTAAGCTTAGGACTAGTATAGCCTATATTGAAACTGCAGAACTTATGTGGAAAAACTTTAAACAGCGATATTCAGTCTCCAACGCCCCAAAAATCCATCAACTTAAGACCAAACTAGCCAAGAGTAAGCAAAAGGCTCTAGAGGTTGTAGAATTTTATTCCAAACTTATGAGGTTATGGAGTGAGTTAGAAAATCAAGTACGGTTACCACGATGTACATGCCGTAATTGTGATTGTGATTTAGGCAAAAAATTGATGAAGATGGTAGAAGAGGAAAAAGCCCATCAATTTTTGATGGGTTTGAATGATGAGATTTATTCCAATATTAGAGGCCAAATACTTATTGTGGAACCTCTACCTTCCCTTGATAAAATCTTTAACATGGTGCGTCAAGAAGAAAATCACAAGCATCTTATGATGGATAGAGATGATCAGGTCGAAGGAGCTGCTGCATTTGCCGTATCCAAGAAAATTACAAATGGTGATAAACCGACTTACAAACATTGTGGCAAGTTCGATCATAACAAAGTAAATTATTTTAAGGTGATTGGTTATCCATGGGGATGGAGTTCCCAAAGACATGGTAGAGGAGGTCGAGCAGCCAGAGGGGGCCGTGGAAGTCGTGCTAGCGGCGGTCATGGCAGAGAACCTAGCCGAGAGGTAGCCCATGCTGCAGTCATGGTGGCCACTGCACAGCCATCGTTCGAAGGTTAGCCAACAGCAACAGAAAGTGCGGCAACCATGGTTCCAGGCCTGACGAGCGACAGCATCTCTTGGCTCTTCTTGACACGCCCAAGAATGGGGGTGAGAAGTTATCAGGTAACACTACTTGGATGCTTGATAGCGGGGCATCCATGCACATGACAGGTGATGAAAATTTGTTGGTAAAACTGAAAAACATAAGGCCGGTGCTTATTAATCTTCCCAATGGTACTTAAGCCGTATCCACTAAGCAAGGACGTGTAGCCTTAGGAGAAGTTTTAACCTAAGCAAAGTGTTATTTGTGCCCAATTTGAGTTGTAACCTTGTATCTGTTGCAAAAATTGCCAAGGAATTAGATTGTAGTATGACATTTTTCGATGATTCGTGTATATTATAGGACCGCACTTCAAGGATGTCAATTGGTGCGGGTAGGCAAAGAGATGGGGTCTACTTTCTTGGTAAGGCACCTGTGAAGTTTCAAAGTAATGCTGCTAGAACAAGTGAGCTTTGGCACAAAAGAATGGGTCATCCATCGAGTGAAGTTATGTCCTTATTTGCAAAAGATTTAGACTTTTTAGATTATATCAAAAGTAAGAATAATATGTGTGATGTTTGTTACCGAGCAAAGCAAACTAGAATACAAATTCATGTTAGTGATAATAAAGCCAATGATATATTTGAAATTCTTCATTGCGACACATAGGGACCCTATCGCGAGTCTTCATTATGTGCCTCCTATTTTTTAACATTGGCTGATGATGCTAGTAGGGGAGTTTGGCTGTATTTAATGAAGGCAAAAAGTGAGGTTGGAACCTCACTTAAGGGCTTCATTTCTATGGTTCAAAACCAATTCGGTAAGCAAGTCAAGATAGTGAGAACAGATAACAAGAGTGAGTTTAAATCTGGGGCTATGAAGAGTTTCTACCATGAAAAAGGGATTATACACCAAACAAGTTGCATGGATACTCCTCAGCAAAATGAAAGAGTAGAACGCAAGCACCGACATATCCTTAATGTGGCTAGGGCTCTTCGGTTTTAAGCCAATCTACCTTTGATGTTTTGGGGTGAATGTGTATTGATTGCAGCCTATTTAATCAATCGAACACCCACCAAGCCCTTGAATGGAGAGACTCCATATGAGATACTCTTCAATGAAAAGCCCTCATATGATCATCTAAAGGTCTTAGGGAGCTTATGTTATGCTTACAACTGATTAAGAGGACATGATAAATTTGCGTCAAGAAGTCAGAAGTGCATTTTCGTGAGATATCCTCCCGGGAAAAAGGCATAGAAATTGTTTGATCTAGATACCAATGAGTTTTTTGAGAGTCGGGATGTCGTATTTCATGAAAATACGTTCCCTTTCCAAGATGGGCAAGTAGGAGACATCATTAGAACAGCCAAGAAAATTTCTCATCCTCAGCCCACTGACTTTTGTGATCTGCCTGTCCATCTTGAGGAACACTTGGGCCAGCCCACTAGTTTTTTCGCTAAACCTAACATAATAGAGGAGAGTTCCTCTGGGCCTGAGGCCACCGAGCCCAATCCAGGGAGACTGGCTCATTTCGCTGAGCCCAGAAGTGCCACTCAAGCAGCTGATCGGGGCCAGCAGCCCATTGCCGACCAGCCTCTCTCATCAGCGGCCCCAAGTACCCACTTCGCTGCAACGGATATTGGGCCCAGCAGGGCCCAACGCGTGCACTGACCTCCAACTCGCTTCGATAATTTTTTGTGCTACAATGCTCAATCTACTGACCCCATCTCTACTGCTGAACCACACAAGAAGGTATCCTCAGGTACGTGACACCCATTAAAAAATTATATAACATTTACAAAATTTTCTCCTTCTCACCAAAAATTTTTAGTTGCTATTACTAAAGTGGTGAAACCTAGATTTTATCATAAAGCAGTACAGGATGCCAAGTGGAGACAAGCCATGGCAGAAGAGATTAGTGCCCTATAGAAAAATGGGACATGGACCATTGAAATGCTCCCATCAGGGAAGAAGCCATCAGCTACAAGTGGGTTTATCGAGTTAAATATCACTCCGATGGTACCATTGAGCGATATAAGGCTTGCCTGGTGATTCGAGGTGATCATCAGGTTGAAGGTTTCGACTTTCATGAAACTTTTGCACCAGTTGCTAAGATGATAAGCATCTGGTGTTTCGTAGTAGTAGCAGTAGAAAAAGGTTGGGAACTGTATCAACTAGATGTAAATAATGCATTTTTACATGAGGATCTAGATGAAGAAGTTTATATGAAATTACCTCCGGGCTTCAAGTACCAAGGTGAGAACCAGGTGTATCGCTTAAAGAAATCTCTCTATGGCTTTCGTCAAGCTCCCAAGCAATGGTTTGCCAAGCTGTGAGTATGAATTTATACGCTCTTATAGAGACTACTTCTTACTTACTTATCACAAAGGTGACATCTTTATGACTCTCTTGGTCTACGTTGATGATATTGTGCTCACTGGTAATGATACTGATGCATGCAAACAATTCAAAGTCTATCAAACCTATGCTTTAGTATTAAAGATCCGGGGTCTCTAAAGTACTTCTTGGGTGTTGAAGCTGCTCGAGGCCCACAAGGCCTTTTCCTATACCAACAGAAATATGTTTTGGAAATTATCGACGAATGTGGTCTCTTGGGAGCCAAACCTATTGAGTTTCCAATGGAAGAACATCACAAACTCGCCTTAGCAAATGGATATCTCCTGGCAGATCCCAGCAGATACCGCAGACTCATTAGGAGACTGATATATCTCACTATTAGAAGGCCGATATTACTTATACGGTTCACATATTATCTAGATTCATGCAAGCTCCTTGCCTGGAGCATATGGATGCTGCGAGACGAGTACTTTGCTACTTGAAAGGAATCACGGGTCAGGGTATTTTATTAAAGGCAAACAGTATTTTGCAACTTGTTGGGTACTGTGACTCAGATTGGGACACATGTCCTCTATCTCGCAAATTACTCACAACTTATTTTGTCACGCTCGACGGTTCACCAATTTCTTGGAAGAGCAAGAAACAAATCATAGTATCTCGCTCCTCGGCTGAAGCAGAATACCAATCTATGGCCTTTGCTACAAGTGAATTGATATGGATATGATTCTTCCTAGTAGTTTTGGGCATCCTTCTTCCTTCTATGACGCTTTATTGTGATAGCCAACCTGCTCTGCATATAGCGCGTAATCCAGTATTCCATGAAAGAACAAAGCATATTGAAATCGACTGCCACTTTATCCGAGAAAAGCTAAAAGTAGGAATCCTAACACTATCACATGTTGGCACCAAGAATCATCCTGCTGACATCTTCACCAAAGCTCTAGGCAAAGCGCAGTTTCAATTTCTCAAAGACAAGTTGGGCATTGTTAACTTACATGCTCCAACTTGAGGGGGGCTATTAGATTGAAATTTATCATATAGTATATAAATATTTTTTGATATTATTTATTCACATATGACTCTCCTAAACCTAGTTTAATTACACCAATTTCTTGGTGGGCATGGTAGGCATAGGCGGCCAATATTGGTATAAAAGGCCACGGCATGTATCAAACTAAGGGCAAGTGAATGAAATATTTTTTTTTCCTCTCTATCATATGAATTCCTTTGCTATTTAACAAATTTTTTTAGGATTATGATATTAGGATTTTTCAATCTCCAAAAAAGGATGAAATTATTAAAGAAAAATATTTGAGTGGATGTTAATCGGACTGGATGGGCCATTCAATCGAATCAGAGTTGTATTTAGATTATATTTATCAAATTCGAATCAAATTATCTTTTACCGGATTCAAATTGAATAATTTTTCCTCAGATCGGATCTAGTTTGCATTGAATTCGGGCCAAACTGCCATCTTCATATGGGTCACATTAACATATATCTATATAATAAGAGGAGAACATACATAATCAGAACACTCAATCCCTTGCCAAAATCAAGTTCACATGTTTAATTCTCCTCAAAAGCTTCATTTGTCCCCTCTTTCAACTTACCTTGCATTGTCCTCAATGTAAAAAAAACAATAATTAAGGAAAGGATGAAGAAAGGAGTAATGCAACTTGATAGCATGAGAAAAGCATTTGCACACAAATCCAACAATCCAACTCCAAAGGTGCTTCAAAAACAACCACTAGCCAAAAACCGCGTGAAGCATCACTCAAAGACATAAGAGGACATTTAATAAAAGAAAAACAAAAATAAAAGACTCAAATTCACCTAAGAAGATTGGGTTGCCTCTCAATAATTGCTAAGTTTTACGACTTCAGTCAGACGAGTACCTTAGACTAATCATAGTAAATTAGGTCTACTAAATTAATGGACTCAAACTCCAATTAAAAAAGTACCGTGGTTACTTGAATTTTTTTTAATTTTGTTATGAAATGTGGGATATTTTTTGATAAAGGTGACTTATCTATTGGATTAGGGAAAAAAGTCGAGGATCAGGGTTTTATTTTGCAATTTGGGAATTTGGGCTTAATTCGGCATATTAGAGCTAAATTTGAATAAAATAGTTACAGAATTAGGATTTGGGATTAATTTGGTTGAATAAAGCTAAATTTAAATCATATGCTTGTCGAATGAGTAAATTTTAAATTAGGGTTTTGTTAACTCAATTTATTTATTGACATTTACCTGAAAAACTCAATTTTGTGGAAACGATGAGTGTCAAATGATAACTTGAGATTAGGGTTAGGGATTTGTTATACTACTAGGAGAAATCTAGGTTGGTTGTTTGCTTTGTACATTGAAATTAAATTTGTTTGCTTTATAGATTAAGGAGGGAAGGATTTTGTATATTCTATATGAAAGCCTAGGGTGGATATACCAAATGCAGATCTAGATGAATATCTGATGGTTGGTCTCATTAGGGATGCAAAGGCTCAGCTTTTAAAGGAGGGGCATGAACCACCCGAATTATTTAACTTTATGTTTGGTTTGTGCAGGTGGCAGTAAAAGGGAGCTTCTCTTAATATCGGATGCTAATTGGCTACATTTGGCTAGTATACGGAACTATGCCAAAGGAGTTATTCCAATATACATGCTAGCCACCCCTGCCCCTTCTAAATACCATGCCATTATTAGTGAGTTAGAAGCAGCTCAGGGAAGGCAAAGTCAAATTGGTACCCTCAAATTCTTAAAGGTCCACTTGAAAATGCTCATTTTCCTAAGTGACGGTGATGAGAATGATGTTGATTTACTTAGGGAAGAGGAGTACAAAACTTTGTTGTCTGCCAGGCAAGCCAAACAATGGGCTGATAGTTTGATATATACTCCACATACCCAACCCAAATCACCTATAAAGCCTAGAAGAAGTCCAAAATCTGCTCCTACTAGCCCATAATCTGCTATTCTAAAGTTTTCAATTCCACAAGATTTCAAAATCAGAGAACTGAATTCTAAAAATATCTTTCAATCATTGAACTCAATCTGACTATAGATTTGTCTACATTCTTAAATTCCAAATAAGCCACATCATCATGTCAACCTAGTAATACTTGTGAACATGCTGGTCCTTCGTCTTATCAGTCCAAACAAGTAACTTCTTCTTCATAGCATATTGCTTCCTCTAAATCCACAAAAGCCATAGTCCTTTCCTTATGTCCAAGTGAAAAATCTACATCTCAACTAACTATCCCTGGCTCCACATCTCAGAGTAAAAAAGCTGTTTCTCAACCAACTGTCCCTGACTCCACATCTAAGAGTAAAAAATCTCCCTCTAAACTCAACAAAGGTGTTTTTGAATCCAAAAAAGGGTATTCCTTTCAGCCCAAACTCTTAAGAAGGACTTTCATTGGATGATATAGATGTTGGGTCAGAAGGGCTAAAGTCACATGATTTGAGGGAATTGAGTCAACCAACTACCTGTGATGAATATGAAGTAGGAAATGTTGATCATAGTAAGGATGAACATCATAGTACTGGGGATGAAATTGGATGTAGTGAGGATGACGTTATCAACAGTCTCTCATTAGAGGATGAGATCCTTAGGCACATTGACACATTTGATGTTGATGATGATGGTAATCATACTTTTAACTTATGGATCAAGATTTACCAAAATAGTAACATGTGGGCAAGGAACCCAGATGGTTCTATATTAATTGGTGTTGGGGATGTGTTCACTGACAAGGATCAATAGAGCAAGGTGATAAGAGAATATGACATTCAAGAGGGATTTTGTTTGTAGAGGATAAGAAATGAGCGGTGCAGGCACATAGCAAGGTGTAAAGGGCTAAATGTGATTGGAGGATTGCAGGAGATTGCTTGAGGGTGTTACTTAGCAAGTGAAATCTTTAAAGGGGAAGCATACATGCCCTAAATTGTAGCACAATAGGATAGATGCTTGTTCTTGGGTAGCTAATGAATTACTTATAATTTTTAAAGAATATCCTACCATAGACTACCTGACAATGCAAAACTATATCAGGGAGAGGCATGGGATTATAGTTCCTACACATATTTATCAAAGAGAAAAAAGTTCCTCAAAGAATGGGTAGAGGGGACGCATGGGGAATCTTATGCAAGGCTTCCTAAGTACATTGAAGTTATTAAGGAGAAAAATCCAGGCACAGTAACTTCATGTATTATAGAAGGACCTGATAATGCACCCATCTTCAAGAGACTATTTATATCATTTGAGGTAATGATGACTAGTTTCAAAGGGGGATATAGGCCATTTATTGGAGTTTATGGTTGCTTCCTTAAAGAACCCTGTAAAGGGGTGTTGCTAACTGCCATGGGTTTAGATACAAACAATGGATATTTCCACTGGCCTATGGAGTTCTGGTACAAAAATGTTTCAGTAAGTTGGCCTACTTTTTTAATGCATTAAGACTATGCCTAGATGGAGTTGATTTATGCAAATTAACTTTTATCGCAGACAGACACAAGGTACTCTCTTATTGTTTCTCCTTAACCCACTTACACACTATACCCTAGCTGATTATTGTAATGTTCGACAGGGTTTGCTTAAGGGCATGATGGAGATATTTCCCAAAAGCAAGAGCTGGATCTGTGATGTGCATTATTATAGGAATTTCAGCGAAGAGCGCCTAGTTGACATCTTAGAAATCTTCTTCAATCTCATGTATTGTTGGTCTTGTTTTGTTTTCATTTAATTCATCTAACCTGTCATCTATAGTTGGTCATGTTTTGTAGGTACAAAATTGCACCTTCTATTCTGGGCAACTTGTAATGCTTACACAAAGCATGTGTACAAGCAAACAATGGATGCCATTAATAGGGAGAGAAAAAAGGCTTATGAATGGCCTGTAGATGAACCCATGGAACATCGGGCTAGGTTCACATTTGACCCAAAGTGAAATGCCCAAACAACACTACAAATTTTGTAGAGAATTTCAATGGGAAGATTGAGAAGTACAGGTATAAGCCCATCTTCACAATATTGGAGGTAGTTAGGAGGAAGTTTATGTAAACCATTGCAAATAAAGCCAAGATAGCCAACCGGCAGAAGGGCAGGGTGGTCCCTAGGGTGAAGCTACTTCTTGTCAAGGCGGAGAAAGAGAGCAAGGGATGCATGCTAACCCTAGCTGGTAAAGGGGTCTTTGAAGTAATTGAGGGGCTACTCAATTCATAGTTGATCTCAAAAAACATTATTATGAATGTATGGTATAGACTATATTTGGGATGCCTTGCAAACATGTTGCAAGGCGTGTCCTCAGTGAAAGACTTAACTTTGAATCATATGTAAATAAGGCATACACTGTGGACAAATATAGGCAGACATATGATATGTGTATAAGGTCCATTCATGACCCTATTTTTAGGGAAGACACAAACTGCCTCAGGATAGGACCCCCTAGTTGGACTCAAAAGAGGTAGGCTCCAAACTGAAAGGAAAAAGAATATTATTAAGAAAATGTAGAACCTTAATAGAAGCAAAGCTCTCAAGTCTAGCCTTCCCAAGAAATTTGGCCACAATAAAAGGAGTCATAGAGAGCAAGGTGTCCTTCAAATCTTAAAAGGGATAGACAAGCCAAGCTACAAGGAGAAAAAGGGGGAAAGGAAGCTTTCGTAGGCCAAGGAAAAAAAGCCCCCATCAAAAAAAATCAAAGACAACGGATTAGCATTCTTCCTCAAAATTAGCAGGTCAAGCTTCAATCTTAAAGAAACAGAGACGAACAAAGAAAGCTTCAAGAGACATGTAATGTTTTCAAGCAAAGTTAACATGAGTTTTCAAGAACTATTGCAAGCTATTCAATTGCTAGTGACACTCTAAACTATTTTGCTGTAGCTGTTGTTGAAACTATTGCTACTATTATGCACTTTGTGAGTGTTACCTCCTTTGTCAACACTATACTGATGTATGCTAATGGGTCCTCTATTTTAAGAACTATTATAACCTGTCACCTGTGTTGCATTAACCTAAATGCTGGTTTGTGTTTAAGATGCTTGTTTATGGTCATTTGAACAATGTCAGTGATGTATTTTGTTAATTAAGCAATGATGTTTGTTGAAAGATTTGTGAAGAACCCAACTACTACTAATAGGTTAGGATGTATGAACATCCTTACGGTTCCTTCTGGATTTATGATGACTTTGGCAAACATTGTTGTATTTTGTGAACAATGTATGTATGAGTTGATCCTTTTTTTAAAAGATGTATGGAATTCCAAAGTGTCTTTCGTTATCAACCACATCTTAGGCTTCACTTGCAATCAGCAGAGATAATAACTTAATACAAAGTCTAGCCATACCAAATTCATCCTTGTTCATTGTTTCATTTCATAGCAACTACTACCACTATTACAAGCAACACCAAAATCAACATAAATATTCTACCAGTCATGTCTTGAAGAACCCTTTTGATCTCTCTTAGTTGCTCTAATATCAATTTGTTTGCTTCGTGTTCATATGCTAATGTCTCTCATTCTCGAAGTAGTATCGCCCACTTTATGAATTTACCACATTGAGCATTTATAAAATATTCTCCCAGGATTATCACGAGATCTTGATAATTTGATATCTCCAATTCTTCCACAATTTGGGTAATTGACATTCATTACATGGTGAATGTAGCCTCCTCTCGATCCTCTACAATTAGATGAGTCGTACATTTTTCTCGTGCTTCGACCCTTACTACTGAATTTTCTACCATTTTGATACATGTATAATGTTAAATAAATTAATCTAAATTCCATAATAGGAATTAAAAATAATGTACCTAACTAAAAAAATTATTAGCCATTATAAAAATATATTAATTCTTACTCTCAAATTAATTAACTACTATAAAATACTTGTAAATTTTATCTGGATACCAGACAATTATTAATCAATAATAGACAATATATTACTACCACAAAATAAAAATTCAACAAGATGGAGCATAGGTGAAGAGAAAGGAAAGCTAACATTATGCGAATGTAGGGATGGCAGTTACATCCAAATGCGAAGCATATCCGATGCGATCTAATCCGAGGCAAAATTATCTGATTTGAATCTGAAATAGAAAAATTCGAGTCTGAATCCGACAAAAATAATCTGAATTCGAGTCGAATTCGGATCGAATTCAGAGGAAGGGTAAAATCCAATCGGACTTTTAATCCGATCTAACTAGATTTTTAAACATTTTAAATTTTAAATTTAAGTTTAAATTTTAAAATTTTTAGAGATAAAACCTACTCAATATACCCATTCTCCCCCCACTACCAAGGTGTCAATTGAGCCAAGTTTTTTTTTTTTTTTTAGTCAGCAAGGTTTTTTTAAATATGTAAAAATTAAAACGTTGAAACCCTAATACTCCCCACAGTTGCTCTCTCTCTCCTCGTCACTTCGCCAGTGCTCTCGCTAGTCGCTCTCGGCGCTACTCGCTAGTCGGACTGTCAGAGTAGTAGCTTCCTCCTCAGTCCTTGGCTTCTTGCTCCGACTCCCTGCTCTCTATCTCTCTCTCTGAGCCTCTATTCTCACTAGTTTCTACAACGTCGATGCCGAGCATTCAATCGTCCCTGTCCGATCCGTGGTGAGTGCACATCTCCTCTTTCTCCTGAATTTAACAGTTCAATAAAATCTAAATATATATTTTATGAGTAGGAGTGTTGTTTAGATTTTTAGGGGTATAGAACAAGAGAAGTTAGACTTTGGATTTTGCGATTTTGAGGCTTGGGAAGATTGTTGTTTTCGATCATTTTTTAAGATTGGTCAAAATTATATTCTAACACTTAATTATGTATAGAATTATGGATCAGAGATATGATCAAAATTGTATTCTAACATTTAATTCTAATAAAAATCTCAACTTTATACAAATAATAATTATAGATGTCATTATCTATAGCCATAGTTGGAGACCAATGAAGAAGAAGGGTTAAATAGTGCAAGTAGAGGATTTATACTTTTAATTTTTTTCTTATCATGAGTAGGACATGTTATTTGTGATATTTCAGATGTATCTCATAGTTGTTAAGACTTGTAATTGTTGGAACATGTTATTTTGTTGAGCTTGAGATATATTCCGTCTTTTATTCTTCGTTTAGCTTAAATGTTTAGGATTTGATTAATACGATATATGAACGTACATCATCGCATCGACTGGTGGGTAGAATATAAAAAAATTATATAAAATTATTACGTTATGAAATGAATTATTTCGGATTGGATTAAATCCGACTCCGATCCGATCCGACTCGGATCGGAGCTGGAGGTTCTCCTTCGATCCCTCGGATCGGATTTTTAGATCTGAATATGAATCGGATGCGGATTCGGATATTTCAATATCCGATCCAAATCCAATCCTTTGACATCCTTATGCGTATGAAATAATAGTCAAGATAACTAAAAAGCAAAATTACAAAAAAATTCACTAACCTTTGATTCTAGGTGGGGCTGGGAGGATAGAGGGGGGGAGAGGGAGGACGAACACTAGCACATGTTAGGGCCAAGGGATTAAATAGGAAAAAAGTGGGGCCCACTTGTTCAAAACCACAAGCTTTCAAAGTTGCTAAAACGGTCAAATGAGTCAGCAGCTTCTAACAGAAATAAGTTGAGGGCATTTATGTCATAAATATAGGCCATGTCAGTTTTTCGTCCGAAATCTAAGATTTGAAACCGTGTTTGGTCCGAATAAATAATAACCCAAACCTTGATAGACCCAAAAATATTTGTCCAAAATTGTTGGGTTGGAAATTTTTCCTTGTACCAATCTTTCTAGGTTGATTTAAATATAATGTTTAACATAAGGTGTCAAGTAGGACAATAGTACTTAATTGTTGATAATACATTGAAATTACATTTCTCTGTTCATTCAAGTAGGACAAGTACTAGAGTTTATTTTTCTTTTCTCATTGGCGGTATTCAACACTTGTCGACCTTCTTTGTCCTATCAATCTATGATGGCGAGTAAAATGTTAATTTTACTTTTTCCCTTGAAAATATTTTAATTTGAAAAAGCCTTCTTGAAGTTCCTAATATGTTTGAAAAAATATAAGATAACCAAAATAAAAAAATGAACACCAAAAAATGCTACCACCATCATCATTATTATTATTATTGTTGTTGTTGTTGTTGTTATTATTATTATTATTATATTTATTATATTGTTATTCTTATTATTGTTATTATTATTATTGTTGTTGTTACTACTACTACTACTATTGTTGTTGGAAAATTCAAGAAAAAAATTCAAATTCTTTGGCAACCCACAACTTGCTCTTTTTAATACCACGTATAGCCAAGACCATGGCCATGGCCACCAACACCACTCCCTGTCGACCAACTTTATTTCTGCTCTCCATCCTATCCCACACCCTAAATCATTATGTCTAGCAATATGCAAAGTTCTTTGTGGTTCCTTCTAGCTAATGAGAACAGGCATTTGTCAAGTAGTCTTGGGGACACTGGTTGCATGAAAGGATTTTAGAAATAATATACGAAAAATCCTAGCAAATATATGAAAAATGGGGGAATAATGGCTTAGTTGGATTACATTGGTAGATCATTGGGCGCCAGGGGACTTTAGCGGTGGTTGTTGTCTGTTAAGTAGCCTCCTTGTGATTTGTAACATCTTTATAAAGTGTTGAAAGACTATAATGACAGGTAGGATCCAGCTCAAGCTAGGCTATAAGGACATTGGCAGGGAATTGAGAATATGGTCCAAGGGTTTCTGACTACTGGTTGCGTCAATGTATGTGACGGTGCAGTCAAGAGGGTGCTAAGGAATTTGAATTTTTTTTTGTTTATGTGAATTTTTTTGAAGTTATTGTTATTATTATTATCATCAACATCGTGGTTATTATTGTCGTTGTCAACATCATTATTATTTTGATTATTATTATTGTTATCATCATTGCAAATAAGAAATCTTTTCTTGAAGTAAGGGAAAAAAAACGTCCTAATAATAGCAGTTTTCTGATTTGATATATTTTTTTCAAATTTTTATATATAATAGTTCAATTTTTTTGGAGCTTAAAAAGGATTTTTAATTGCAAAATATTTTCAAAGAAAAAAAGTATAAGTTTATGTAATCCAATTAGCTAATGGTCAATGAGCCTTCTTGGAACTCTTTTTGTTTTTTTTTTTTTTAAATGAACATAGTCTCCCTAGAAGAAAAGCATAACAATAGGTGTAATTAGATTAGAGGAAAAAGATTTAAGAACAAAATGCCAATTAGGGCCGATACCTTGAATGAGATGAAGTGATGAATATTAAACATAAATTCAAGTTCATCTCATCCACATGCATAGTCAAAATTAGCATTATGATAATCCGTAATATATACAATATATTGGATAAAAGAAATAGAGTAGTAAACGCTCCATTAATGATTTTTATTTTTGTATGTATATAATATAATACCTTTCAATTTCATGATTAATCTATCTTTTGATCAAATTATTCCTTTCATTATTGATCTTTAAAGACCCTTTGTGTCTTCCGGGTAATGCTGCACATCTCTCGCTCTAATATATCTTGTTGGCCTGTCCGATGCCTCTTTTGCTAAATCTTGACAAGAGTAGACGTGAAACCTGACTGCCCAAATGCATTAAATATTTCTTCTATTCTCTTTTCCGAATTTAAAATTCCTTGCTAAAAATCTCAGAGGACACTTCGAGGAAGCTTCATATTTTGCTGGCTGTCCAATCTCATATTCCTCCATCAACGACGACCCACAATCCGACTGTCTCTTTCTCTCATTTCTTGTATTTTGATAAACAGCAGAGAAGATATACGGACCCAGAAAGGTTTGCCAGAAGGGCAAGATTGAAGGGGTCCATTTTTTGATTTTTTTTTGCCCCGGTTTCAAGTGATTGAGCTTTGATTCTGGAAGAACTCAACTGGGTTTGCTTCAATTTCCAAACTGAAGGCCACACAGGATTTATTTGGGTGTTTCAGCAGTTGGGTAGAGGTATTTGATATTGCCCATGTCCGCCTTGTATATATGTTTGCTCTCTTATGTCTAATTGACTGTGAGAAGTGTCTAAACTCCCTGACTTGTTACTGATCTGATTTTGGTTGTTTCTGTCTAGATTTGATCACAGTTGACTTGCATTAGATTTCCATTTCAGTTGTGAAATAGGAAACCAACTGGTGGAAGCAGTTTAATCCGCATCTGGGGAAGTTAAAGAAGAGTTTGTGTAAATTGGGTTCTAGGGATTGTTCTTGCTTTTGTTTTCTAGTTTATCCTTTATATTCAATAGCATTCAGTGCATAGAGCCACTTCAGTCCTTGATCTATCGATGATGGCACTAAAGTTTCACGTTGATGATTGTTGGCCACTCTTTGGATCATCTTAAATTGTGTTTGGACTGTATGCTGACTCAGTCATTATACTGTTCTGAGTCTTGATTGGCCTTGAGAGCGGGATATGCGAAGGAAGGGAAAGAGATGATCTCCTAAGTAAGGCTAAGCAGTATATCAGACAGCCATTGTAAAGCTTGATAGGAATGCAGAAAGCCAATTGTGACACTAGATACTTCATTTTACCGAAGTGCCCACGTGCGATACTTGATGCATCAACATATTGTATAACCACTCAGACTGCATTGAGGCCAATACAGATGACAAATTTGAAAAATGGCTTGAGTCGGCTGAATATATACCCATGCTGGATGCTGATATTTCACATGATGCTTAAAGTTGTTTGTCGTTGCTCTTTTTGAGAAGAATTGATATTGTTTCCACCTGTAATATAATAAATGCTTATGGCTTTTGTTGATCTGTACTTTTGTAGGTGCATTTTGGCTTAAATTATGGCTGCATGTAAGAAAAAATTTGATGTATAGTTATATGTTCAGGGGAAATGGGGGATTGGAGAGCAATAAATTCCTATTAACATTTTGTTTGAATTCACCAATTCATTATTGCAAACTGAAAGCCAGTTGTCATGTTGCCTTCTGGTCAGTGACATAGTCTATCAAAGGTGCCCCCCCGCCCCCGGGTGGCCCATTAGTTGACATTTGTTGAGATTAGGACGGGATAACATGCTTCTATTTGCAGTGTTATGTCCTCTTGTACCTTTTGCTTTCATCCTCCAGCTCTGAGTAATTTCTGTTTCTGCAGATGCTTCCAGTTGATGAAAAGATGGGCCATGCATTTAACGAGGACAGTCCACTTTCATCAAAATCGAATAGAAAAGTGCCGGATCCTCTAGATTTAGAGGTGCCTAGCTTGACACGAGAAGTTCCACATTCACGGCTGATAAAGAAGTTGCAGAACAGCCCACTTAAGAGTATATACACTGTCTTAATTAAAGCAAAAATAAATGTGCTTCTACCATTTGGTCCTTTGGCGATATTTCTACACTACCTTTCGCATAAGCAAGTAAGCAACTCTCTTAATATAGCTATGTTTTCTGTGTGCTTCATCTTCAAGAATCGATACTCATTGGCTATGTTGATGTTGTCTAATGTGCTCAGAAATTCATGATAAAGCTTTGAAGCTTTTTGTGGAGATCTGAAATTTTGAACAGAGCTTTGAAGTTGATGATCTATAATGCACATGGGACCCATACGGGGGGTTTTAGGTCCTGTTTTCTTTGAAGTTGTTGATCTATGTGAGAGTCATGGTCTGATACTTTCTGAGTGGCTCAGGGAATTTGCTATAGCTTTGAATTTTAGTAGAACTGTGAAAATAGTTTGAGATTTATGTGCAACTTGTGAAATTTTCAAGGAAGCTGAAACGAACGTAGCCATTAGAAAAAAAGAAAGGGGTGGGGGGGGGGGGGGATGTTTCTCGCCTTTATGTAAGGGCGTTTTCCTTCCGCAATCGGGTACCTGTGAAACTTGTTTTGTCCACTTACTGAGTTAGTGCGATTGCTTTTAATATATCTTGCAAGTATTCCTATTATTTATCCTTTTTTGTAATTTTTTGCATTGTGTAATACTTCCAGGGTTGGATCTTCTTCTTCAGCTTATTAGGCATTACCCCGTTAGCAGAGCGTTTAGGATATGCAACAGAGTAAGCATGTTTTCTTCAAGTGAGCATGTTATTAGCTTAGTTTTGTGAATAATAATTACTAATGGATTTAATTGCTTGGTCATGGCACAGGCAGCTGGCATTTTATACAGGACCTACAGGTATGGCTACCATTTTCTCTGACTGAATGCATCACTTTCTGGTGATTTTGGGTTCCTAATGCATGCGTTTTCCATAGACTTAACATGTGACATATTTGTGTCGACAACTATTGTTTTATTCTTGATCAATATGGACTTACAAGAGTTTTTGGCTCAGTGGGAGGTCTGTTGAATGCTACATTTGGCAATGCTACAGAGATGATAATTTCGATATATGCATTGAAGGTTGGGATGATAAGAGTGGTGCAACAGTCTTTACTGGGCTCTATCTTGTCGAACATGCTGCTAGTTCTTGGTTGTGCCTTTTTCACTGGTGGGATTGTCCATCACCAAAAGGTCCAGCGATTTGATAAGGTATATACTTATTCTGTATCAAGCATATCCATCTATTAACAACATGAGGGATCATTTGTCTATGTCTCCCGTCTTTTTTCCAGTTGTGAGGTTTAAATCTTGACCTTTAGTCTAACAATTGCTGCAGTCTGCAGCCTTGGTGAACTCTGGGTTGTTGTTGATGGCTGTGATGGGTATAACATTTCCAGCTGTGCTTCATTTCACACACACGGAGGTTCATTTTGGCAAGTCAGAGCTCTCTCTTTCAAGATTTAGTAGCTGCGTCATGCTGGTGGCATATGCAAGCTACCTTTTCTTTCAGCTAAAGAGTCAACAAAGCCATCATAATCCTTATGAACCTGTAGATGGGGTATATGCACTTCTCTTCTTCCAGAAATCTCATTCATGTCTCCCGAGGAATTCGTGGTCTAGTTGCTGCAAGTTGATGCAGATGCTCATGTCTGCTGTATTTATTTTATATGGCTAATGATGACTGCTTAAGTGCTTGTTCTCTTCATCATACATCATATTAGCCAACTAGGCACCTATTCATGAGTCACTGAGTTCTCTTGCTCCTACCATTCTCTCCTCTTCCTTTTGCTCATGCTTTCTCTTACTTTCTAATCTCAGAATATGGTGGCAAATGTGAAAGAGAATGAGGATATGTAGGGGTGAAGTTGCTCTCCTGGCTATGTTTTGTGATGCTATAATATAGCACAAAACTACATAGAGATACCTAAGTTTTGTGTAAACTATTTGAAGGATCCTTAGTTTTGAAAATTAATTCTAAACTGCTTTAAATTATGTGGAAACTAATTTATAGGTCCCTTTTTCACGCGAAAAGACGTGAGTACCCTTTGAATTAAAAAAATAATGTAAATAAATATTTTAAAAAATCCCAATAACTTTTATAAGCTAATAGAAAAAAAAATCAAAACTTAACAAAAACAATTTCACAAAAAATAAAAATTTGTTATCATCTTCCGCCTCTTCTTCTTCTTCATCCCCATCTTCATCCTCTTAATCTCTGTCATCATCTCCTGATCTCCATCATCTTCTCCATCCTCTGTCTTGTCACCAATGTCTTCAAATCACTGCCACCAACATCTACCTCCATTAATCCAATTTCTTTCAAACAATGTTTCCATCACTTCATTTAACTCAGCCCCATTCAACCACTGCCACCATCAACTTTCAGAGAAGGAGCCACCATGGTCTCCGGAGGTGAACCGCCATCAGTAGAGCTGCCGTCATTACTACCTTTCTCGGCCCCTCCACCTCGAACGAGCCAGATTTGAAGCCTGATTGAGCAGCCTAGGTTTGGCATAATATGTTCTTCTTCTCCTGCTCTTTCTCACTATTGTTGCTCCCTCTCTCTCCCCCATTGCTATTGCTGATCTAAAATTGAAATTTCAAAATTTTCAGATGTGAAATCACAAATTTCAGATTAGAAATTCGAAAATTCATATTGAAAATTTCAATTTTCAGACTTGGAATTTTGATTTTGGGTGGTGTATGTGGTGGTGGGTTGCGCTAGCTGTGAGGGATTGGTGGTGGTGGTGGTGGTGGGCTTTGGGTTGGGTGGTGGATGGTTTAGATGATGAGAGAGACTGAGAGGAGAAGATGGAGATGAGGATGAAAAGAGTGAAATGATGCTTGAGTCTCAATAAATTTGTATTTTTTGTGAAACTTTTTATTAGTTTTATTATATTTTTCTATTAGTTTGTAAAGTCTGTCATGTGTTAATGTTTTATTAAGTTTTTTACATTATTATTTTTAAATAAAAGGGTAATTACGTCTTTTTCAAGTGAAAAAGGGACCTATAGATAAGTTTCCGCATAATTTAAGGTACCGTAGAATTAGGTTTCAAAACTGTGGGTCGTTAAAATAGTAATACATAGGACTTAGGGTACCTCTGTGTAGATTTTGTGTAGCATAGCATGAGAATATATGAGACTGGATGGGATGTGTCTTTGCTTCCCAATTTTTACTTTCAATATGGATGAAGAAATGTTTGATATATCAGGAGCAGAATAAGGCTATAGGCATAAAAGGATCATTCATTAATTCAGTTAGCTTCGAATTCAATGCATGTCCTGAATTCTTTGTCATCGTAACTTTCTTTCCAAGAAAAGAAATAATTCGAAATATGCTTTGAACATCTCGATATTGAGAATAGCATACACCACATAGATTAGGTGATGTTTTGGCAGTTTCGCACAGTTAATGTGTTTTGGCCGAAAAGTACATCATTCCATAAGCCATGTGTTGGCAATATATCAAGTGTCTCATGCTGTCATGCAGCTGCATGTGTCTAACTTCTAGTCATATTTTCCTAGGAATATCTTAGGGTGGTCAAATTCAGCTTTGATTTAGACATGATTCATAATTCAAAATAAGGAAAAAGTTTAGGTGAAGTAGCCTGCTCTCATTTTGAAATCTGTATGGGGCGGGAAAATATCCTTCAGTTCTGTTGCCATATTTATCCCGATTCCCGAACTCATGAGACCAACACCGATTAGAAATAAGTTTGGGTTGGCTTCCAGGCATTGTACATAGGTACGGTCTGTTTTATCTATTAAAATTGAGGTGTTTCTTGTGTTAATGTTGTGAATGGTTAGAAAGAAGTGAAGGCTTCCAGGCATTGTACAGGGCAACAGTCTGTTTTAGCTATTAAAGCTGAGGTGTTTCTTGTGTTAATGCCGCGAACGGCTAGAAAGAAGTGAAGCTTTTACCATAAGTATGGGAAAATGCTACATTTTGATTTTTCTGTGGTTTGTAATGCTTTTGCGGAAGAGTTGAATGGCTCCACCCTGGCTATCCACTGATTTATCATTGTAGAACAATCAATCATGGAAAACATCCTTGGGTAAAGGGTTTATTCTGGAGTGTGATGCGGGTACCTGACCAGTATTTTTAAGATTCGTTAAATATCGGCAATATAGCTTGTATCTTATTTTCCAAATCTGTTGCTTGTTCTGAAATAAAAAGTGGGCCTCCCCATTAGTACCTTTTCATCTTTGTTACATGTCCATGAACTTATCTGGGTACCTTTATGAAATGATGTTCTACTTTCTGCTTGATATTCAGATTGGACTCGTTTTCCTGTGTCAAAAGCTATGAAAATTATAATAGCTCACTTACAAGAACTCTTATTCCTCACCCATGTTTTTTGTATTTCTAAGTAGGGTCAATATAAATGTCCTACTGATCCTTGTCAATGGTTTAGGAAATGGTCGATAATGCAGATGACTCTGATAACGACGATGCTCCTGAGATAAGTCGCGGGGAGGCAATCACCTGGCTGGGTATTTTAACTTTATGGGTTTCAGTACTATCTGGGTATCTTGTTGATGCCATAGGGGTAAATTTCCTGCTAATGTCCTCTTTTTAATGTCTTTATTGTGTGACATATTGATTTCGAACTCTAATATGCACTATTTTCTTTTTCCTGGATGTCTTATGTGTGCCTTAAAAGGATTTGATTGCATTCAAATTTAACGTGACAGGGAGCTAGACTATTGTCAAATTTGACTTAACCGTTGTTAATGTCGCTAGTAGTCTGTTAATTTTAGTCTATGTCACGTCGATGCGGTTACAGAGATTGACAGATTTACATTTCTAAGAGTTGGACTTGACTATTTTCATGAATTTTTGGAAATTTTCACTTAATTTGAAGTGTCCAAGTGTCACATCCATGTTCTAGTTTTGCATGCCGTAGAAAAGTATGTCAGGGTAAAACAGGTAGTCCAAGTAGCATAGGTTATCTGTTGTAGCTTTTAATTTTGTGGAGTCAGTCAATTTCACACCACTGCTGCTGTAATAAGGTCTTGTGGTTGTGCAATTATGCAGCCTTATCCTTCATAGTATCATAAACATGCTTCAAGAGAACATTTTGGGTACAAACTGAAAAGTAGTGGTTAGAACAATGAGGTCTCACATTAGAAGCAATATAATGGATAAATGTGCAACAAGGAAGGTAGAAATAATGCTAAGGGCTTATAAGGGATAATAATTAGAAAGCTATCTGAATTTCAAAAGGGTACCCCTCTGCCATACCCCTTGTAGGTTTTTTAGCTTCTACGAAGGTGCCTTAGGTAGCATGGTTGGATATTATGGAAACAGTTGCTATAACTGTGGATACTTTTATAAACAGTTGGTTTTTGATTGACACTTGCCTTTGCAGCTGTTGGGAAACTCAATCTTGTTTTTGTTGTAAAATATTACTCATAGTTGCTAAAAGCTATTGCAAAACCTTGTATTGCAGTTTAGTAATATGATTTTGTTTATTTATTTATTTATTTGTTTGTTTGAGTTTGAAGTTCTTGGCTGTTTAACAAAATGTTCACTTAGAATATGATATCTTGACTTATATTATTCCCCAAATTTTGTCTCATAAATGTCTAAGCCATTCTTCATTTCTTAAGATCACTAAGTGCAAGAGAGTGCAGATTCAGATAATTGTGTTACGCAGAGGTATACTGCTTGATATTGCTGACTCATGTCACCTTTTTTTAATTTTGGCTTATTAACGTAGCCAACCCCTTAAATGAGCAATGTTACCTCACTGTCAACATCTTCTAAATCAGTATAACCTTATTTCAACCTCCAGCAACAACTGTTCAACCACATTTTAAGGAAAGAGACATGGAAGGGGAGCCTTGGAGCAACGGTAAGGTTGTCTCCGTGTGATCAAAAGGTCACGGGTTCAAGCCTTGGAATCAGCCACTGACAAAGTCAGGTTAGGTTGCCTACAATTCACCCCTTGGGGTGGGGCCCTTCCCCGGACACTGCGTGAACGCGGGATGTGTGCACCGGGCTGCCTTTTAGACGTGGAAGCATGTTCTATCTTTTTATCATTCCGATATCATGAATTTCTTACAAGTGATCGAAGGATAACTTTTTCTATTAATGTTTATTAAATTAGCATTATGTATGAGATTTTTTTTTTTTTGGGGGGGGGGGGTGCTGCATAATGTTGCAATCTGATAGCCTATTTAGTACTCCGAGGGTTTGCAATCTAAGATTGTTATGACTGGCCAGGAAAACAGGGCAAGGGCAACCGCTGATGATATAAATCTTGAAACTTTTATGCAGCCAAATGACTGTCATTACTTGGTTTTGCTATTTGCAGGGTGCGTCTGACTCATGGAATATGCCTGTTGCTTTTATAAGTGTCATTTTACTTCCAATTGTGGGGAATGCGGCTGAGCATGCGAGTGCAATCATGTTTGCGATGAAGGATAAACTTGTGAGTTCTAAGATTTGAAGTATTTATTGTTCCCGCTTTGCCTTCCCATGTAGGAACAATCTCTCGCCTCAGATGCGTACTTGGCTTTAATGTTCAGTGGAGACAATATACAATTTTCTTTCTCTATTATGAAGGATAATATTCATGTCTGCCATGCCATTGGTGCCAAAGATCACTATAGTGATGTAATGTTGTCCATTTTAAACTATTTTTCACTGTTTTTGTACCTGGATTTTGCAGGATATCACGCTTGGAGTAGCTATTGGCTCCTCTACCCAAATATCTATGTTTGTGGTAAGGAGACATTGTTCTGCTGTTTAACATTTGACATGCTAACTGTTAGACAATACCTTCTATTGAGATTTGAGACAGCATTTGGCACTGTCTGATGGTGTTTGTATTAATTGGTTCTTGTTTTTTGATATGAGATGCTAACTGTTAGACAATACCTTCACTGAGACAGCATTTGGCACTGTATGATGGTATGTGTACTAACATGTAGTTAGTTGATAGTGGTGTCATGTCGCAAAATTAGCTTGATGTATCTTTTCATTTCCCTTTTTTTTTTGGGGGGGGGGGGAATTTGAGTTTTCAGGGCAAATGAATCAGATCATGGCTGTTTGGATATCGGATTTGAGTACTATGTTTCTCAGCATGTTCTTGTTGACTTGGAAAATTACTTTGCCAAACCTGCTCAAAAGAATATGCATGTGATTGATGAGGTTCAAGGAGTAATCTGTTGATAATGTTCACATTTGATGTCCAATTTTGATTAGAAATTCAAATAAACAAATGAGGAGAGCGATTTCATGGACAAAATCTTGAGCCATGGCAATAGGTTGATGCCTTTGAATGGAGGCTTTAAACCAAGTTGGGATTTTGTTTGCAGAAGGATTTTCTAGGATGATTATGAAGTATGGACTGGGTTGACTCTGCCTACAATGATGGAAATGTATAGTTGACCTGATCAGGTTTTGGCGAGAGAGATAATATATTAGGGGTCTGGCATTAGAAATTGTGGGACTATGTCCACATTGCACCTTTTGCTAGTATGCTATCTAACTTATATTATGATCTTGTTAGGCAGTGTTTGATTCAAGGCTAGGGGGATGACTTAGAACTAGCTTAATGATCTAGTCGTATGTTCTGCTTTATGCTGCTTATCACAATGGATCTGTGAATGCCGATGGTGTAGGTTGAAGTTTTACTTTGCATGAGCATATCCTGTTGCTGGACTAAGATCATGTGTCAGAAGAAACTGCTGAACTTCGCTGAACGACAGAATTGCTGTGGATCACTTTTTGTATGTAACTGGCTTGAAAGTCTTTGGGAGCCTAACTGTGTTGGATCTAATCAATCTGGACTTATTATCTATAATATGAAATTTTGCGGACGGAGAGGATTTTGGGGGAGCAGCACGTAAGCTGTACATGGTAGATTGACTTTTCGACTTACTGCTATAGAAACTGTTGCAGATTTAATCGGTTGCATCTCTACGTAGATACAAAGTGAAGATTGTCAATTTGCAATCCCTACACTATGCTTATAAACTTGAAGATGGCATTTAGATATATCTCAAGCTATAAAGGGTGTATGATCATGTCAAATGTCTGCTCAGGTCTCAGCCGAAAAGATCTGTCAACATTCTCTTACTAGTTTGCCTCTGCAACTGCAGCATGATTAAAGTGGTGAATCAAGGTTGTTTGTTAGGGCATGTTAACATCTTGTAACTTCCCTGAATGGTCTAGGCAATAATCACGTGAAAACAGCCATAGTCTGAAAAGTGAAAATGGCCTTGTTAGAAGCACATTCCTTGGCTGTTTTTTAGAATTTCTTTTTTTTGGGGGGTGGGGGGAGAGGTTAAGTGGAACCTTTCAAGTGGTGTGGCTTGGACCCGAAGGTGAGTTCAGCCAGTTATCCAAGTGAGTTTGCCTGATGAACTCTTGATCATACAAAACATTGCCAAAGATATGCTTACAGAGTTTTTCTCCGTGATTGCTACTAACCTTTTTCTCTATGACTTAGTTCATATGGCTCTACATATGCATTCTGTTGTGATTTCCAACTGGATGATCCATTAATCTAACTGGTGGAAGATTATAAATAGATCGATGTCTTAGATTTTCGTTGGAGATTAGGAATAGATGGCCTTTTGTTAGTGCCCATTTTACTGATGGGATTCATCACCACTATAGCTACGTCAGTGGCTAATATATAACAATAATAGCTTGGCACTTTGAACTCGATAATAAAAGAATTGTAGATGTTCAAGGATAGAGACCACCAGGCGTACCGCTGAGAACCTCAACGGGGATTGGAGTTAATAATGTCACTGGAGACACATCTGCAGGAGTTATTCAAGGACACTTCCCTGTCCTGTCGCTGTTATTGCTGCACATGCTCCTATTCCCCCCCTCCCCCCCAAAAAAAAATACAGAGCCAGGTCCATATATTGTGTGATTTATCCTTGTTTTAACTAATGCAATATTTTGTATCCGAAAAGTGAGGTTACGACATCCTTGCTGATCAGCAGGTACAGGTTATGTGACTAATTACTGTGTCCCTGATTTTGCAGATTCCATTCTGTGTGGTCATTGGTTGGATGATGGGTCAGCCTATGGATTTGAATTTTCGACTTTTTGAGACTGCCACTCTTTTTGTGACAGTTCTAGTGGTTGCATTCATGCTTCAGGTCCGCCATCTGCTATATTCTGTTTACTGGCGACCTTTTCGAGTTTGATTTATGTGCATATGGTCTGTTATTATCTAATCTTACGTGTTTCATTGCTTGTATTACTAGATGATCGAGCATGAGCAAGATCTTGAGAAAAATAACAGTGCTATGTGCCACCCCTTTCATTAGATGGTGCAACAAATATGTGCTTCTGCATGCATAAAAGAGTATTACTTTAGGATTCCCCATGAAATTTAGAGGGATCCTGATGGAGCGACTGATATGATGTGGGAGCCTGGATGGCTATGTGGCCCATTCGAGTTCTTTTGCGCCATCTTCGCTATCCCCCCCCACTCCCTCCAAACTAGGTAGCACCCCTTGCACGGGGAAGTCATGTCACCTGACATTTCAATTGAGAACGCAATTTGAGATATGAGTGAGTTTTGATAAAAATTTAGGAGACCATCACGCATGGTTATGCGAGTCGGAGGGGACCCTCCTGCAAAAGGGAGTGGGGTTCAAATGAACTGATGCATGGGGGGATTTCCCCTTTGCTTACCGCTTCCCCCCCCCCCCCCCCCAAATGATAGACAGGGACCTACCTTGCAGCATGTTACTTATTAGAAAAAAGGCAAACAAGAGGTTTAGCAGTAGTATGTAAACTTGTAAAGCGACCATACTGCAAATACTTAGATAAACTTCTTGACTATAGCCCAAAATCTAAATTACCAACAATTGTGGCAGAGGAAATGCTTAGTCGTAAATTTGCAGAAATCAATGATGTGCAATGAGACATTGATGGAACTCTTAGGTCATGTTGATTGCATTTCTCTCTAGAGTGCAATAGTTAACATAATATCTCTATTTTTGTGGGTCTTAAGGAATCAACCTCTCTATGGGTAGGAATACCGGTAGGGGTAAGGTTGCCTACAGCTGGATCTCCCCAGACCCCGCGAAAGCGGGACCCACACTGGGAGTTGTTGTTGTTGTTGTATTTGGTGTCTTTTCTGTTGGGATGTTCTTGTTAATGTTTGCAATTACTGCAGGAAGGAACATCAAATTATTTTAAAGGCTTGATGCTTGTGCTGTGCTACCTAATTGTTGCAGCCAGCTTCTTTGTGCATATTGACTCTAAGGAAGGTGCGTGGTTAATCTTTATCCGTGTTTGCTTGCATCATAAGATATATTTCTAATGCGTTTGGGGACTTGATTCTGCTCTGTCTCTCTTCCTCTTTCTGCTCCTCATTTCCCTGTCTTGGTTTGTCAAAAGGAAGCCTTGGGGGGTGGGGGGACTGATTGCATTTAATGGACCTCTTGTCCGATGTTCTCAGCTCTATGAAGCAGATTTATTTTAGAAGCCAATCTGATACCTCCATTCGAAAGAGGTCAATTCATTAAAGGTCAATGTTGTGGGAAAGCTATTCAAATCTAGTAGAACTAGTTTCCAAAAGTGACATATCCTTTGTTGAATTAGAATTGAAATTATAATACTCTCTTTTCCAAAATTTTGTGTCTATATGTTAACCTTGAAGTTCAAAAGTTAATGGAGTTCACATGTAGATCAAAACCTACTCGCTGATCTGCCCAAAATCAGTTTGGTATTGGCTGTATATAGTAGGTTCGAGAGGAGCTGCTCCCATTGATCTTAGTGATGTGCAGGAAAACCTAGAGTTGGGGAAGCCCATGTCAGACTTTGAAAGACTTGTATGAGCAATGAACGATGTTAATTAGGCTTTTTCGCGCTTCTGTGGGACGCTATATGCTTCTTGCCATTATGGAAATAAAATCTTTACTACATTTTCCTTGTTTCATTTTCGGCAGGTGATAGCTGATTTGGTAACCCTGATCATCATACACAGAATGTCGCCAGTTTTCCAGGAAAGAATGTGGTGTCATAATCGATCATACTGAGCATTTTCTCCTGGATGCAAGACTACTTGGGTGTTCCTAGCGAGGCCACTGTGGAGAGATTGCGACGGTATATGCTGTTTTCCAGCTGAGAATGCCCAAGTATTGTTGTAACATGTTCTAAAAACTCTTTTCCAAATTCTCTCTGGCTCTGCAAGCAATTAGTGAAATTTATCTTCCTTTGGTGCCCTGGCGTCCTGATAATTAGCATAGGGAGGATGGTCAAGTTTGGTGCAAGTCTGGGTGAGATCCTGATCCATACCTAAATCCAAATCATCTTATTATGGTAATCTGATAAGTCAAATTTGTTCTGGAAAATGAAGTTTCAAATGCGGCGGTTTTTCTGTTTTCTCAGTTGAAAGGGTTTGTCTCTTACGATTCTGAAGGAGGGAAAAATGGGCATATTTGTAAATGGATTGAGTGCTGAAACTGATGTTAAGAGGAATGGAGAGGGAGTTTGTCTGTTAGCACGTCAGAAAAACCGGATATCCTGTATTCTTCCTTGGTTAATATGAAGCCAACAAACTTAAATTTTATCGACGTGGAAAAATAACACACTTGAAGCATGAATGCAGGAAATATTATCTCATCCTACAACTAGCTTTAATTAAGTGGTAATTCTTCGTCATTCAGCAAAACCTGTATGTCATTCAGATGCAGCCATTTGCGTGTAGTACTTGACAGCTTCTGAGAGAAACCCTAGCTCGACATAGAACACACACCCCCCATTGGTCTAAATCGTAATTTATGCTAAACACCCCTGGTGTACGGTGTACCTAGAGGGGGAGCCTTGGAGCAAAGATAAGATTGTCTCCGTGTGATCAAAAGGTTATAGGTTCGAGTCTTGGAATCAGTTATTGACAAAGTTAGGTTAGGCTGCCTACAATTCACCGTTTGAGTGAGGCCTTTTTTCGGACTCTGTGTGAACGCGGGATACTTGTGCACCTGGCTGCCATTTTTTTTAACCCTGGGGTACCTAAAAGTAGGCACACTCGGCTTGAGATTCACATGTATTAGCAAGTGAGACAATGATTGAATAAATATAGTTATGATTCGTCGCGTTCTCTCATGTAAACAAGTAGCAGCCGAGTTGGTGGAGTTTTAGCATTTAACGACCTAGGCGCCGTTTAGAGCGTCAGTGGACTTTTATTGTGAGTATCCGATTTTGCAAGAATATTTCTTGGAATTGTTTTCGCAATAGGCATATTCTTTTGATTATGATAAATACTTGTTTTCTTTGTTGCTAAAACATACTAAAATATGCTGAAATATGTTGAATTATGGTGACTTGATTTATATTTAGAGTGTGTTTGGTAGGGGGAAATTATTTTCCCAGAAAATCATTTTCCATGGAAAATGTTTTCCTAAGAAAAATGATTTTCCACTTACATTTTTCGCTGTTTGGTAGAATGAAAAATTATTTTCTTTCCACTTCATTTTCTGCTATTTGGTAGAATGAAAAACCTGTCAATTTACTCATCAAATAGGCCTTATAAAGTCATAACAATATTTTTGTTCTCCTTAGCCGAAGAAAAGGAGAAAAAAAGAAAAAGAAAAAAGGAGGGTACATAGGGTGAGGGAGATGAGAAATATCACTTCATTCAATTATTTTCCTTGAATTTTTCAAGTCAAATCCTTCCTAATTTTCGCTCTTTGCTACAAAGCCCTTTACAAGGTTTTCACGCTCTACGAGGTGATCGAAAGTGCTACTCAAAAATTTCTCTTCAAACCCTTTGGTTTTCATCATTTCTTGATAAACAAGGTCGATGTCGAGCTTGAATTTAGATATTTTTTGCCGCTCGAAATTTTTTCTATGACATGATTATGAACTTGACATATGTTTCGAGGAGGTCGAACGATACTAATTACTAATTATATATCACTTAGGTTAATTTACGACAGGATTATTGGTGTTGTGATACTTTTCTGTTACTCTTTTTCTCTCTATCTATACAGTTGACACACACACACACACACACACAGAACTCCATAATTCTTCTTCATCATTCAGGCAAACTTGTACATTATATTCACAAGTAGCCATTTGCATGCAGTACTCGATAGCTTCTGAGAGAAACCTTAGCTCAACATAAAACACACACGCCCCATTCGTCTAAATCGCAATTTATAGTAAACACCCCCGGTCTACCTACAAGTAGACACACTCGGCTTGAGATTTGCATGTATTAGCAAGCAAGACAAGGATTGAATAAATTTAGTTATGCTTTGTTGCATTCTCTTACGTAAACACGTAACAGTCAAGTTGGTGGGGTATGGCATTTCACGAACTATGTGTGGTTTAGAGACTGCTTAGGCAAAACTGCCACCAGATGTTTTATTTTGGTCAATATTGTCATCGAATTAACTTTCTACCTATCTGTGTCACCTAACTTTATTATGGTAGTCAAATTTGCCACTTTAATCATTTATAGTAGGTAAATGAAACTTTTGCATGTTAAAGAAAGGCGTTTAGTGTTGTAGGGCGTGAAAAGTAAAGGAAGATTATGAAAAATCTTAATTGCAACAACCCCCCCATTTGCCATCAAATCTCAAACTTTCTTCTTCCCCATCCCTCTAATACTCGCGTCCTTTTAAAAAACCCTAGAAATCGATAGAAGCAAAGAAGTTTCAACCTAAAGGCGACCATAGAATTTGATTGCAACAGAAGATTAAGAGGATGAATTATTATTGTATTGAAAGTTTGCAAGATTTTACTCTGAATTAGTTGGTTGATGTTGTTAAAGGTGGAGTGTGTGATACTTTAAATCCTAGTGCTCTGTTTTGTGAGATTAGACATAAAATGATAAATTCCTTTTATTTTGAAAATGGATATGTAGAATGTCAAGTCCCACAACTGCTTGTCTACATATCATTCATTGTGGTTCATTTGAGAGAGTGCCCCACCTGTTATATACTGAGTCAGAAGCATCTGATGTGTATATAGACCCTGATTACAGAGTGTAGATGACATTAAGGAGAGAAATGTGAACTTAGGCTATTCTACAGAAATGGTAAAAGAAATGTATTTTGGTAGGCCTAATGTCCTTTTTGATGATAGTCTAGTTCCCATTCAAAGTGATAAAGAGATTAGGGAGTTGATTAAATTGTGCTCAAAGATTGATTGTGCCTCTATTTATGTTGAGCATAACGACAATGAAATTGACAAGGACAAGAGAGTGTTGGTCAATGAAGATAGGGATGAAAATATTAGTGTTGATTTGGATGAGGAAGCATATTTTCGAGATGTGGATGAGTTTGATGACGAATATAACAGTGATGGCTAGTTCAATTATGATGATGATGACCCCAAATTCATAGATGTTAGGGAGAAAAAAAAAGACAACCAGAGAGGCAATTGCTACTGAGCTAGAGATTATGAGAAGTAATGCAAGAAATGAGAGTGGGGAGGATGATCTAAATGTTGATGATGAGCCTGAATTAAACACTAAAGGAGCAGATGAACATTATCAGGATTCTGACAATGCTGATAGCCCAACTTATGATAGTGGGGAGGGTGATCTAAATGGTGATAAAAAGGGAAAGATGAAAAAGAGAGAGAAGTACCCGAGATACTTTGGACCTTGTCTTCACAAATCTGATTTATATGTTGACATGAAGTTCAGGGATAAGAAACAGTTGAGGCAGGCTTTTGATAGCTATAGTATATTGAAAGGGTGTGATTTAAAGATTATGAAGAGTGGGACAGTTAGATTTTAATGTCATTGCTTGGGTCAAGGTTGTAAGTGAAGTATGTGGGCATCAAAATGAAAGAATGAGTTATCATTTCAACTAACCAAAATGGAGATCCTCACACTTGTATTCCTTTTGGCTTTGAGCATGGGAGTAGGTATATATTAACCAGTTGGTTAGTTGAGGACTAAACTGAGATAGTCATATTGCAGCCTGGTTTGAGGTCAAGGGAGTTAAAAGGCCTTATTGAGAAAGACTATAATTACAGGCTTATGGCTTTGAGCATGGGAATAGATATATGTTAACCAGTTGGTTAGTTGAGTACTACACTCAGATAGTCATATTGCAGCCTGGTTTGAGGTCAAGGCAGTTGAAAGGCCTTATTAATAAAGACCATAATTACAAGCTTACCTTGTCTATGTGTACTAGGGTTAAGGTAGGGGCTTTGATTGCAATAATTGATGATTATAAGGCTCAGTTTGGATAGATAAGGGATTATCTACATGAAGTTTATAAGCAAAATCTTAGGACAACAACTAAAGTCAAAACTTTCAAAGATACAGATAATCAGCATGTATTCAAGTTTCTATACATTTGCCCTAGAGCATTGAAAGGGGGCTTCATGGTGGGTGTAAGAGAATAATTTTACTTGACACATGTTTCTTGAGTAAGCCTTAGAATGACGGGTAATCTGTACCTGGCTCCCCTCAGGCTTTGCACATTAAAACTTTCACCTTGTGTTTTTCTAGTTGAAATTAGCACCCCTGGATTTTCAGTTAGTTAAAATTGAAAGGTTTTTCGGTGAAAGTAAAAAAAGGGAAGTTGGTTGGCCGATTTGCCCTTATTTAAAGCTCTGCCAAGCAGCCCACTTTTTCATTTTTTTGGCAGTGTCAGTAGTATGATGGCTTCAGTAAATTTGAACTTCATTCCTCTGAAAACCACAACCACTCTCTATCTCTCTCTCTATCTCTCTTTCTCTATCTTTCTCTATGTTGGTGCTCTGAGTTTGAAAAACCAAAAATATGAGGCCTTCAAGCCTTGAGGAGGAAAGGAGAGAAAATCTTGAATCTTCTTAGTTTGCAAATTGTGTGAGTGGGCTAATTTTGGGGTGGATTTGACAAAATCGTATGAGCATTGGATGTGATTCAGAGGTGAAGATGAAGAGGTTTGTGGCGGCAAAGTTGCAAGAGCATAAAATTGACTCCAAAAGAGGTGACATTTTAGCTTGTTTCATAGATACTATTGATTTGTTATGAGCTTACCTAGTTAAAAAAAAAAATGCATGTCTTGTTAATAGGTGGTTTGGGTTTTATTTAAGTGTTGATTATGTGACTTCAAAAAAAAAACAGAGGGTTTCATTTTTATTTTCGAGTCTTGTAAAAACAGCAAGTTGAAATTATCTTGTATTGCATGTAGGGTTTGAATTATCTTTCATTGTGTGAATTAAAGCTATAAAAAAAAACAAAGGGTATAGGTTATATGTGGAGGAGTAGGGTTTGCTGTCTGATTGTAAGGTTCGATTATGTGAGTTGACTTTTATTTCTTGTAATCTTCTAAAATTTAATTGTACATGTTTGGTTCTTTGCGTTAGGTTTATAACTCCACGTATTTTGTGTTGAATTGGCTTGGCTGATGTAGATATGGTGGGGGAGATAAAATTTGTTGTTGTCCTGAGGTATAGAGGATTGTCAGTTTCACTTGATAGGGATAGGGATGAGTATAGCATCATAGACTTGGTTAGGGATGCATATGCATTTTTAAACAAGCCCCTCATTGAGAGGAGGCCTCAGTTTGTTTCCTTAAGCTTACACCCCCCCCCAAACAAGCCAAGTCTTAAGTGGCCTGTGAATAATGATGATGAGCTGATAAAAAAGTGTGATAAGTGAAAGGGGAGGAAGAGGATTGACTTTGTAAGTATGGAGAGGAAGAGCCCCACAATGATTAACAAATTACTTCTTCAACTAGATGGCAGTTTAGGGGGCATGAATATTGATGTTAATGTTATCGGGAGTCCATTGACTGGAAGTTAACCAATGCTATCACACGAAGGTCAACGAAGTCAAGTAAATGATGATCCTATTGATAACTTTTGGGACCAAATTGTGGTAGAAATTGATGAGAGTCAATTGCAGTCAACTCTGTTAGTTGTCCTAAAGATTCCCTCAACCACTGAAGCTTCAGTACCCCCTAAACACCCCTTCTGCTAGTTGACTTACTCCATCCCCCCTTAAGGCAGACTTCATTAAAACTCAAATGAGGGCAAAACCACATGGAAAGGATATTATGGCTAATGATGAGGATGATGATGAGTTTGAAGGTAAGACCACTGGGTCAGATGGGTTAGATAGCACTGAGTCTAATGGGTATGTGATTGATGAGGAACAAATCTTTGACTCTGATTCTGGAGATGATGATAAATGGGAGAGAGTGTCTGACGGCAGATTCTGGGAACTAGAAGAGGATGGTAAGATAACTTTAAGGTAGTGGGACATGTTCATTGGTAAAGCTACATTTCTAGATGTAATTAGAGATTACATGGTCCAGAAGGGTATTTACATGAGATATTTAAAGAATGAACCTAGTAGATACACTGGGAAGTGTACGGACAAGAAATATAACTGGAGAATACATGCCTCCCTCATGCCTGATGGAGTGATTTACCAAATGAAAACCATAAAAGGTAAACACTGTTGTAAGAGACTATTTGATAACCCAGCTACCACTTGCTCTTGGATTGCTAGGAAGTTGTTTGATGATGTCAAGGAAGAGCCAAACATCTCAGTTGTAGGTATGAGCAAAATCTTGATGAGAAAGTTCAATCTATACAAGAAACATAACATAACTTGGAGAGCAAAAGTGAAGATTCTTAGGTTGATCAAAGGAAAACATGAGAAGGGTTTTAATTTGCTTGCAAGATACACTGAGATGATTAAAAGTTCAAACCCAAGAAGCATATGCTACATTAAATGGCATGATCCAATTAAGGAAGGTGCCAGGCCTGTTTTCTCCAGGATGTTTGTGTCTTTTAATGCTTGGAAGGAGGGGTCCTTGGGTGGTTGTAGGAAGTTTATAGGTGTAGATGGAACTCACCTAAAGGGTGTGTACAAGGGGTTTTTGTTGACTGCAATCGGAATAGATGCTGAGAACCACTACTTCCCACTAGCTTATGCAATTGTTGATATTAAGAACAAAAAGAATTGGTCTTATTTCTTCAACGGCTTGAGAGGCATCATAGGAGATGATTCAAGTGGTCAGTATACATTCATAGTAGATAGATACAAGGTAACTCATTGTTATCTTCTTTGGATTTCAACAACGTACTTTATGTTTGTGTCTTTTTTTTGGGGGGGGGGTTGCTTAAGTGTAATAGTTTCTTCTTTTTTGGTCTTATGTATTATGTTTTCATAATTGGTAGGGAGTCATAGCTACTTTAAGGGACATTTTTCCTATAGTTAGGAGGAGAATCTGCTTGGTGCACTTTATGAGAAACTTCAAAAAGCTTCACTTAGCCCCTACGTTAAGTCTGCTTCTGTATAGAGTTGCAAAGGCATGCTCATCAGTCAACTGTAAGAAAGTCATTGAATCTTTGCACAGGGAATCACTTGCAACTTACACTTGGGCAATGGAAGAGTTAACTGAACATTAGTGCAGACATACCTTTAAAACTACCACAAAGGTAGCAAATAACTCTACAAACTTTATTGAATCTTTCAATAATGTCTTAGATGAGTGTAGGGACTTGCCTGTCTTTAATGTATGCGAGAAGATTAGGGAGATATTAACTAATTGGTTTATCAAGAGGAAGGCTAAAGCTGGGGGTTGAATTGGTAGGATTATTCCTTCAGTGAAAGAAAAACTTGCTAAGTTTGAGACTGAGGCATGGAGGTTCATGTTTAGATTATGTGGGGATAATAGTGCTTGATGGCTGGACTCAGTTTGTGGTTGACTTGAATACAAGGACTTGTGATTGCTATTACTAACAAGTCACTAGCATTCCTTGTAAGCATGCAGTCAAATGCTTGTCTTGTATGAAGGCTGACCTAGAGGATTGGGCCTATAAGTGTTATACAATGGAGAAGTATAAGGCTACTTATAGTGGGATCATGTAGTCTGCCAGATATGCATGTCTCTGGCCTTCTTTAGAGAACATTTCTCTTCTTACCCCACCCTTTGTTAACAGAAAAAGAGGCCCCATTAAAAATAACAGAAGAAGGGATAAAGATGAGGGCCCATAGAAGAGGACAAGAGGAAGGTCCACCATCATCAAGTGCTCACATTGCAGGTAATTAAGCCACAACAAAGTAGGCTGCACATTAACTGGTAAAGAACCATACCAGAGGAACAAGCAACCACTAGTTGGAAAGGTTGTTGAGAGGCCCAGAAAAGTACAAGTGATAGATCCAACTCATGTTGCCTCTACTTCTACTACCCCATGTGTAAGCCAATTACCTAGGAGAAGCCTAAGGAAGTTGACAGGCCCTACCCAAGTTGTTTGTATATCAGTCAGATATATACTATTGCATGTATGTTGAGTATATCACTGATTTTTGCTTATCCAATAAGGCTAAACCTAGGGTGGTTGTACCTTTATGAATAAACCTTTACCTCAACTGCCTAGGACAAGCCTAAGGAAGGTGATGATCCTAGTCTCACTGAAAGAATTTTTTTTTTTTGTTTTGCTCTTACTAATTTACAAATTAACTAAATTGAATTTGTTGTACTCAGGTTACTTTTACTCAACCAAGCAACAATAACAACCAAGGCCTACCACTGTTGAGAACTACCATGCAAGTGCTAAGAAGCCTACTACAAAGAAAAGACCTCACAATGCATCTTCTTCATAAGACCTGTCATCCATGTCTTTGGATGAATTAAGAGGTGCTGTGCTAAAAACTAAACTGAGGTTGAAGAAGTTGAGGAAGACCTAGAATACAAAGCCCCCCGTCCCCCCTAGACAGTTGCTCCCCTCTTGGATAGTTATCCCACTCGTAAAGTTTTGCATTTGCTGTCTAGTTTTGCATAGTTTCTGGACAGCATATTAGACCACCTTTTTTGGACATAGTCTAGGGTCACCATACATTGCCACTTTCTTTTTTTTTGCATAGTTTAGGGGCAAAGTAGTTAAGTTATAGGCTTTTATGTGCTATCGTAATCAAGTTTTTCTCACAATTGCTGAAAACTAATGTACGTATGCAGTTGACTGGCTCAATACATGTATTGCTTGTGTTTCAGTAATAGTTCAAACACATATAGTTCTCCTATTGTAAACCAACTTTCATTGCATATACAATACATTTACTTAGCATCTTCACTTATATACACATAACTCAAAGGTAGCACTTCTTAGTAGCATAAATAAACATCACCCAAGGTAAAAGGTTCTTCATTTAAACACTTACTTTCTTCTAAGCTACAACACTATCATCATCATTTAAACACAGCCACTGTTACAAGACATACAAGAAAAATCCCTAAACACAACAATATAATAACCTTTAAGCCATCATAAATCTTCATCAGGAAGCTCTTCATTTCATGTCTCATCTTTGCCAGTTCACTCATTATGGAGGACATTTCTTCTTTTAGCTCAACTACATCATTCACATTTATAGCAAATTTAGTTGGGGATCCTCTTCCTACCCTCTGCCTTCCTTTATGTATGCTACCTAATTGAAGACCTCCTCTACTTTCTCCTCTACCTTCTTCTTCTACCCAGCAAATGAAGCCTCCACACTTCAGATATTATATATATGGCCTTAAGAAATTCTTGTCTGATCTAGAAACATTTTCTCCAATTTGGGTGGTTGCCTACATTTTGGGTAAAAAAATTTGCCCTCGACGCTAGAGACCCAAAGCTTGAAGAACCGTCCATGAATTCCTCCTTCAAGTCCATAAAAAGTAAAACAAATTGATGTTAATCACCAATCCTAATAGATAAACACTTCAAACTTTCTCTTTTTGATAGCTTCTTAAAAAAAATAAAAAAAATTAAGTTGAGCTTACCTTCTCGTCTATGGCACAGGGAAGACAGGGTTGTGGGAGAGGAGATGAGAGATGGGAACGACAAATAAGGCCTCAAAAATTTTTTATTAAGTTTGTTTTTGGAAATTTTTAGGACACTGGCCAACTTAAAGACAGCTAGATTGAGGGCATGTTAGGTACTTCAGGTCCTTTCCACCAAGCTTCACATGCCATATCGACATCTCGTCAGACTTGGATGTTAAAATATATCATCATCAATGCAAGGGGTGCTTAATTTCAACTAGAAAAACACAAGGTTGAAAACTTTAATGTGCAAAACCTGAGGGGAGCCAAATGCAAATTACCGTTGGAATGACCAAGTATTTGTTGCTGTTGGCAGGGATGCCAACAGCCAGATGTACCCAATAGCATGGCGTGTGTCACAGAGTGAGAAAAGTGAGGCGTGTGAATGGTTCATTGCATTGTTGCAGTTAGATCTAGAGATTGAAGATGACACAGGTTGGACTCTGATTTCATGTCAGCGGAAGGTATGCTAACTTTTTAATTCCGCTAATGTATTTCGGTTATTAAGTTTTCAATTCTGTTAATGTATTTTAGGTATATTAACTGTTTCTTTAGCTTATACTCCATATTTGTAAGGGCTTGTTGAGAGTGTACAAAGTCTTCTACCTAGAGCTGAATACAGAATGTGCTAGGCCCATGAATGCTAACTTAAGAAATCAGTGGAGGGGTGTAATTTATAGGAAAGTATTTTGGAAAATTACTAGGTCTATAAATGAAGCGCATTTTAAAAAGCACATGAAGGAATACCAAATTTAGATGCTAAGGCTTGGGAATTCTTGGAAAAGAAAGATCTGAGGTATTTCTGCAGATTATACTTCAAACCACATGCTAAATGTGATTCAATTGATAATAGTATGATAGAAATCTTGAATGGGTCTATTGTAGAAATTAGATACCTACCCATAGTGTCTACGCTTAGAGAAATCTTCAAGGTTGTCATGAAAGGAGTGGCACAAAGAAAAAGTTATGCTGCCAAGTTAGAAGACTCCATATGCCTTATGATCATTATCAAACCAGAAAAACTAAAGGACAGGGGAAGATGTTGGCAGACATCAAGGGTAGGGAATGGGTTTTACATTGTGGAACATGGTACTAAAAGATTTGTTGTCAACTTGAATCAAGGGTCATGCAGTTGTAAAGTTTGGGAATTAAGTGAAATCCTCTATTTTTATTCTTTTGCAGTGATAAGGGAAGAGAGAATGAACCCCTTGAACTTTGTCCATGACTACTACAGGAATGAGTATATGAAGATTACATATGGATACACTCTCATCCCCATTAATGAAGAAGACATATAGGAGCAGGCACCAAGAGTTGATATCAAAGCTCTTGTGTTTCCCACAAAAAAGAAAGGCAACCTTAAATTCAAAAGAATGTCAGAACCTAGGGAAACAACCACAAAGCATATTGGCAAAGTTTCTAAGTGTGGTGTCAAAATGCATTGTTTAAATTGTGGGGGTGAGGGCCAAAACAAGAAGATATGCACCCAAAGATAGCCTAAGTTGAAGGTCAATCCATTCCTCAATTGAAATGGTTTCTTATTTCAATTATGGGTTGTGCATTATATGAAGTGCATTTAACTCTTTCTTTGTTTCTTTTTTTCTAGGTCAAAAGGTTAAAAATAAGTAAAGGACAAGCAAAAACTACCACTGCACAACCCTCAACCCAAAAAACGCCCAAAGGCCAGCCTAAGTCCAAGACCAAAACTAAAACTGCTCAATCCACATCTTCTCAGCTCAGACCTACTCCTTAACCCACAGCTTGTTCTTGTCCCACACCTACTGTTTGACCCACAAATTCTTCTCAATCCATACCTGCTACTCAGTCCACACCCCCTCCTTAGCTCACACCTGCTTCTTAGTGTGAAGTATCTATATATCTTCCATTAGCCATCCTTCCTCCTTAAGCTACAACAACTAAACCTTCTTAGTCTACCATTGCAAATGCTTCTCCTAGGGAAAGAAATTTCTAAGTGAGGGTTAAGCTGCCAAGGACTGCAAATGCTCCACCTGCCCCTCCATCTCAACCTTCTCTGTCTTCCAGGCCCAAGTTGAATGTCAAAAGGGCAACTTCAGGGCATGCGTCAACTAGTTCTACTGCTAACTTCATAAGCTCAACTCTAAGGAGATCTAGAAGAATGAGAACAGTTTTGTTCCCTAAGAAAACATATGTTGTCTTAGATTAGTAAATCGAACTGCAATTGGAGTTTTTGATTCTTTTTGAATTGTAGCTAAATATAACATTTTCAAGCTTCATTAGGTCTCTTTTTGGTGATATGCACATCAATTTACATATTAGGTGGTAACTTTTTGATGTGTACATGAATTTAAATGTGAAACTTTTTTTGCTCTCATCGTATATAAGATTTAGATGTCACTTGTAAAGCTTAACTATGGCTAGAATGTAATTGAGTTCTCTTTTGCATAAAGTTGATCGCATAATTCTCTTTTACATAAGTAGCCCTTTACTGCCAAGTAATTGTTGTGCACTTATTATCACATATTAGTAAAAAGCAAAGAATGGATGAAGATAATCACATACACCAAAATGCCATTGCTTTGTAGATAATCACAATTTCATTGAATACAAACATCACCCTTTTAATAGCTTCAAAAGCTCCCTAATTGGCCAAAATTATTACAAATTTCATCATCCACATCAACCTCATGACCACCCCAATACATACTGGCACACATCAACCCCCATTGGGACCCCATGACTCCCCACCCCCAACAACAAACCCTATACCAATCAGCACAGCAAACAATAACAATAAACCCCACAACGCCTTCATATCTCTCATTTGATACTCAAGAGGTTGCATCTGTAGCCTTGAATTCTCCATCTTCAGCCTTGAATTCTTCTCCCTCACCCTCTTTATGACATCTTTATCACAAGTTGCTTCTTCCTTTATTATCTGCAAATGCTAATTCTCTTCAAGCAATGTTTCATTTGACACAATCAAGCACACCACCAATGACCTCACCTTATCACAAAGGGAGTCATCAATCCATTCAAAGTGATCACATCCACTAGGTGAGTCGAACATTCTGCACCTAGCAAACCTCCTAAGCAGGTTTTTAATTGTCATGCTTGTAAGAACCACACATCTCTTTCCACAGCTATAAGGCCTTTCGCAAACGGAGAAACATGGATAATTTCTACACGAAGTAGCCATCTTCATGGTTTTAGAGTTTCAACTTGCAAGGCTCAATCAATTTCCAACCTCAATTTTAGATTTAGCTATGAGAATGAAGGCTGATTTGATTTCCAACTCTATGAACTCAAACCCTAGAACATGAACGATGGTGGAGAAAAGGGGGAGATGAGGGAGGGAATGCTGAAGATAGTTTTAATTTTTTAGGCAATTAAAATTTAAAGAGAAAAATGCAATATACCTACTATACCCTGTTAAAAATGGTCAAAGTGGCAAATTTGCCTACCATAATAAAGTTAGGTGATACAGATCGTAGAAAGTTAACTCGATGGCAATATTGACAAAAATAAAAAGCTCAGCGGCAGTTTTGCCTAAGCAACTGTCAATGGACTCATTATGAGTATCTTGTTTTGCAAGATTATTTCCTTAGAATTGTTTCCATAACGGGCATATTCTTTTAGATTTATGACAAGTACTTGTTAGTATTTATTGCTGAAACATACTGAAATATGTTGAAAAATATTAAATTATGCTGAATCGTTTTATATTTAATTAGAATTAAGCCAAAAAATATATTATAAAATTGTTTAAATGTGTATACACCTAATATCGACTATCGCAAAAGATTATTTTGTTATATTAAAATTCAAAAGATTGTTGTTACGTTCCTCTATATGCTAAAGATTATGATTTCTTTGCAATACAATAAAGTTACTTTTTCTTAGAAACTTTGCAACTTGTGTCCATGGAGCTTTTAAGATTTTAAAATTATATCCAACACTCAGTGAAAGAGAATCATGTGCCTACTAAATAATGCAATATGATAACTTTATTTTAAAAAAAAAAAAATTCCTGCGGAAGTATTTAGACGTTAATAATATGCCTAGTGCTCACAACATGTGCTAGTAGTGTTCAATACACATCAAAAGTAATGCTCGCCAGATGTGGTACCAATGTTTATGAAACATGCAACCAGTACTCACTAAATCTTAGTGACATGAGTTTGGGACTTTTCTATTCTAGTAGGATGCCACCAACCAAAATAAAATAAAATAAAATAAAATAATAGAATGCATTGACTGGGTATTAGACAAGCTTACTTGGTGTGTATGTGTGCTGATTGGTGAGCATTTTGAATTATATTTAGTGGGTATTAGTATAATATTTGGCAAGCATTGGTTGTAGTATATTTAGTTTATACTATCACATATAGAGCTGGCAAAAGTTGTCCGACCTGAACACCCAAATTTGTCCGACCCGAAAAAAACCAGATACGGTCATGAATTTTTTGTCCGAATTTTGAATTCGGACACACTATTTTTTATATTTCTATTGTCAGAACCCGATATTGACCCGAATTTAGCCTCGTCTGAATTGTCCGACCCGAAAAAAATCAGGTATTAAACATCAATTTCTTGTCTGAATTTTAACATTGTCTAATTTATCCCACCACAGTCGACCCGAACCCGAATTTTTGCCCGCCCGAAATTCACATATCATCAATTGAGGAAATAGTTATAATAGAATAATATTAGCAAAAAGGATAAACAAATTTAAAACCATGAAAATAATTGTGTATACTTATATATATATATATATATATATATATATATATATATATATATATATATATATATATATATATATATATATATATATATATATATATATATATATATATATATATATATATATATATATATATATATATATATATATATATATATATATATATATATATATATATATATATATATATATATATATATATATATATCTCTATGTTAAATATTTATTTCATTCACATTGATAATAATAATACAAGTTCATTCATAAATAATTATTAAAAAAAGGGAGAAACAAACCAAAATACCCCCTAAACACAAAAAAATAATTATGCCAACATTACCAATGTGCAAGACAAGTGTATCGTGCTTTAAGTATGTGTACATATGTGAGCATTTGAATTATAATCACTGAGTACTAATATTATGTTTGATAATTTAATATCATATTTTGTGACCATTATCGTACATATATTATTTTAGATATCAATTATAATTGAGTAATAGTAAAGTGCAAAAAAAGACATAAAATAAACTCTAACCCATAAAAACAATGACTTGCAATACATGTGATGAACAATTGTTTCATATACATTAATAATAAGATAGACAATATCATTATTAAAAAAAAGAAGTAACAAACAAATCAGATACCAGAAATATATTGTTTACAAACAAAATATGTAATGCATTAAGTATTTGCAAAATGTTTGGCGTTTATTAGTATAATATTTTGTGAGCATTAGTTATATATTTTGTGTATATTATCACATGTACAATGGCGCACACATAAACCTATCAAAACTAACCCGAGATTCAAAACCCGAACCGATAGTCGAACCCGACATTCGAAGTATGCTCACTAGAAAGTGGAGCCGAAACCCGAATCGGACCATATCCAACTTGAAATTTTCTACAAAGTTGATTATTTTTCATGATAAGCGTATTGGACCAAAAATTGATCGACCTCAAATCAACCCGAACGGAAGTTCACCCGACCCAAATCAAACTGACCTGAAATATTACCTAACTTGAAACATGACCCGACTCAAACTTAACCCGACCCGTACCCGAACTGAGTGACCCATTTATCAGGTCTACGCACACATGATGTCATCTTGCGGAGGCCAAGTGTGGATTTCATCGATGGGTTTCATACGGCACTTGTTTTGCTTGCCGTGAGTAAAATATTTATATGTTTCGAGGTTCTCCATATAACAACTTGTCGGAGCATATACTAACTAGACCAATGCACAATAACAAATCAGTAGATCTGATAAACCTATATCTGGACCTTATTTTGGCCCCGATTTGATCCCTTTTTTCCGTGTTTTCATGTTCGATCTTGTTAAGAAAGGGTCAAATCGGCTTCCTTTAGTATATATTTCACTCATTCAACGTTTTTTCGTACTTTCAGAAGTTCTACTGAAGGAATAAAATGATTGATGATAATTAACAGAAACGAGTGCCAAAGAGGCGAGTTTAAAGTCACAAAAGTGGTCGCTCGACATCGCACGGAGGTTCCAGAGATTCGGCACGTGGACCCCATGCCTATCGACATGGTCGTGCCGTGCCATGAAATTACAAAACACCAGGCAGTAAGGTGGCACGGCCACCCCGTGCTGGGTGGCACGACCGTGCCACCCCAGCCGCGGTGGCACGGCCACCCCGTGCCCCTAGTCACGACCGTACCGTCCTCGAGCGCTCGCGACTTAAGTTCCTTCGGTGTGATTTTTTGGGGGATCTCTCATTGCCACGGCGGCACGGCCACCCCGTGCCGCTAGGCACGAACGTGCTGTCCTCGAGCGCTCGCGACTTAAGTTCCTTCAGTGCGGTTTTTCTGGGGATCTCTCATTCATTCTATTCTTTTCATTAGAGAGCACTTTGGAGAGGAGATTTTTTTAGGTTTTCACTAGGAGAGTTTATTCATGTTCTTTTAGAGCAAATTTGTCAAGATTGAAGATTGTTCAACAATAACGCTTTGATTTAATTCAAGTTCGTTGCTAGATTCTCTCTCTACTATTTTGTTGTTGTTTAAGTTTCTATGCGATTCATGTTTCTCTGTCCTTCAATTGATTTGGTTATTTTGATGACGATGAGCAGCTAATCTCTCAACTTAGGTTGGGATTAACGCCGAATTTGTGTAGTTGAATCAAGAATTAGCCCCAACCCTTACTTCCCCCCTTGTTTGTTTTAAGGTTTTCTACTATGCGCACCACGTGTTCGATGAAATGCTCGAGAGAGCATTCGTCCATTGTTATTGAGGTTTGGGGGAGCATTAAAAGGTGAAACCTTTATCTAGCATGTCTTAGTAGACAATTAGGATTTTAATATGAAAATAATGAGTGTTCTAATTGGGATTCGAGATTGTAGACCTTGTAGTCCTCCAACTTTTAATCCCATGAGAATAGGCGATTATGGTTCTAGGATTAGTCTTGGACCCTTGAGAGGGGAAGGAGATGGACTTAATTTGCAATCTATCCACTCATGATGCATGCTTAGGTTAGTTTGATGGGGTTAGTAGTTGATTTACTATCATATTCGCGCTGTTAATTCCAACCTGGGTGTTTCTATTCTGTTATCTTATTCGAACTTTTAGTTGTCATTCCTGTTATTAGTTAATCTTTCAACCCTCAATATTGATTAACCTAGATTGAATAAAGTAATTAGTTCTAGAAGTTGAAAGCAAGGTCCTTGCGGATTCGATCCGTACTTGCCGGTTGCTAGCTACAGCTATGCCGTGCACTTGTGGTTTAAAACGTAACAAGTTTTTTGGCGCCGTTGCCAGGGAGCTTGTTCCTTTCAATATTAGAACCGATTAAAATACTCGAGACTAGTTTTTTTTACCTTTCTTTTTGTTGCTTTTAGTTCTTCTTTATTCTTGCTAGACATTGTTTATGTCTGGGTAGCGTCTATTTTGTATGCACAGGAGGAGCCAAGGGAATCAAAACCTTGTCCCGTTCAATCCTGAAATCAAAGCAACCGCTCGAAGGCGAGGCAGAGAAGCGAGAAGAAAGAAGAGGGCAGTAGTAGAGATGGGAGGGCAGGATCAAAGAGTGCTGTGAGACTATGCCCTACCGCAGGCATCGGGGATTACCTTATCCATTGTTAGCCCTACGGTGGAGGCTAACAACTTCGAACTCAGCCTTGCGCTTATCACATTCATAGAGCGAGACCAGTTCGGTGGACATTCCTTAGAGAATCCCAATGCGCGTCTTTGTAAATTCCTTACGAAATGCGATACCATTAAGTTGAACGGGGTGTTCACCGATGCTATTAGGTATGGCTCTTCCCCTTCTCATTGAAGGATAAAGCCAGTGACTGGTTGTAGAATGAAGAGCCCAACTCTTTCACTACTTGGGAGGCTCTCTCAAAGGCGTTCCTCAGCAAATACTTCTCTCCTGGAAAAACTGCAAAGCTGAGGACCGACATCACTTCCTTATGTCAGAGAGATGAGGACTCCCTGTACGAGGCTTGGGAGAGATTCAAGGACTTCCAACAGTAGTGCCCTCACCATGGTGTGCTTGATGGGTTCTTAGTCCAGACGTTCTACAATGGACTAGAACAGTCAGTTAAGATTTCAGTAAATACCGTTGCAGGAGGGGCAAGTCCATTGAGGCGGCGAAGACCTTGTTGGAAGAGATGGCTTCCCACAACTATCACTGGTCGAGTGAACGAGCCACCCCGAAGAAAGGTAGCGGTAGATATGAGGTTGATGCTGTGACACACCTAGCCAGCAGGGTGGATGCGCTGGCACAAAGACTAGACAGGGTGAGTACTCCTAACCCAGTTGGAGTGCATGCTATTTGTAAGACATGTGGTGCGCAGGGACACACTTCAGTTGACTGTTATAAGGGCTCTTCTACCATTGAGCACACCAACGCTGTGCACAACTTCAACCCCACTCCGCAAGGCAATTCCTACCCCAATGCCCACAGCTCAGGATGGAAGAGCTATTCAAATCCCCCCTACAGAAACCCTAACCCTCAACCCCAAAATGCTGTGCAGCTGCCTAGTTTCCAGTATAGAGCCCCCGACAATCCTCCACCTCCACCTCTACAACCTAAGTCAAATTTGGAAAGTCTCATAGAGTAGTTCATAGCGACTCAAACTAAGACTAATGAAGCTCTTAGTTTATTGATCAATCAGTTGACCTTCAAGTTCGACGCTATGGCTACGCATCAGAGGGTAATGGACACCCAAATTGCCCAAATTGCTCAGCAAGTCAGCAGCTTATTAAAGCCTTTAGGGCAACTACCAGGTCAGTCTGAAACTAACCCCTGGGGCCATGTTAATGCCCTTTCTGCAGTGGGCGAGGGGTTAGAGGAGAGCCCTGTGATGGTTCTTCAGAAGACAGTTTCAGTTCCTGATTCTACAGGAACTGATGAACAGAAGGAAGAGGAGAGTCTGAGCTCCATTGGGAAGGTTAGTCCTACCCCTCTAGCTCGCCCATATCAGCCGTCAGTACCCTACCCTCATAGGGTAGCCTGGCTCAAGCTATTTCAGCTTGAGCCTAAATTTGCGAGATTCCTTGATGTGCTGAAGCAGATTTATGCTGATACTCCTTTCTTGGAGGCTCTCAAGAAAGCACCGACTCACATCCAATTTTTGAGAGAGCTTATCTCCAGGAAGGGGGAGTATGGGGGAGCTTCAGTGGTCCCCATTGGAGAGGCATGCAACTCGATTTTACAGAGTCAGTCATTTTCTAAGCTGCAGGGCTCAGATAGTTTCTCCATCCCCTGTTCTATAGGGGATCTGCAGATTGAGGGAGCTCTTTGTAACCTAGGAGCTAGCTTGAGTCTGATGTCCTTCTCCCTTTATAGGAGGCTTCAGTTGCAGGACCTGCAACCCACCAGTCTGACCATTCAGCTCGCAGATCGCTCCATCAAGCAACCCGTGGTATCCTAGAGGATGTTCCTGTTTAGGTAGGTAAGTTCATTATCCCCTGCGATTTTATTGTCATGGATATGGATGAGAACTCTCAGGTGCCTATTATTTTGGGAACACCGTTTCTAGCTACTGTTGGGGCGGTGATCCACGTACAAGCTGGTACCATCTCTTTTTAGATGTGTGGGGAGAGGGTGGATTTCTGTTTCCCTCTACCCATATCATCTTCAGTGCACGTCATCCCCCCACCCTCTATGGCCCCTGTGCATACTGTCCCCCTTGATGCTGTTTCTGGGCTTGAGGTATTTGATGGAGACGAGTGACCCCATATGCTGTCTGGGGGTTTTTCTGATTTTTCTACGGTCATCCCGATTAGTTTTGGGACCACTTCTGCCTATACTAGGAAGGTCGTGGATCCTACTCCACATTTTCACACCTCTACTAGTCCACCTCCTGTGCCATTATCGTCTACCATTTGGAGGTAAAGGTCAAGCTAAGGACCTTAAACAAGCGCTTCTTAGGAGGTACCCCAAGTATTTCATTGCTTTCGGGAAAAAAAAAGAAAAAAAAACAAAAACAATGTGTCTTTCTCCCCCATCCTCTCCTCTTCCCTCAGGCACTATTAGTTCTCCATTCCCCTTGGTCTTTTTATTTGCCCTTTTCATTGGGGACAATGAAAGTCTCAAGTATGGGGGGTGAGCTTATAGCTCTTTGAGTGGAATTGTGGATTTTGGGATGCGGGTTGAATGACATCACTTGCATTTGCATTATACAGATAGGATGTCATGTAGTTTTACTACATTATCTCTGCATTTTTCCTTTAATAGTGCATGTAGTTTAGAGCATATAGGCCAGATTTTGCATCTCAGAAAGGCGAAATGATTGAGTGGGGACATTCATAAGCTTTCCAGGTGCTACTTCTTACCATTCTCTTCATTTCCCCTTATATCCTTTATCGCTTTCTTAGTTAGATTTATTACTTTTGAATAAATGTGTGCGAAAACCCCTCTTATGAAGAGAACATAAGGAGCGATGATTGATTGATCAGGTTGATCCGTGTGTTGAAGTGTGACTTGTTATGGTGTGAATTTTTATGAAATTGTATTTTAACATTGCCATCTGTAATTCCCCTGCCCTAGGTTGTATGTCATATCACCCTTGAGATTCATGTGGTTTGGTTTGACTGACCTTGATAAGTGGAACATACCTTTGAGTAAGTTGTTTAACTGCGGTAGACTTACCTGGGAGACTTTGAGCCTAATGACCATTCATTACATATAGTCTCGTACTTTCTTTCACGTGTGACTCATCCAGGATTGCATCTCTAGAACTTAGTCTTGTTCTCTTTGAAACCACATTTAGCATGTGCATACATTGATATGATTGAGGCAACTTTTGTTCATTATAGCTACATGAGCCAAAAAGCCACCCATTGATGTATAATCCCCCTTGCTAGCCCCTTGTGCCTTTCCCTTGTTTTTGTTGTTGCATTCCATCTGCTATGCACTTATCCTATGCATACTTTCTATACCCTTGTCAAGGTCTAGGGAAGCAGCACTTCTATTTTGAGTTGGGCTAGTTTTGGAGGTTGGTTCACTCTGGGCGCTTTATTAGTGGTTTAATTAGGAGAAATTATGCTTTGAGTTTGTGGGTCCCATGCCATTTACATGTACCTTGTTTTTGCTTCTCAAAGGAAAGAAAAGAAATAAAAAAGAAAAAAAAATGTTAAAAAAAAGAGAAGAAAGAAATAGAAAAGTTGTGAATAAAGTATTTAGCATAGGGGTATGACAATGAGATTGTTAAATTCCCTCTTGAGGTTGCTATGGGATTTGTTTCCCAATTTTAAATGTGGTGTGAAGTCGTTGATTTGATATGGGTTGTGGAAGTGTTTTTTGCTTCTTAGTGTTTTGACTATTAGCTCTACTCTTTTCAAATTTACTCCACCTCTCACCCTTCACCTTACCCCATTACATCCTTTTTACAAGTCCTCATGATTGGCATATTACATTTTGCATCACGTGGTGGAGGATTGAGAACTCTACCAAGCCTATGGTAGTTTGCTTGATTGGATAGAGTATCGAGTGCACCCTTACTATCTATTCTAAACACATTGAGGGGAGTGTTCTACTTTATCCCAAAGTGTCGTTCTACCAATCCTACTTACTCACCATTTATTAGGGAAGGTCTTATCCCACTATATGCTTCGATATTGGGGTGATTGATGTGTTGCATTTGGGTAGGGTGATTTACGAATGGTAGTGCATGAGTCTTATTTAGAATATCTCACACTTTAACTTGGCCACCTTTAATGCATAGTTTATCTTGGTTTGTTGATCATTCATCTCTTGCCAGAGGAGGAGCGTAGCTAGAGGTTTGTCTCCCTTGTTGGTGTTTCATGAATTAGTCTTGCTTGGGGACAAGCAAGAGATAAGCATGGAGGAGTTGATAAACCTATATCTGGACCTTATTTTGCCCCTGATTTGATCCCTCTTTCCCGTATTTTTATGTTCAATCTTGTTAAGAAAGGGTCAAATCGGCCTCCTTTAGTATATATTTCGCTCATTCAACGTCTTTTCGTACTTTCAGGAGTTCTACTGACGGAATAAAAGGATTGATGATAATTAGCAGAAAGGAGTACCAAAGAGGTGAGTTTAAAGTCACAAAAGTGACCGTTCGGCATCGCAACGAAGTTCCAGAGATTCGGCACAGGGGCCCCATGCCTACCGACACGGTCGTGCCGTGCCGTGAAATTACAAAACACCAGGCAGTAAGGTGGCACGGCCACCCCGTGCTGGGTGGCACGACCGTGCCATCCTCGAGTACTCGCGACTTAAGTTCCTTTCGGTGCGGTTTTTGGGGGGATCTCTCATTCATTATATTATTTTCTTTAGAGAGCACTTTGGAGAGGAGATTTTTCTAGGTTTTCAATAGGAGAGTTTATTCATGTTCTTTTTGATTGAATTTGTCAAGATTGAAGATTGTTCAACAATTACGCTTTGATTTAATTCAAGTTCATTGCTCAATTCTCTCTCCGCTTTTTTATTGTTGTTTAAGTTTCTGTGCAATTCATGTTTCTCTTTCCTTCAATTGATTTGGTTGTTTCGATAATGGTACGCGGCTAATCTCCCAACTTAGGTTGGGATTAACGCCGAATATGTATAGTTGAGTCAAGAATTAGCCCCAATCCTTACTCCCCCCTTGTTTGTATTAATGTTTTCTACTATGCGCACCACGTGTTCGATGAAACGCTCGAGAGAGCATTCACTCATTGTTATTGAGGTTTGGAGGAGTATTGAAAGACGAAATCTTTACCTAGCGTGTCTTAGTAGACAATTAGGATTTTAATATGAAAATAATTAAGGTTCTAATTGGGATTTGAGATTGTAGATCTTATAATCCTCCAACTTTTAATCCCATGAGAATAGGCGATTATGGTTTTAGGATTAGTCTTCGACCCTTGAGAGAGGGGGGAGATGGACTTAATTGGCGATCTATCCACTCATGATGCATGCTTGGGTTAGTAGTTGATTACTATCATATTCGCGCTGTTAATTCCAACCTGGTGTTTCCATTCTGTTATCTTATTCGAACTTTAGTTGTTATTCATGTTATTAGTTAATCCTTCAACCCTCAATATTGATTAACCTAGATTGAGTAAAGTAATTAGTTCTAGTAGTTGAAAGCAAGCTCCTTGAGGATTCGACCTATACTTGCCAGTTGCTAGCTACAGTTACGCTGTGCACTTGCGGTTTAAAACATATCAATATCGAATCCGCACTATGTCGAATATGTTTGCTCTTACAACAAAGAACCTTAACAATGTCTTATGCATTCGAGAACAAACCTTCCCGAAAAAAGTGAATGATCTTCATGTTGATTCTGGTTTCTCTGAAAATGTGTAATACCCATTTCATACTTTAGGTCCCCTTGTTATAAGCATTAGTGGGTTGTGCATATCTCGTGTTAAGAATGAAAAGGGGAAGGGGGGAGGGGAGGATGTAATTTCATAATCATACCGCTTGATTTAAGAATATATAGTTTTAATATTAAAGCTAAATTCGCATCACAATTAGAACCTTCGAATTAATTCATTTGCATACCTTTGCAAACATTGCCATAAATGTACGATCAGAACAAATAAATATATGAATGTATTTATTATTATTTTTTTGAGTAGACCTATGAATATACTTAGACCTTAGTTACCATTAAGAAATACACTGACGCCCATGAAATAAATTATATGCCACATTAGCTCTTCTTCAGTCATTGTTAGGTTTCTTGGCCTATCAAATGCTGATTTATGAAATTGGGCCCACATTCCCTTCTAAAATAATGATGAAAATTTAGAAAACAGCATGATTAACCAAGTTGACGAGTGATGTAATACATCATCGAGTCATCGTTTGGCCCTTCTAAAAATATCTTTCGAAAATTCCACTTGCCAATAATAAAATATAAATTACTCTTTTTTCCCCTCAACAATTGGGAGTTCGGACTATTTTTTTGGTTTTATCAGAGAAAAAAAAAAATTCTTAGATATAAATATATGTATCTAGAATAGTACACATTCTAAAGTCGTATAGTGGACAAATACTTAATGTGTTGCAGTGTATCTTTTCCGTTTTATAGTGTATCTTTTCTGTCCGATAGTGTACCATTTATTTTTTTGTAATGTATTTTTTCTTGCCTATTATGTATATTTTCTTGTCTGGAATATAACTTTTGTTTCCAATAATGTATCTTTTTTTAATCGATTGCGTTGGAAGAATTACAAACATACTTGTTAAATTAAGGGAAATAAAATAAGAGTTTAACCCAATTATATGATGTTTCTTATATATATATATACACGTATGAACATAATACATAAATGTATACTTTAAAATTATTCATAAAAAAGGAGTAAGGGGGACGCACATCTAGCGCAATATGTATATTATACTCCTAGGAGCACATGCTCTCAACAACTATATCAATAAATACATATTAAAAAATTAATATATAATAAATATAGGTGTAAAAAATATATACACATAGATAATAAGAATATATACTTGTATAAGCACATAAAAAATTGTCCATCCAGCGTGTATGATTAAAGTCATTGTAATAGACGACGATGTGAATGGACATAGGCAGATATGCTAAGGAAACAATCCTATCCTATTTTTTGCTGTTGAGTGCAAAACACCACAACCAAACGCGTCACTGTTTCTCCCATTCTCTCTCCTTATCCCTTCACTTGTACACGACGAGCTCTCAAAAATCATTGGGCATTCATTATTTATTTTATTTATTATTTAATTTCTCCCTCCTTGATGTTGATAGACATCTCACGGTACTTAGCTCTTTGTAAAAATTGTTTCAAAAAAAAGATTTTTGTAATAATTAATACAATATTGCTCTAAAATCATTAAATTTTTAAGATTTTTTGGATTTATAATAATTTGATTTGTGGGCGTTGGTTGATAATAATTGGCACATATGAACAATTCTGCAACGTTCATAAGTAGAAGTAGGAAAATGTTGGATTAGAACGGCCAATTTAATAAATGGACAATTATATGTCAGTCTTAAAAATAACTTAGACTTATTCAATGTTAAAAAATAATATATTTTCATGCTAAATGGTCAAATTGCATGACTTTAGGTTGAAATCGATTTCAGTTCGTGCTGTATTTGGACTTCTCTCAGTAATTTCAAGTCAGGGTCTGATTATCGAAGTATTAATTTTTAATAATCTATACTACAAAATTTAGGCGAGCAGTAACTAACAATTTTTTAGAGTAAATTATTAAGAATAAATAGGCCCAAAATTCATAACACTGTAAGGTTTTTAGTAAGTTCAGATTATTAGCAATCAAAGCTCAAAGTTCAGGTTATTTGAATCCAAAATTCAATTTTTAATGGTCATAATTAATTGTCAGTTTAAGTTTGAGTATTCGTTGATTACAACCGTCAATATTTTAAAAAAAAAAGAACACATTGTAATAGGATTAGCTTTGTTTGAAGTAAGAATTGAATAAATTTATAAATGGGAAAATTTATAAATAATAACGTAATTTTACTCTATGTATGACTTGCATTGCTTTTGTACCATACAATTCTCTTATTATTATTATTATTATTATTATTATTATTATTATTATTATTATTAGTACTATTACTACAACTACAAATTAGCATATGTCATAGTAGTTTTTATACTGAAACAAGACATTTGGTATGTTTGGCTTAGAAAAACAAAAAGAAAATTTGTATTTGCTATTAGATTTTTTATTTTACTTAAGTCGAGTTACTGTTGACTTAACAAGAAGTAAAACTTATCTTATCACAAATTTTTTTCCTCATTTATAAGACTGAAATTCGAGACTTTTTAAATAAAAATAAGTGTTATGCAAATTGAGGATGTAAAATTTTTTTATAGGTACCTTAGGGTATGACACTCATAATTTTTGTATCAAAATTTTTGATAATTTCTTTGTTAATAAAAAAAAAATTGATAATTTCACTCCACAAAGATACACACGAAAGTTCACCAAACGTCCAAGCAAGTTCATCTCCCTGTCTCCTTTCCCTCTCTTTCATACTGCGCATTCATGGCGGATAAAACAAGGACTACAAGAACATCATCATCATCATCCACCTATTCCGCTAGATATTATTCTCCCATCACTCCAAGTCACCACGAAATAAATCTCGTTGCTTTCTTCTTCTTGTCCTTCATAAATTTTCTCATTTTCCCTCTTATTTTTCACGGGTTTCTCTAGAACCTCCTCTCACTTTCATTCTCGGCCTCCATTTTTTTTTCTCTCGATTTGTGCATCTTTGCCTTTAAATTCATCTGGGCATTTTCCATTTCAACCAGAATTTCAAGCTTCTTCATCCTCTACAACCATGGCTGTGGTGGCTATGGCTTCTGGGGCTTCTTTAACTGCTGCTCAAGCTCTTTGTAGATGTAGTGAAGTCCCTTTGTTAACTAAGGCCTCTTTTGGCTTCTCTGCTAGGCCTCTCTGCATTGTGCCCCGCCAAAAGTATGCTCTTTTTTTTCCCTCATTTTGCTAATTAGATTAGATTTCTGGATTAAAGTCTCTGTTTATTATTATTTTTATTTATTAATCTTGTTAATTAGATTTGGAAATTTTAGCTCAAAGTTGCTCTAATTGGTGCTTGATCATATGGGCAACTGCGTGTGATGGATCTGTTTTGCTTTACAACTGGAATGTCAGATTTGTTAAACTTGGATAAGTTAGGTTTGAAATGGGTTTTAATGTTGCTGTGTTTTTCTATCAGATTTCCGGCTTTAACAACACCAATCAGCACTCCACATGCATCCTTGTCTACTGCTGTTGAGGTATATATCAATTCTGTGTTGTGGGTTCAGTTGATTCAGGAGGCAAAATTACCCCCTTGCTGTTGAATCAAGCAATTCCTTACGATCATGTGTTGTGTACTTGGTTTTATCCAGTGTACACTATACATCATCGGTTTACTTGCCATGATGTGGATATACAACACTTAATGTAAGGAATTGCTTGTTTCAATACTTAGTGGTAATTTTCCTTTATCTGGGCACATGGTGTACTGCATCACTGTGCACACAAACAAATAACATGTTAGAAATTTATAGAAATGGGGGCTGTGGCCCCTGTGAACGTTGAGATACTGATGTCGATTGGTCTGGATGCACAACTGAAGTGCGACATCAGTTCAGTGCATCTCGGAAATTTTCACTGAACAGTAACGCCTACTACCTTGTTTTGCTATAGAATTTTCTCATTTATGCAATCTTTTTTTCTCTCTCTTTTGATTTTGAGTGTTTGTGTGTATATATCCTCCTAGGATGGAAGCTACTGCGAAACAGAAGATGTTCCTACTCCAAAAGTTATAATTGATCTTGATTCTAACCCAGAGGCAACTGTGGTAGAGATCACTTTTGGCGACCGCCTGGGGGCACTTCTTGATACTGTATGATACCCGTACATTTGATACTTTCAATAGTTTGTTCCCCTTGTGTTCAACTTTAGGGTTTTATTCATGACTTTGTACGATATGATTATTCTGCTATGATTCTTTTGTGACTGTCACATGACTCTACGACCTGGCTTCCAGATGAATGCACTGAAAAATCTTGGGCTCAATGTGGTTAAGGCAAATGTCTTTCTGGATTCTTCTGGGAAGCACAACACTTTTGCCATCACTAAAGCGTATGTTGGGTGCCGTTAAAGGCTTCTGTTTTTGCTGGGTTCTTTTCTTCAGTAATTGTCGTTACTGTTGCTGTTCTTACTATGTTTGTAATGTCAATGATGCGAGTTTTTTTACATGATATGTTTGTTGAGTTTTCTCATTTGTTTGTTCTAGATATCTTGTGTTTAAGGCAAGAAATCTGTGTGTTTACTTCTGAGTTATATTAATTAATATGAAGTTTTTCCATTTGATTGAATTGTTAGCTATGAGTAGCCTGCAAGCTGTTTTGACTTTTGCAGTATGTAAAACTTTGAAATGTTCCCTTCTATACACATTTGTTGAAGTGCATGAGCTTCTTATAACATTCAAAAATCATAGCTTTGTTAATGTATCTTGATTTATATATCTTCTCAAGGTTCTTTGTGTTAAAGGTATTTGAGAAACAAGCAACTGCTGTTATAATAGGCTGTGGGAAACGTTTAGGGACACAGTTATCAAGCTTAATTTTATTATTATAAGTCTTGGCAGAAGGCTTGTCTGGTCTCAGGTCAACTGCAGTTAGCTCTGGATCATGTTAGATCTACTTGATGGAATATTCGAGTTAGGTCAAGTTTAGGTTAGCTCTTTCTATTCAGTTTAGTATCAGGTCGTATTTGATCGATTGCCACCTTGTTGGATTGCGAAGAAAAGACAATCAGTATCAATTGGACAATCTTGGGCCAGATGGTCTCACTTTTTGAGTGGGCATAGTGTAGGTTCAAAATTGGCTTTCTTATTTCAGGCAGCAGTTGGGATTGATTTTGGGTCGTTAGGCTTCCATAGTTGGGGATGGATTAGTTTTGCAGGTCTGAATTTTGTTCTTTCCTTGATCTATTTTCCTTTCCCTTTTCCTTTCCCGGGGTTACCTTTTATTTAGGCAAACTACACTTTTACTGATATAATGGATGATTTTCTTGTAGCGATACTGGAAGGAAGGTTGATGATCCAGAGTTGTTGGAGCAAATTCGGTTGACCATCATAAACAATCTGCTTCAATATCATCCGGTATATATGATGAGAAAATCTTTCCTAGATACTCTTGTTGGCTTGACTGAACTACACTAACCTTCATTGCAAAATTCTGATTTCCAGGAGTCTAGTGCTCTATTGGCTATGGGAGCAGCCTTTGGGGTCACACCACCTAAACAGGAGGTTGGTTATACATAATGCTTAATTATCTCATTGTTAATTCCTCCATATAAACTTGCGTGGTCATATATGTGGTTGTGTGCTTTCTCTGTAGTATCTAATGGACTAGTTTTATATACTTGTGGACCTTGGATCTGTATTTATTCGTAAGTGTGTTGCTCAACTATTTTTAGGAATTTACTAAGAACAATATGAGGAAATTGGACCAAATGATTATATCTCCATCTCTATCTCCATTCCACACGCTCAACAGTGCCATGAAGGGGGGGAAAAGAAGCATAAGTCGCTGCTACCATGCTGTGATCAAAGATTGCTTCTTTGGAGTAGGCTAGGCAATATCGAGAATAATTGCCCTTGGGATACAGTGTAAGCACCTTACCTTCTTTAAGGGAGCTAGGTAAGAATGATTTCCTTAAGAAGGATTAGCTGACAAGAATATAAACCCGTTCTGGCATCCCTTGGTACCGGAATTAGGATTAATGCTCAATCTGTGGAGCTATTCCTGAGTTTTACTGGTGCCAGCAGCTGCCATTTCAATTCTTCTCTACATTACAAAGTGTTTCGATGATCTGTGTTCAGATCTGTTCTATTCAAACTCAGTGATATGTTAAGAGTGTCAAGAATTTGACACGGGAATTCAAGATGAAATGAAGAGCCTGAATAACATAAGTTCAAAATGCATAGCCTGAGTCATCCCGTAGGTGATTGGCCTGATTAGGGTCAATAGCTTGTTGTTTGAAGCCATAATTCTTGCTTTGTACTTTCCTGTTAACTAGTATGGCGCAAAGATTTTCCTAAAATGATATTCTGGCCTGAAGCAGCATTCTCTAGGCCAAACTTCTTCAAGTCTCCGGAAAATTGACCTCAGCCAATGTATTCCATGTAGACAAGTCAGATGGAGAACAGTGTTAAGGAAAATATTAGAAAACCATGCAAGGAAAATGACAGTGAATAAATTTTTCCTACTTATTTCGTGGCATGAGTTCTTGGTTTCCCAAATAAGAGCACGTGGAATTATTACTACCCTGAAAGGAGCGGACAACTGTAGTCCACTTCCTATTTGCTATCGCTGTTCATTTCTTTTTCCCTTGGAATTCACATCTTGCCTTTCCTTGTCATTTGGATTCTAATATCGTGCTGTTGTGCTTGGGTTAAGTAGCGACTAATGGAGTTCTTTTTCATATATATCTTCATATGAAGTGCTCGCTTATTATATTTTATTTGCTTTGTTCTGAAATATTTCAGATTGATCTGGATATAGCAACACACATAAACATTGCTGATGATGGTCCTAATCGTAGGTAATTCCCTACTACTACTGTCCTCGGTATCATATTTGTTGAGTTGTTGGTGCAATTGCAAGTTCTTACAAGTTACAAGTTTTTAAATATTGTGAAAGATGTTGTTCTTAGATCAAAGCATGTTGGTCCTAACCATTGGCCAAGTCTTCGCTTTGCAAGAGCTAGCCCGAAATCCTAGATTGTCTGAACAGTTTCCACTGTCTTGCTGTGTATTTTGTAGCCAAGAACACTGGTTAGCAATGACTGCCAACTATGATAAGAACATTTGAGAAACTTTCCGCAGTCTTAGTTTGCAGAGTTCTATGTTCTTTCCCAGGGTTAACTCCAACATGTTATAGATACTTTGAGACTAGGTTCACTTCATACATTTACCCCAAACAAGGGAGTAATCATTCAAGAATGTTATGTGAAATTGCAGCTTGCTCTATGTGGAAACTGCTGATCATCCTGGTTTGTTGGTGGATCTTGTCAAAGTAATTACTGACATAAATGTTTCTGTTGAATCTGGAGAATTTGACACTGAGGTGATTACTTGACTCTTCACCATTTTTGTTTTTGAGTAATGGATGCTTTCTTACATGATTATCTCGTCCTTTTGCAGGGCTTACTGGCGAAGGCTAAATTTCATGTTAGCTACCGGGGTAGATCCCTAATAAAGCCTCTCCAACAGGTGAGATGTTTGCTAGTGGCATTATATCTGCTTTATGATTATTTTCAGAGTATGTTCATCTAACAAGGTAACATTGTTTAGGTGGTGGCTAATAGTTTACGATACTTCTTGAGACGGCCAACGACAGAAGAGGCGAGTTTCTGATCCGTCGCCCGAAGAGCCACAAACGATAATAGGATAGGTCCGGGTTGTCACTCTTGAAAATCCTCAATTTTAAGATTTAGGATATTGAAATGACTACAACCTTGAATTTGTAGTTGATGTGCTTGCTTCTATAAATTGACATTCTAAATTCTAAAGCTATGAGGCAAACAAGATAGCATGTACTGTACATTCTTGAGCTAATTGTTTGGGCCTAAAAGAGCTAGAACAGATTTTTGGACGTAAATTTTTTCTCATTTTTTCAAGACTCAAATCGGAGATCTTATTTAAGGTAAAGAAGTGTCAAAGTAGGCACTAAAATCAACCTTCTTGCAATATATTGGGTTTTGTTCTTGTAGATTTTGAAGGGGAGCTTTGCGTTGAAAATGGCAAGACAATTCATAGCTCACAAAGCGCTTTATTGTTGAGATCATCGCTACCATAATGCGGCGGCATTAAGCATGATCAGTAGTCAGGTTGGATTCAAAATTTAAAAAAAGGGCGCCAAGGTTGCAGCAGTTAAAATAGAGGTCCAGATAAATTAAGTTCTGAGTTTGGTTCTTTGTTTAGCCCATCCGGTCAATGAACTGCGACCTCATGAAACTGAAACAAGTGAACCTGTTGGGGGTGGCAAATAAGGAAAACTAAGAGAAAGAGGCTTATATTTTTTTAGGTATTGTTTATTGGAAGAAAAATGGTTTTCTCGGAAAATTATTTTTTGTGACAAATATTTTTTCAAGGAAAATTGATTTTCATGTAACATTTTCTATTGTTTGGTATAAAATAAGTCATTTTTCATAGAAAAAAGAAAAACATCAACTTACTTGCTGAAAGGGCGAAAAGTATCGACTGAATGGTCGTAGTAGCGATAAATGTTGGCCAAATAAAGGAATTTTGAGCTTAAAATTCATATCGACCGCATTGTTTAAGTGGCGAAAAATATCGATTGAATTGTCGTAGAAAAAACGTTGACCAAATGAAAGAATATCGAGTTCAAACTCTGAATTTGAGCCTATTTTAATATTTTTCATCTGATGATTAAGTTTTAATCCAAACCATTGAAATTGTTTTAGTGGTGAGTCAACTGAATTGTTATAGTGGCACCAAATGTCGATTAAATTATCATAGCAGAGATAAATGTTGACTAAAGGAAAGAAATTTAAGCTCAAAATTTAGATTTCAATTTATTTTAATATTTTTCATCAGACATGACTGATAACATATTCAAGTTTGATCCAAATTGTTGAAATTGGATTTTGCATCTAAATTTCAGCTGACCACATTGCAAAGAGTTGAAAGAAGAAAATCAATTTCCTATATTCTCAAAAAGGAAATCTTTTCCGCAACTAGGGGGAAAATCATTTTATTTGAAAAATAGTTTTCTATCCTTTATAGTGCCAAACAACAAAAACTTGAAAAACTATTTTCTGGAAAAATTATTCTCTCCCAACGAACACTACCTCAGTTAAAAGTAAATGAGGTTGTTATCATAAATCATGACTATATTATATCATATGCACAAAGGGGGGAAAAAGTACTATGGTTTATCATATTTGGTTGAGCACAAGAAATGTGATTGATATTCTAGTGTAGTCATGATTACATTAGATTACATGATTATGTTAGATTATCTAATTCCTGAACAACTTCAACCACTACAATTAAACAAAAAAAGAAAAGAAAAAAATAACTTTTGTTACTTTTGTTGTACCTGGGACATAATACACCCATAAGGGATGCAAGCCCAATAAATCGACGACTTAAGTTCCTCAGAAACTCTAATTCCTCGACTGTCCTTCTAATATAAAAAAGGGGTCAGTCTATGAGGAAACACATCAGAGAGGAACATCAAGAGTTCTTTAAAGATAGTTTTTGCACAAAAACTTAGGGTTCTTAGGCTATGGGATTGTGAAGGTTGTCGATATTATGAGTTCCTTCAATTCTACGACCAGTGATTCAAGCCAAGGTTTGATCGTCTTTCGCTGCAGAATTAAGGTAAATTTGTTTACGCTTAATTCTTTATATTCATCCCTGCATTGGTATCAGAGTCAATCGGCTTGTTTCCTGCTCAGATCAGTATAATTTCTTGAAAATCATGCCAAAGAAATTAGGTTATATTTCTATTCATCATGAATAAACTTGGAACTTCATGCCCTTATTTCATGTGCAAATCCTTGACGAATTTCGTGAAATTGTAGATTCTGATAGAGCTTGATGAGAGCTTTAATTTGATATATTATATGTATGATTTGGTTGAGTATATTGTGAGGATTTGGGGAATGAAATTTTAGGGTTCATCGCATTTGAAACCCTAACTCAATTTCTCAATCAATAATTTCGTTCAATTACTTGCGAATTGATGCATGTGTTGCCCTGCTCATTTGATTTAGATCAAAAGCCCTCAACTTATTGTTAGGTTTGATCGAAAATTTGCCCAAATTCTCGCAAATTATGAGCCGCGAATTTTAGGGTTTGGGTCAGAAATATGCAATTCGATTTTGATCATTTGTGGCCATTGTTTCCTTCAATTAATTTGTGTGTTTTGTTACCCATAAAATTATGAGTGAGAGCCCTCCATGAATTCTGAAAATCCACCTGAAATTTGGCCATAATTTTGCAAATCATTGTCGGTGAGTTCATTCAATGGTTAGGGTTCATGATTTCGAACCATTTTTTGATCGATTTTGATCAATTTTCTCCATTAATTCAAGCAATTGATTTATGAAAAATGTTTGCAACATCATTTTGAGTAAAATCCCTAAACTAATTTTGCGATATATTTGGCTATAATTTGCGGTTCTTTGGCCAAAAGTTGTTCTAGGGTTAAGGTTCATGTTTTGAACTCGATTTTGATCCATATTGGGTAATTTTTCTTGCAATTTCTTTGTGCCTTTTTGTTGCCATGAAGTTCTTAACTAAAGCCCTCTATCATATGCCGCTAACACGCAGGAATTTGGCCGGAAAAACGCGAATAACTATTCACCGGTGGTGACAGTTAAAGTCGAGTTTATGAACTCGATTTTGGGTCTTTTCACCCAAAATTTTTCGCAATTGTTGCTCCAAATCATTCCTAAAATGCGTTTAGGATGAATCTCAACAAGCAATTTTGATCAATTTGAGAGAAAAATGTGGTTTTGGGTGTCGGATTAGTGCACAGGTTGCATGACCCGTTTCTTGACCATCTGGGTCATGACATGCTGTATTGGGCTGCGGGCTGACCCCACGTGTAAGGCACGTGACCCAGGGGCTGTGCAAGTGAGATGTGGCATTTTTTTTTTAAAAAAAATTACTAATGACAAAATAAAAAGTCAAAGGGGTTTGGCTGTTGACTTGGGTTGACCAACAGGGTTGACTTGTTGGCCAAATGGTTGACTAAATTGACCATAAGGGTTAATTTATGTTTTATTTTTGGGCTTACGAATTTATATAATTTGATTGAAATTTCTTATGAGATTTCTCAAATATTCTCTTTTTGTGGATATATATTTTTGATACTTGTTATCATTGTTTTGAGAATGAAATATTATGTGATTCCTAGAGAATTTTTTATTTGAACATATTTCATTCTATTGAATTTCATGAGAAATAGGAGTACGTTGATTTAATATCATTAAGATTATTTTGAGTGAAAATATTATGAAATCTCTATGATATTTAGCTCATTTGTTTTCAATTCGTGCTATATGTAATAAGTATATATATGCTTAATTGAAATTCATGAAATATTATGTTACATAAAATGAGAACATGTTTCATATGTTGCACGTAAAAAGTTATATATATACCCTCCCTAAATAAGTTTGAGAGGACATTGAAATTTCTCAAAAAATATGTTTTTGAGAATTTTGTTAAATATACAAATTATGCCTAATATGGTTAAATTCATTTACATATATTTATGGATATATATTGAACTTTCTTGAAATATTCTTGAGGTTAGCATATCCTCTTTGATTAGAAATTTGAGAATTTCTTTTAGAATATTTCAATTTGTATTGAGTGTTTGAGTAACTTGAAATGAAACGATAAAGTTAATTACAGTAAAACATTCATTCCTACGACGATGATTGGGAACTGTATGTGAACTTTCAACTCTAGGACCTATGTTTGTGTATATTAACTCTATCAGTTATTGCCAAGTTACATGGATTAGTGTATGCTATAATATTAGGCGTATGTGTGTTTTTGTACTGATTGTAAAACTTTTGTATTTTATAAGCATCATATTAGCTGCCGCAATTGTTAGACTTAGGTCTCTCGTTACAAGGTTTGACAATCATAAAAAGAGCCCATATGTCTCAATGAGGCAGCACTTGAGGCACATGTCAAACATGGTCAGTGAATTGACTGAAATGGGGGATGAATTGATCAATGAGCAACAAGTTCATGCCGTGATCCGTTCCTTACTTAATGACTAGGGTCATATTAAGATGGTCTTGTCTCGAACTAAGTATATTGTTACTTTCGAGGGCATTAGGCGATGACTTGAGCTTGAGGAAGAGCGATAAGAGGCTGTTGAAATGACAAGCACAAAAGTGCGCCTGTCAACCTCTAATTCAATGAATGGTTCTAAAAGGAAGGACCAAGGGAACTGGATTGATAAGACTCAGTCAAATGAGGAGACTGAGTATGATCAATAAGGCAAAGAAAAATGTGCAAGGAAGAAGGATTTAATGGAAGCTAAGTGCCTCAAATTAGACCAAATGGGTCACCACGCTCGTGATTGCACTAAACCCAAGAAGGTACTTAGCAATATCTCCTAGCGACTTTTGTGTTGCTAATTGTATTCTTCTTTCTGAAGTTAATCCTATCTGGATTGTAGGTTTAGGAATCCAAACCAAAGAGGTAGGAACCAAGAAGCTTTATTAGGCTTTCAACAGGTTCTTACATGGTTCAATGAGGACACATGTGGAGATGACAACAATGGAGTTGTTGGAGAAATCAGAACATGTAAGTTAGTCCTGCATAATAGCCGATACCCTATCCTATGTGAAAAACCTACTTGCGCCTAAGATTCGTCGGAATAATGTTGTTATCATTTGAATATGTTCATGGCATTGAAGCCTAGTTAAAACACTTTTAGTTTTGGTTATGCTTTTTTAGAAATGGTTTACTTGCAATGGATTGGATATTTGTTCCAGTATTCTGAGTGTTTGTTTTTCCTTATTCACATAATTATGATGATGTGAAATGTTTATTTGTCATACTAGACTAGACCATAAGGGTAAAACACATATATATACAAAGCTAGCAAAATAAGATTTGTTAGTAAACATAAGTGGACTAGCTCACTTGTGAACATAGTCTGGCAGAAAAACCAACAAGAAAACCATTTAATTTTTAAGGTTACTAAGAGTCTTATTTCCATTGCAGTTAATTCATTTGAATTTTCATGGTCTAATGAATGTGATAATAAGGCGTAGAGCTTCTATATTTCGTCACATTTCACTTGATTGGGTCTTGTTTATTTAAGCTCAGATGAGTTTGAAGTGATAAGTTGCTTTAGAAAACATGGGAGCTTGATTGAAAATCAAATACGCCCAAAAGGTTAAGGCCTTAAAGACCAAATCATTATGAAATATATGTTGATATTATTTTAGTGAATATTATGATGGAAAGGAAATAGTCTATTAGGTAACTATCTCAAAGCATCTACAACAAAATGTTGTTGTGGAGAAAGAAAATAAGAATGCTCTTTGATATGGTAGGATCAATAATTACACTAAATTTCTGAATCTCCTATTAAGGAGATCTCTTTTTGTTGCAATATGTGATCTTGACCTTGAACTTGTAAAGTAAGTTGCTATCACTCCATGTGAATTATGAATTAGCGCCTAGTCTAAGAGTCTTTGGACCTCAGGGGTATACGACCCATGAATACAACCCCTCCTATGGAAATGACAAAGGGGGAAGGAGGAGCATCTTTATGGGATATTCTAACCTTGAAAGGCTTTTTGATTCATTGGGCTGTAAGGCGGTAGGAGCGCAACTAAAACTTAAACAATATATATATCGCATCCTAAAGAATGGATTTCCAAAGAAGGGTGAGATAGGTCAAGGCTTATCTCTGTGAGCTCTCCAAACCAAATCGGATCACTTTATTCGAGTGGGAGGATTTTGATTGATGATGAATAAGTTTATCATCAAGACCCACTTTCATCGTCAAGAGCGAATGAAAGTGATCATGTTTTTGTTCCAAGTGGGAGCAAATTCTATTCTTTTTTCAAGTGCAAGCAAGATGATAGGTCTTGGTTTAAGTAAGAGTAAAATCAATTCCAAGAGGAACAATTTGAGGTTATATGAATCTCTGCTAAGACATAGTAGTCAGAAAGTACTCCTACATGGCATTTGGGTAATGAGGTATATGAAACTTTCACGACATTCCTACATAAGGAAAATAAGTAAAGATGCTCTTTTCGACCCTTTTAAGGACAAGTGGACTAAGGTAATGGAAATAAAATAGAGTAAATGTAGGTGAACATTTGGTTGACCTTTTAAGACACAAAGTTATCTGAGAACAAAAAGGTTCTTAAATTGTAAGGCTAATGACACAGTTGGCATTAGGCTCAACCTGTTGCAAAAAGGTACACACAATAAGATATGATCAATTATAAAGAGTTTTTCCCTCTTATTTTGTACGTTATCCTATCTCTAGCTATTATCACTAGTTGGACTTAAAGTTCCTTCATATGAGTGTGTAAATACCAATCTCAAAGGGGTCTTAATGAAGTTTGACTGAAAAGGATCACAAATATGAGGTTTGTGGACATGTGAGGTCAATTGTGATCTTAAAGGCTCTTCAATGGATTTGTATACTTGTGGTTGTCTCCAATGGCTGCATTGTGATTGGCACCCAAAAGGATCCAAAAGCAATTTTGAAATTAAGTCATTATATGTCGATGACTTAGTAACAGCCAGAAATGGTGTAGAGTTATTAAGTAAGACAAAAGGCCTTGTTATCATCTAACTTTGAGATGGTTAATATGGGAAGAGCAGCGTATGCTCTTGTAATAAAGTTTTTAAGAGAATCTTCAAAGAGGTTATTCTTTTTTCCTAAAGAGAATGATATCAAAAGATCTTTGAATGGCTCAATACGCACAACTATGACCCTATTAGTACTCACATTAATAAAGGCGAGGCCTTATAATAAAATGCATCCATGCTCCATTAGAAATAGACTAATAAGCAGAACTTACTTTGTTAGGTGTGATTAGAAGTCCAATACATGATCTGCTGCATATTAGACGTGGTATCTTCATGTAGATATCAATTAGAACTGAGACTAGCATAGCGGCAGAAAGTTGAGTCATGAGAAACTTGAAGGGAACCTCCAATTATGCATTTTTTGGTACATATATAGGCAATAACCTTCATCAAAAGGGATGCAATGGTCTTGATTGTGGTAGGTTTAGATAAGAAATGAACCTCCAAATATATCTTCTAACTTAGCAATAGTGCTAAAGTAGCAAGAACCATTCATATGTTGCCTTGTTGTAGGAAGAGTTTATGTCTCTATTCTTAAAAGCGCAAGAATCTGTTTGGTTGAAGAGGTACTTGGATTATTTGGTTGGTGGACCAAATAGTACTGTCCAGGAATGGTTCACTGGGATAAGTTGTGATCACATGTAGTAAGAACCTTAAGTATTGTCATAAGACCAAATAGATTGGATACAAAGTTCAATTTATAAATGGCATGGTGATGCACAAAGATAGTGAACGTAAGTATTTTCCTACGAAGGAAATGGTTGTAGAGCCATTAAGCTAGCCTTGGTAAGGGCGTGTGCTTGTTGAGCACGTAAAAGCTTAATAGTCTTCGTAGATGACAACTATGCCCCAACATGTTGTTCACTAATTGTTTTCTCAACGTTCACAAGTGATTGTCTAATATTATGAAGTTTAAATAAGTTGTTTTGCATACACTTATTATTAGAATGCTTGAATATGCATTGTTATTCATGGATGCTTATGTGCATTCTTCAATGTGAAAATTATGTCGGGTAGACTTGAGGTCGGCCCTCTCACACGGGTAACTGCCTCAATTGATTCGAGTATCGATGGGAGATAAGATAAAATTTTAAGTAGAATTATCAAAAGGATAGTTATGAGAACTTGTCAACTTAAAATCATAAATGTCGCCTTGATAATGACAGAAAGTCATTACAATATATTGGTAAAAATGATTTTGCCTAATCTACCTCGAAGAGGCCAGATGTGAGTTCAAGTTAATGAATAGATTTAGGAACTCAGTTTGGACAATATGGTGTTCAAATATCATCTATACAATGTTTTGGTTAAAGAACCAAAAGACATATGCTCCATGAGAAAGGAGAGAATGTTGTAGCACATGTTTCATACCATGTGTGTCAGAGATGACCAATCGTGTTAATAGAAGTTAGATCTCTACTTATATTTGTGTGAGACCTCATAAGGTTATAGCCTTATATTTATACCCTTAGGACTCCAATCAACGGCTTAAGACTCGATCCAATGTTCGTTATCTTAGTGTGTTGCCAAATGATCATGAGTGATTTAGTCTGGTGGGACATGTCTAGAAAAACGAGTTGGATTTAGTCGAGAGTCTCATGAGAAGAGGAAGATCATTCACAGAATCTCATTAATTTCTATTCACTGGTGCACCAGTTATGACATATGGTCATAATTGTGAATATGAAATATGACGGTTTGAAGAGATCAAAATGAGATATCTTAATGAGATTGAAATGATCTAGGGTACTTGCATACTTCTAACTACTCATGTGCGATTCTCGACGAAAGACTATATATTCCTAACAGATGTATAGCATAGATTTCTCATAAGTATGCTGGTCGCACGGCCTATTTGCCCAGTATAAAGATTGTGCACAAATAAAAGAAAAATAAATTTTTCTTAAGGTGGAAATAAGCACCCCCTTATGTGTGAGTGGGATATGTTGGACTTAGGGCATGATACACCCATAAAAGATGCAAGCCTAATAAGTTGACGGCTTAAGTTCCTCAGAAACCCTAGTTCCTCGTGTGTCCTAATATAAAAAGAGGGTCAGTTTATGAGGAAACACATCAGAGAGAAACATTAAGAGTTCTCTAATGACAGTTTCTGTACAAAAACATAGGGCTCTTAGGCTATGAGATGGTGAAGGTTCTCAGTATTATGAGTTCCTTCCACGATCAGTGATTCAAGCCAAGGTTTGATCGTCTTCCGCTGCAGGATTAAGGTAAATTTTTTAAGCTTAATTCTTTATATTAATCCCTTCAACTTTGATTCTCTTTATTTGTCATATCTACCTAAATACTACTTTCATTTGCCAAAAGCTTGTAGCCAATGAGTACCTTGTGTCCTATCCATGTAGAAATGTGAGATCAAATATTATTGTCCAAACTTCTCTTGATTGTGGAAGATTTGTGTCGATATAGCTAGACCTATAGGTTTGAGTATACGTATAGTTTTTAAATTAAAAGCTTTCAAGTTTAGACCTGAAGTTTTGAAATCTTTATAATAAAGGTTCCTTGAGACTTGAGTTGGTGGATGCCACAGTTAATCTCAAAGTTCACAAATTTTAACTAAATTTGATTAGAAAATTAGCCACTTAATTATTTTTGCCTTTTTTCCCCCTTACGATGTCATGTTTATTCTTTATTTTCATGTTCTTCCAATATCCACCCCATAAATATATATAATAACATGGCATGTAGATGTCATGGGGTATAGTCATAAAAGATAGACTCTTATTCCCATCTTTTGGGGGTTCATGGAGACTATGGAAGGCAACGGGTAGGCAACCCCTCATTCTTATTCCAACCCCCTTTCCTATACTCCACATCTCCATCTATACCTCATCCCAATCCTGATCGATAAGTCTTCCCCATTTCCATCCTAGCCGAACTTGGAGACACTTTTTCTATGCATGAAGACGATATTATTCAAGACAACAGGAAAAAAAAAGGTAAATCTTCAACAAAATATCACTATGATATGGGTATCTAGCACTATAATTTCTGTGAATGTTAATGGGAACCTAGAGGGTTTTTCCTAGGGGCAAAGGGCCTTAAGCAAGGGGATCCTCTATGCCCCTATTTGTTTGTTGTGTGTATGGAGGAAGTTCTAGCAAGGGTGCTATAGTTGGATGCTAAGGATAGGGACTTTTAGATCGGGAGGAAACAGGAAATTAGTTAACAAGAAGAGTGCATTGCACATAGAATATGGGCCTTATGCTTATTTTTTAAAGGTTATGATATTAGGACCTTTCTATCTTAAAAAAAGGTAAATTATTAAAAACGGATATCAGATCAGATTCTAGTCAGATCCGATAGACCCTCCTGCAAATCCGATCAGATCGGAGTCGAATTTAGATTATTTTTATTGGATTTGAATTGAATTATTGTTTATCGAATTCAAATCAGATAATTTTACCTTGGATTAGATCGAATTTGTATTGAATTCAGACTATACCGTTATCTCTACATACATGAGAAGCATAGGGTTTATGACGAAAATAGATTGTATTTTGCAAATATTACCTTGGAATTATTTCTTTCCTTTTACTGTAACTATTTTATTTATGGAGCTTGTTTCCCAAGCTTGGTCTTCAGCCAGAAGACAATCCTCAGAGGTGGATCCATGACCAGGCTAGGGATGTCCATGGATACCCCTAGCCCAAAAAAATGTGCAATGAGATAAGTTGAGGGTTGAATGTATATTTATTATGGACACCCCTAAAAGTGGTCCAAAAAATCTTTAACCCTTGAATGGTGATCTGCTTGAAGTTTGTAATTGGACCGGTCCAAATAATATTCAGCAGCACCTATCATTAACAAAAATAAAAAATTGAAAGCAGACTCGTATTTGCTTCAGTCTTGAAGTATGGCCCTGCGATTCTTCAAGTCTTCAACATCTCATTGTCTCTCCCTCTTGGCTTTCACTCTGCCTGACTCCTGCACTCCATGATGACAGTGTCAACCCAGATTCGAGTCGCCTGAAGCCCCCACTGGCCATCGGAAACGCCGCATAGCTGCTAGCAACATGTCAATGCTGCCACTTCCCATTCCCGAGTCAGCCACTCAGGTTATGGCTTCTGTTTGAACTTGGACAAAAGCTGCAAATAACAAAGCACTTTGCCCACTTCCCTTGCTCTCAATAATCTCTCAAACCCACCATATCTTCTTCTGAAACTGCCCTTTTCTTCAATTTCTTTGAGAACTCTACCAGAGGAGAGTGAAGACCAACAATTAGAGGAGTTTCAATTGATGGATGGTGCTAAGATAGGATTGTCAGGGAAGAGCACAAGGTGAAGGCCAACGCCTCCACTTTGGTTGATTTCAACGATTATATTATTATCAAAGAAGAAGAGGCTGAGATTTTAACACATTGCAACAATCAAGTCTTTTTCAATAAGACCTAGGTTTATTTTATTGAAATTTTCCTGCAGTCTTAAATTTTGATTGAGTTGTTTTTGATGGGTTTGGAATGTGGGTTTTGTTGGATTTTTCTAATCTTTATGTGGGTATTAGCTTATTTTTATAAAAAGTTTTGGTTTTGAATTGTTCTATGATAAGTTATTTGGTAATGGAGATGGGTAAAGGCTTGGAGTGGAATGTTAATGTTTAGCTATCCTCTATATGGAAGTGTTGCTCGAAGATTCGGCAAAGTTTATATCTTATCTGTGGAGCATTCGATGGCCAGCAGTGGCACTTATAAAACATTAAAGCCTTGAATTTGCTATTAGCCATGAGGGATCTGTAACCTTAGTTTTATAAGTTTCTGATGAATTATACACAACTATGTACGATCCAATTGTGATATTAGGAAGCAAATTGATCTGCATATTGGCGAGCTTGGTTTGCTACATAGAAAAAGACGTATTTCACTTAATTTATAATGATGGTATCATGTATAGTCTCCAAAAAATGAAATATCGTAAAGGACAAATGTAATAGTAGATTACTGTAATGTTTCATGGATTTTTTAAACTTTATTTCATAGGATACATGGTGATGAATGTTCATAAATGGACACTCCTGATTCAAAACCCTAGATCCGCCACTGACCATCCTTGTATTTATTTTTTGAAGGCTAGCTGTGGGTTAAGCAAGAGAGAAAGAGCAGAGGGGATTCATTCAAGCTCCAAATATCAATTCTCCTTCATACTTTACATCTCTTTATGGTACAGAGTTTTGATCTGTAATCAAGGAAGTTTAATGTTCATACATTAAGAGACAATCATGGGTGATGATGAAATTAATGATATAAAAACAATGATCAAAAGACACCCGAGTTCGTGATTGATAATCAATCACCTTATTTCTTCATCTATCGGATGCACCCAGTGCGATTATTCATACACTGCTCGCCAAAATGAAAAAAAGTATTTGTTGTAACAAACTAGGATACAGAAAAAATAGAAAGGAAAATATGTAACTAATTGTCAATAATTCTAAGAAAACGTTTGCACCATTCATTGATGACAACCTATTAGAAAACTTTCTTCTTAAGGAGCACTTCATTCTGATATAGTTGTTAGATTCAAGTGCCTAAGAAACTCAAAATCCAAAAAGACAGAACGAAATGAATAAATTGACCAGTATTAGAGAGGGGAAAAAGATTTGCAATATGTTTCACCAGAATTTAGAATTCATGCACACAAAAAATTTCAAGGGGGATGTATTCGCGTACAAGGAAATGACTTCCTACACATAAAAACAGTGTTTCTTACTCTATTCATGAATGCATTTTACCAGGACCTCTTAACTTTCCAATGTTCGAGCACCCTTCAAACTTCATCTAACTGGCATTCTATAGCCAGTGATTTTAGATTGTTAGGTTCACTAGAATAAGAGAAACCTTGAACTACCATAGAGAGCTGTGCGAATAAATGTAACACTAACAGTTTTAACAAAGGTTGGTTCAAGTATTTTGACACCTATTTCCCTTTATTAGTGAGGTTTCAAGTTTGAATCTTGTAAATGAAGAAAACCTACTAGGAGAGCCCTATGTATTATGGGCCAACAGTGTTTCAACTTTAATACAGTCAAATATAGTCCCAATTTTAGGTTACTTTTAAAAAAAGCCCAATACAACTTATTACAAATGCCAATTCTTAGCCCATGCAAAACCTAAATACTCCTAATACTCAATTCCTGCAGTTTTCGTATCCTAAAAAGTTGTTTATGCCCATTATGTCTCATTAAATGTGTCAATAGACAATATTTTTAGTGCACCCACCCTGAAATTGACATGGCAAAATTGATACAGCACCTAGAATCCGAATCAAACGACTCATATTTATATCCAACCTGATATCAGAAATAGGTTCACTTGACAATGGACCTAAAACCCATTTACTTGAATCGAACTTACCCAAGTCAAAATTTTTAATAAAGCTGCTTCCTTATGAAAAAGAAAATTATTAGACTAAACATCATTTAATCTAAATACAATCCCAATTGAGAATCACTTGACCTAAACAAGAATGTCATTTAACTAAGTCATCATCTCAAATAAATTTAATTTGATCCGTAGCTGAGAAGACTCATTTTTCAGGTCTAAACCTAAATGCAACCTTAGTTTCCACCTTCTTTGTGGATATTTTTTGTTGATGGTAAATTGCCCTAAATGAGCTATACACAGGCCCCCCCCCCCCAATTAAAAATCTTTGCATCAGTTTCTACTTTCTAGGAACATATAATTTGATGGAATGTTGGTCTCTTCTTTACAAAAGTTGGTGTAACACATATTTTTCCTGGTCATCCACCAACATTAAATTAAAGATACAAAATTACATGATTTCAGAAACGAATGTCCGTATGTAAGATTTACGCTAGTTATTTAAAAGTTATCTCTATATTTTCAGATGTATAATTATTCATATGAAATTTTCATTATGATTCTTCTTGTGCCTTATCATTATATTTAACCCAAATTCCATAAAAAAATGGAGCTTTACATTGTAATTATACCTCAAGTACTAGGCTTGATCTCCCTGCCCCACAAAAAGAAGAAAAGGGGAATGGAATGGTTCATATTATTCCAACATGCCCTCACTTACAAATGTCATTTGGATTTGAAGTATAGATATTACAAGACCCCTCCTTATTGTGCAAAGTGATAGGCCTCAGTTTCAAATGTCAATTGTCCCTGTAGTTATTATGACGGTAAGGATAAGCCTGTATAATATACACACTCAAACTCAAAAGTCATTCGCATAAATGGCATGTTAAAATATAAAATTAAACTTTTATGTGAGTAGTCAACCAAAAGGACAAATTAATGGTTGAAAATTCAAAAATAACTTGATATAATACTCTAACAAAAAGATTTATTCAATCATTAGGTAGGCAGCCTGATTGGCTCATCCATTCAAATAATTTATTTCAACGTCTTCTTACTAGCAATACATTATCATCTTCCAAAAATACGGGTGGAGCATATGTGTACAGGATTAGCCCTATCTTGATGTATCCACTCAGTTCATGCATGTACAAGTTGTAGATAACCTAATTAAGCTAAAGCTGCGGGCATGGACAAGCAAACATAACGTGGAGCATGGACTTAATAGGACACCATTCATATCTACAACTTCGATATGCGTGCTTTGGGCCCCGCCACCCACCATCCATTTAGACCATAAATCCTTACCCATTGGAGGATGGACCTCTCACGTCAAGTTTGCCCCAATTATGTACCTATTTTTCCCCCCAAAAAAAAAGGGAAAAAAAAAAACTCTTGTTGGTTTATATCCACATTCTACAATAAAGTTGGGGGATCTTGGAAGTACAGTGTAGTGTGCTTGGAGAAAGAAAAAGCTAATAGAAGGAGGTGATTGATTAAATTGAGGGAGCTGAGGGAGGGAAAATGATTGGTTCATTTGTAAGAGGACATACTGGTGCCGTGCTTCACAAGTAAGTAGTTCCCAATTACATAGACCACTTATACTTGCACATTTCTCTCTACCGTGATTTACACAATATTAGCGTGTGTTTATTAATGGCTTTTTTAAGGAAAATGGATTTCTCTTAATATTTTTTTTATTGTTTGATGTAATATTTGAAGATTTACGCGGGAAGATCAACCCAATTGTTGTCTAAGGTAGGATATGAATGCTGGTGATGTTAAGGATATGTAATCGTTTTTAAATGATATAATATCATACAAGGCAGATTGTTTTGTTAATTTAATTATACTAAAGACCACGTCATATTGCCTATCAATAATTTGAAGATGTATGCTGTAAAAATCACCTTCAATTAATACTGAATGCAAAATGTATAATATGATCAATGTAACAAGATCAAACTAGGAATGACTAACACTAAATTGATTTGATTTATTTTCTTCGCGAATAATGCTTGTATTTATGAACGAACTTGTAAAACTAACCTTGCAATAAACTTAAACTTGACCTAAACGTAGTACAAACCAAATAGAAGTTTGAGATTTACTTGATTCCCTCATGCAAGGCTTGAGTCCTTGACCCCGTTACATACAAACAATGCTCTTTCACACATATTGTGGGACATGGCCTAAAATAATTGACAGGTTGAAACTAGGGAAGAATTTTCACAAGAAGAGCTCAAGTAGTAACCCAACGTCTGAAGGGCAAGCAACGAGGGGAGAAGAAGCAAATGGTAAACGCTACTATAATAATAGTGGTAGTCATGTGGCTAATAATGGGAGCAACAAGTGCTGGGTTCCCCATGACAAAACTGGAATTTATTATCCCAGCGGCCATGACAAGGAGATGGAAGCCATCCCTTCCACTGCAGGCAAGGACCTTGAGATTAACTGGTTTTCATATGAAGACGGCGACAACTACAAGTAGATGGCTCCACAACTTAATTGCTTCTTTGGGAATGGTTCAATAATTGTTAAATTGTCCTATGCAAAAACTATGTTCTTGTAGAATGGATTGTGCATCAATATACGTGTTTATTGTCACTATAATTTTTCTTTCTGATCATTAAAACTTAAGGCCACTAATTTAAATTTGCCAGAACATATTTGTGACTAGAAAAGCATAAATATAACTTGACGTGTACCTTACAAAAATGAAAATAGAAATTACAGACACTAGGCTTGGCCCTGAAAATAAAAATCGAACTAAATGGTATACGTAATTAACCTGACATTAGTAACAAGCTCACCAGAAAGTAGGCCTGAAACCTAAATTGAACTGAATCGAATTGATTCGATGCAAACTTTCCTACAAAGTTGATTTTTTTTTTTTGGGGGGGGGGTAGGATGAGCTTACTAGACCAAACATCCAGAGTCAAAAAATCAACCAAACACATGAATCAATCCAGATTTAAGTCAACTTGTGCCTCAAACAAATGACTTGTTTACCAATAAGAGATGCATTCAATATATGTCAGGTAGAAAGACATGGACTAAACAACAAATTGAGAACAACTTAGGTATAACCCTTGAGAGAAGGACTACTTAATCATTGTATTACTTACCATTTAAAAAAAATTTAAAACATGAAACAAAAACACAACCTATAAAAACAAATTAAAATTAGAAACTTTTATCATCTTGACAACTTGAAAAAACACCTAATTAGTGTTTGGACCGTGTTTGGTAACAGCGTTTTAAGTAACGTTTAGTGTTTTAAATATGTCAAAGCTCTACTTTCCCAAAATTTCAGTGTTCGGAAAAGTAGCATATCAAATTAACTTTTAGCGGTTGAGGGAGTGCTGTACAAACGTTAGGTCTCTTAATATTTTGCAATATGCTACAACATTTCATTTTTTTGTTCCAATTATGCCCCTGACGTTTTCCTAGATTTTGCAGCCCTTGCTTCTAATATAAAATCCCTACCTTCTTCACAAAATCCTCTCTGTTCGCCTCCCCATTCTCTGCCTTCGCTGTTTGAAACCACTGTAGTAATTCAACATTACAAAGCAGAGAAGATTTCAGCAGCAATTCTACAATTGTAAAGTGAGTATATTGATTTTTTTATTTTATTTGATGTTACATTTGATGGCTTTTTTTGGGAATTGGGAGACAATTTCTTGTTTGGTACCGCAATGTTGTTCCTGCATCTACTGCTACTATTATTGCCCTCTTACTTAGGATCTTGTGTGTGAGTCTTACAGCTTGATAGATTTTCATTATTGATTGTAGTTGCTCTGGAACCCCACTTGATAGATTTTCACCATTGATTGTAGTTCAACTATTTGTAAATGGTACTGGTTTGGGAGGCATGGATATCTTTTTTTTTTTTTAGTGTAACGACATATATCCAAGATCTGCTAGTGAATTTGTTTATGGGTTTGGTTGGCTGTATGATTTCAGCACTTTTGCATTTATTATGCACTTTATTGTTTGTATTTGAATTTCATCTGTGAGCTGGTTGTGATTCAAATCCTCCTGGAGTGTGGGCAACAAGGTGGTGAGCTTATTGTGAAAGATAGTTAGGTGCTAATGGGCTAGGAGCAACTCTGAGAAGCTACTGATGAGTGGTACCAAATAGCAAGTTATGATATTATTTTCCTTATACGCATTGGTGAGTCTATCAGTGAGTTGGAGGAATAATGTGTTGTAATATGTGATGTTGATCTTAGATGTTGCTCATGCTGACATCCATTTTGTTGTTAATAATGTCAGCGAAAGTTGCCTGCACTGTCAAATGTTTTTCTCCAAAGGAGAGAATGCAGTTTGTGTAGAAAATTATGGAAATGGTGGGTTGCTGATTTGTAAAGTGTATAGTCCTATTGCAGTTCAAGTTCATTGGTTCTTGTGCAGTTGCAATATGTCTTAGCTCTAGCTAATTTACGATTTATGTGGGATGGAAATCTGGCAATGGTTCTTAATAGACCTGTCAAAAATTGATCTGACCCGAGAACCCGACTTGAACCCGCCATAAAGTTTTGGGTTTTGAACAAGATTTTCTCGACTTGAACCCGAAATAAACCGAACCCAAAAAACCCGTAAATTTTTGGGTCAAACCCGACCCGAACCCGAACCCACTCGTTCAACCCGAATATTGTGAACTTACTTTTTATTTTCTTTAATTTTTTCCTCTTAACAATAATAGTTTTTCATTATAACGAATCGTTTAGAGAGACATTATACAATTATCACATCTCTTCTCAAATTAGACAATGATTCCCGTTTTTACCCATAAAACAACGTCGTATACAACTTATAAATGGTGCAATTTTAGAAAATGGCTCTGAAATAACTCTAATATTAAGAAAAACAATTTAGAATTAGATAAGTATTGAAAATATGTGAGTCATACCATTAAATATGTCTCATCGCATTTTAAATAAGATTATTCTATAATAACCTAAAATTTACATTTTATAATTAATAGATAACTATCTTGCGCGTATATAACATTTTTTCGCTTGTACTCCTTCTAATTAGTTTAGAATCGGATGCAATGTTAGGCAATGGATCAACTTATGTTCGTGTTAGGATCGACGTACTAATAAATCATATATGATTAAGTAATGCTAGGTTAATTAACGAAACATCAAATTATTAAATGGGCTATTGATGGGTTAAACCGCTCTAACTCATTAACATACTTTAGATGGGCCGACCCATAAATGACGCGACCAATTATTAATATTTTAATATACGGGTCAACTCATCTAAACATGACTCTGTCCACCTGCACATGAATTTCATGTATCATGATGAAAATTTTGGATATTTTGGATATTTTTTGAAGAAATTACAATTACAGTGCTTATTCATTAAATACAGACAATTTTATGTAACAAATATGCTAAATTTTTTATTTTGACAAAAAAAGAAATAATCCACTAAAAAGGCGGAAAATCGAAATACGTCCGCCCGTATTTTACCCGAACCCGAAATACACCTGACCCGTATTTTACCCGAACCTGAATATACCCGACCCATATTTTACCCGTTCGCCCGAATTGACAGGTCTAGTTCTTAATTCCCACTTCTGCTTATGGGTTGCACATTCTGTTTATGGGTTTGGTTTGGCTATATGATTTCCGCACTTTCCAATATTTATGTACTCACATGTTTTAATTCCCACTTTCGATGATTAGTTTTGAGGGTATGTTACAACATGTAATGAAGATTTACTTTCTATATGCTTATACTTTGGAATTTCTAGCATATAGTTGATTGGGCTAGCTTTTTATTATTGGCTTTTGATAAGACAAGTAGAGAAGATATTAATTCCTAACGTTTAGTTTTATCGTGTATAGGTTTAATATTGGAAAATAGTGAAACTAAAAAGGGTAGAGCAACAAAAAGACTTTTTTAAGTGGTGCTATGATGAGACACTTGTCTTGTATGGTGTTATTATTCAATGCACAATAATAGATGTCTTTCTGCAAGACACTTAAAAAGTATCTTGTTTTCATTTAAAAAATATATTATTACGTATTAAATCCGAAAAAATGGTATGATTGAATAGTAGAAGGATGTCAAAGCTTACAAATTGTGTAAAATTATCCTTTTATACACAATTTTTCACATGTACAAAAGTACACATATAATATTTCTTTGTGAATGAAGTTGATCCGGTTAGGGTGTCAATTTTTATTTGTCGGAGTAGCTGATGAATATTAAAGTTTTACAACTCATAATAAGTAGTAGTTATGAAAAATTTGGTGATTTTAAATCATAAAACACATTAATTTGAATTAAGGCAAGATATTTAAAAATCTCTTGCGACAAGACACATATCATCACCCTTATTCAATATATTATGAAGAATGGACGTGCACAATCCATTAAATGGCTTAAAATTGAAAAAGAAGTTACTCAGAGAATCGGACGTTAATGTGCAACTAATTGTTGTAAGCACAAATATGACGTGATGAGAAAGGACAGGCGCGCTTGGAAGCAGTTGAGAACTACGGAAACAGGACTAGGTTGGATCCTATTTCGGGAAAAATTAAGGCTTTAGCTGAATGGTGGGACAAGAAAATTAGGTTAGTTTTTTTAATTTAAAAAAAATCCCCTTATTGTCCATAGATATATGATAGCCTAGATATCTTATATAGTTACTTTATTTTAGTTCATTGACATTGATCTTTGATACTATGTAGGAAAATCAATATGTTAAAAAGTTTCAAGACAAAGGTGTGAGTTCATTACTTAAAGAAAAGTGGGAGCATATATATGGACGTACATATGTAACAGGGAAAAATATTTATGTACCGACTATAAAACCTCCTATTATAAATGTTGAGGAACAAGGCCAAGGCCATGAATCAAAAAATCATATGAAAGACAGGCTAGATGAAGAAGACAATTTGCATGTGTATAATTTCAAGATAATCCCTATATTCAATTAGTATTAACTGATGAAGATCAATTTTTCACAGATTTTGTCGAGTATGCGAGTAATGGTAATGATGACAACACCAAAGCGAATAGTGAAGATGGCCCTTCCCAAGTCAATAATCAACTTCTCAGTACCCAAGTGGCAAGTCAAGCTAGAACAGATAAGAATGTATCTGGACGAGCCTAAAAGTCTATGCTAAAGGCTAATACTGTGCAATTGACGCGTAATAGAAGGCAATTAGGGGGATCTGCAATGTTAGGTGGTCAAATTAAGCACATGGCAGCATCTTGTCGAATAATGAGTCAAGAAAGATCAAACAGAATGAACAAGCAAGTATCATCCATGTCCACCATTGCTATGGCAACGCAAATTATTAATCGTGTGGTAGATAATCAAATATTAGAGAAAGACAGTGACTTTTGGGTGTTATGCTACTCATGTGTTTGAGGACGCTATGAAGAGAAAAATCTTCTTAAATATGGATGATGATGATAGCAGGCTAAAGTGGCTTTAGTATTTGCAGAGGATGAAAGACAACTAATTAAGTTTCTAGTTTTTCATGTTTAGGTTGAGGGATTTGTTTGCAAATTTTGTTTTAATTTTCGGAGCATTTATTTGTTTTTATTTTGTTTGGATGATTGAACTTATTGTTATTATCATTATTGTTATTAATGTTGTTATTATTGTTGTTATTGTGGTTGTTGTAGTAGTTTTTATTACTATTATTATTATTATTAATTTTCATATTATTATTATTATTATTATTATTATTATTATTATTATTATTATTATTATTATTGTTGTTGTTGTTGTTGTTGTTGTTATTGTTGTTGTTGTTGTTGTTGTTGTTATTTGTTATTTTATCATTTTTATGTACAGAAAATAATAATGAAGTAGGATCAAATGGAGTGTGACGAAATGGATTGGGATCAAATGGAGTATGACGAAATGGACTATGATGACATGGACTATGAGCATACGTTCCGTAAATTTTGGACTATGGCTTCATGTACAATGGCCTTGATGACTACATATTATTATAAGCATATCTACAAGGAGCCTTGCATGCCTTCTTCTTTGACAGGAGAAATATGGATCAAGGAGTTGATAAATGGTAATCCTATTCGATGCATTAATACTTTTAGAATAGAGCCAAATTTATTTGTAAGATTATGTAAGGAATTGTTTACAAAATATGGATTGCAGCCAAGTAGTAGGATGTCAATTTTTGAGAAAGTTGGCATCTTTTTGTACACCCTTGCTGTAAGTGCTTCAAATAGATTGGTTTGGGAACACTTTCAACGTTCTGGTGATACTATAAGAAGAATATTTTATGAAGTGCTAAATACAATTTCTACATGTGAGTCTAAGGGCCTCGCATATGACATCATAAGACCAAGAGATTCAGGATTCAAACATATACCACCTCAAATTGCTAATGATGAATGATACTTGCCTTACTTTAAGGTGAAAATATGCTACTATTTTTTTCCCCAGTGATTTCATTTGCAAAGATTTAATCTAATAGGATTGTATTGGATGCATTAACGGTACACGTGTGGCAGCATGTACTCCTGAGAATGAGCAATTACCTTACAGAGGAAGGAAAGGGTATCCGACATTCAATTTTATGGCAACATGTGACTTTGATATATCTTTTACATTTGTGTCAGCCTAATGAAGGATCAGCATATGATGCTTGAGTTTTTTTTACATGCAATTGAAACACCACAATTGAATTTTCCTAATTCACCAGAAGGTATATTGTCATGCTATTTAACTTTGTGGTCAATTTTTTTGGGGACAACAAGCTAATTTTTCTTTTAAATGTGATTAGGTCGGTACTATTTGGTTGACAAAGGATATCCTGATAGAAAAGATTATCTAGTACCATATTTAAAATTACAATATCATAAATCACAATTTCAAAATGAGCCACCCAAAAATGCTCAGGAAGCCTTCAATCATGCACATTCATCCCTTCGAAGTTGTATTGAGAGATCATTCGAGTTCTAAAGCAAAGATGAAAAATACTCAATAGAATGCCTCAATTTAGTGTTGCTATGCAAATGAGGATCATAGTGGCTACATTTGCACTACACAACTACATTCGAATCAATTCACCAAATGATCGAGTTTTTCAAGTACTTGAGCAACATCCTGATTACATACCTGGTGATGAGCTCTCATATAGCACTTCTACAAATGAGGAAAATGTAAGGCAAAGATCTGAAATGACAGATGTTCGTGATCGAATTGCTGAATCTTCGTGGCTTGCCAAACAAAAAATTAGTATGGTTATTGCCTTTTTCCATTATGACTTTATTTTTGAATTACACAATACTTTAGGTTTGAATTATTGATCTTGTCAAAACATTAATTCTATAAGCAATACTTCAATAATACATTAATGTTGCAAATTTTGTACCATCAAATTGCAGTAGTAGTTGTAGTTATTACTGTTGTAGTTGTAGTTATTGTTGTTGTAGTTGTAATAATAGTAGTAGTAATAATAGCAGTAGTAGTAGCAACAATAATAAGGAAAACAACAAAAATATCAGTAATCTCCTTTTTCATCATTTTATGTTAATCAATTAATTTAATAGCTAATTTTACAGAACACATTCTTTTTAAACAACTAGTTAAACAGATATCCGCTATCCACTAAAACTCAACAGCTATCCGCTACTTAAATAACTATCTGCTACTTAAATAGTTATCCGTTACTCAAACAGCTAATTTTTGGTGGAAAATAATTTTTTACTTAAAGTAATTTTCACATTAAATGTTCCGTTGTTCGGTGCAACGTAACATATTAGGGGTGTTCATGGTTTGGGTACCCGAACCAAAAGAGATTTTGGTTCGAGTACCCAACACTTCGGGTCGAATGAATGGCGAACCGTATCTGAACCAAAAATTATCAGATATCCAAAATAATTTCGGTTCGAATTTTTGATTACCCAATGACCCAATTTTTGTAAACCTTTTTTTTTGCCAAAGAATTATATAGCATGTTATCCAAAGTTTTTTCTCCCCTTTTTTTGATAATTGTTGTAATTTCCTTAAAAAATCAACTCCTTGTTTATGCCCTAAATCACATGCGTACCTAATTACCCATTTTTGTTTACTAGCTAAGACCCACGCGTTGCCTCGGATTTAAGTTTTGAACAGCTAAATGGTGTTTCAAAATTATCATCGAATAGTTGTTATTTTGACATCAATATGTTAATAAGAAAATGATAAATGATCATCTATCAACATCTGCTTAATATATAATTATACATCAAAGGCTTAGCAAAGGTGTATATATTTGTCGAAGTTAAGTTTTCCATTCCAGTTCCTCGATGTACTAAGTAATCACATTTAAAAAATTTAAAAAATATAAATAGGGAGATATGAAACTTGATGGCCCAATACACATCAAATATGATGTTGTGTAGTAGGGAACCCATTTTGGATTCATATGCATAATATTGTATGAGATTCATTGCAATAACATATTGCTCATTTTAATCAGAGAGCTTCCGAAGATAATCATCACAGACAAAAGTTCAGAAAGAGCAGTGGATCGAAAAAACTGATACTAAATCTATCTTTTTCTTCTCTATAAGGATTTATCAATGCATCACATCAATTAAGCAGGGCAACAACATTCATATACCCCACCCATCCTAAAAATCTAACCTAGTACATTTCAAAACCTACTCTCATGCGGTGACAACATTCATATACCTCAACCATCCTAAAAAAGAAAACTAAGTACAAATTGAAACCTATACTCATGCACTTAGACGGGGAGGGGGAACATGCATTCATGCCTTCCCTAGAATATAAACTGAGCAACGTCTAATAGAATGGGATTCATCATGTTAGGATACTTCAGGCTTCAACCCCTTGGTTTGCAGCTTGTTCTATAATGAAATGTCACTTCATCTAATGTTGGGATTGGAAGGGATATATGATGACTTGAACACCCTCCTAGTTCCACCCTGCTTAGCTGGTGTTCATAACATTGACGTCAATGTCCATCCACCACCTTATAGCTTCCAATACAAAATCTTTTATAAAGAAGCTTCAAACGTATCAAGTAAATTCAATCAAGATATCCAAGTTCTATGACCTAAAGAAAAAAGAATTCACTATAGTGTGTTAATAACAGAAAGCAAATTAAAAGACGACAAAAGAAGGGGGGCAAGGGCAGAAGAAACAGACCTCAAATGTGAGAAGGACAACATACACAGTTAATCTCCTACTACCAATTCACTATCTTGTATTCACTGATTTCTCGGTTCCCATGTCAATTGCAAATCCCCCTGGTAGATATCCCAAACCTTGCTCTTAATAGGTGGTGGTGGTGATAGAAAGGGCTAATACATTGGTTTTGAAGCATAGATAGCTGATAATTTTGTGAGCAAGGGTGATAAGAAACTTCTCACTGCTGCTCCACCCTTGTTGCCACAACCCATTTTCTCTCTTTCTTAGTCTACTTCGAAGAGATGCATCTGGCACATTCTCTGGCTAGTGACAAGAACCCAGATAATAATACTGACCATATTGTTAATATATAAGTATAGGTAGATGATAACCATATTGAAACCATCACAGTATGTTTGGCCCATTTTTCCTTACACTATAAAAAGGCCAACACAAAAAGGAAAATTAAGATACATTCAGAAACTATGAATGCTCATATGCTTTGCAATTAAAGCACCACCCTCCTATAAGAAAGGAAGATCCAGTGCACATCAAACATTATCTTGCACTGGAAAAAGGGATATACTCTGAGGAGGTAGAACAGAATAATCTGCTTTAACAAAATCCAACTTTAAGAACAAAAATAATAGCTGAAATTTCAAGGAAAAAAAAAGATGATTGATAAAATGGTGGTTATACTTACATCAACAGATAATAATGCCCTACGCTATAATCTTCATTTTGGTGCCAGTGCAAATCCTAATTTATGTGGCCATTGGACTCTTCCGATGCAAGCCCTAGTTGGCTAATACTCTAAGCAGTGGGAATAGAGCAACCATATACCATGAAGAACCCAAGTGAGAGAATAAACCAAGCTAGCCGCGAAATTTCAAGAAGTATGGGAAAAAAAAGCATAGAATACATCACATAGAAACTGAAGAGCAACTCTAAATACCCGAAAAAATTATTAGGGGAAAAAAATAAAGAAACAACAATCCATAAATTTCCTAAAATTCTAAAATACTTTTCCAGGATTGGCAATTGAATCAACAACTTGGCACATTGGCATGAACTATACAAATTCTTAACTATTATTCATGATCTCAACCTGCAAAAGACAACCACCTTATCCCACACAAAATGCCACCCCAAAAATTGCAAAGTACTCAAACAAACACCATATATCAATTTACACAATTGAATACAGAGTTTTCAATGAAAGATATATGGAATTCCTGCATCTCAAATGGACACAATTGGGCAAAAAAATTAACAAAAAAAAGAGAAGTTGCACATATGCAACTGCCTAAATGAGCAACACTAAAAGAAAAAGAGACAGGTAAATACGACAATAGAAAAAGACTAAAACTAAATGAGAACTAGCAAACTAACCAAAGTTTACAAATTGACTATGAGACTGAGACCATAGTGGTTGAACTCATATCTTAACCATAGTTAACCTCCTCCAATTGATACATTGCCTGTCATCTCTTGTTACTCGTATTGATATAGTGTAGCAAGCACCACATGTTTCGAACAAAAAGACAAAAAGGGGAGGGGTAAACAACAACTATAGATGCTATGACATCATGATTTTCAGAGAAAATTGAATATGAAATTGGTTTTAAACAAATTAGGCCCGAAAAAGTTTTTTTTAAAAAAATAACCTTACAATATGCACCATAAAAAAATCAAAATTCCTTGGGATGACATCAAAGTTAAAATCAAAACACAATAATTAACCAAAAGGAAAGAAATCCAAATTCATAAAACCAATCATATTTCACTAAAACAACCCTGAATTTACACATCACTCCCAAATTTGAAAACTATCATCTATTGTTATTAGAATATCCCCCTCACAAATGGACAACCTCAATGTCTCATGTACAGTACAACTGTACTACTGTACCCTCTCTCCCCCCCGCCATCTACTGTATTTAGCATAAATTATCAATTAATAGCCAAGTCTCTAATTTAGTGTTGACAAATTTTGGGTCACCATTCCACCATGATCTCACCCACTGAAATGCAAACAATCATACAATTATCCAATCCCTATTCTCCTACTATAGCTCATCCCTTATCAAGTATGTATTATCTATAGCTATGCTTAATTAATGATCACTCCCAAGAGGCCTACAAATATTAATCCTTAACATTTATTCTCCTCATAAAGTAGGCCTTCGCGGCATCCGTTAGTCCATATAAATATCCTATGAGCTGACGCCATTCATCAAATACAACAACAACTAATCATAATGAAGCATTATTTGCTTAAAATTTTGAACAAAATCATGCTTCACTATGATGAATCCTCATCAAGATCCCATAACCTAATATAATGTAAAAAGACCAACCCAAAAAAAAAAAGGCTTAGGTACATCAACTTCTAGCAATTCAAATAATTAAATACTCACCTGTGCGAATATCAATTTAATTCTTCAAATATCAAATTCAACAATCAATTTTCACTACAACAAGCCTAACTACATTTTGAGTAAAAGAAAGGGTTGAATTACTCACTATTAATCCACGCATGCAACTCTAAAGCCTTCCTCTTCCTTCCTTGTCCTTTTGATGTCTTTATATCTGTGTTTCTGTTATGCTCTCTTTCTGTGTATTCTCTCTGTGCCCCTCTGTTTAACCGTGAGAAGAACAAATGCTTAAACTTTGTGTAAAACCTACAAACTTCCTAGGGACCAAGGCCAAACGTGTAACAAAATTGAAAAAAAATTGAAAATAATAAACTGCAAAGTAAAACTAATCAAACAATTTAGATAAAAACTAATTTAGACAAAAACTAAACAAACAAAATAGATTCAAGGAAGTGTCAAAGACTTGTAGAGAGTGGTGGCTGAAAGTTATGCTCCACCTCTCCAATCGATTTCATTTCTCCATATACCAAAATCAAAACTGAATTGTATTTGATAATTTAAAAAATATGTCCAAGATTAACAAAATCCGTTTTCTCCTCCTTTTAACCCCTCAGGGGAAAGCCACCCATGTAGTGTGAATTGATTTTTTGCAAAAATGCTACCCTTCCAAATCAAAACCCTAATTCCAAATTCTGACTTGTCGCATGAAAAATTGCGAAAGCAAGAATATAAGAACATAGATCAAAATTCTTAACAAATTAATCAAAAAGAAAGGAACCCCGATTCACGAATCATAGCAATATAGCAAATCAAAGGATAAGATTGTGTATTACCTTCATAGAGGGGATTGACGATGGTCATTCTAGATGGGACTATCCAAGTAGAAGACATATTGAAGGAGTAGAGGAGAGAGAAAACACAAAATGCCCAAAAGACCAAAACAACACATGCAATGGAGATTGCAGCACTTAACTGGAGGGAGAAAGAGGGAGAGAGGACGTAGGTCTATTTGCTACATGGCGTTGGTTTTTGAAGAGTGGGGTTGGGGGGGGGGATGATGTGATGTAGTTGGTTATTGCATTCATTAGGAATTTTTTTTAATTTTTTACAGTAATTGAATTCCTTTTAACAATGGGGATGAGATAAGAAAAGATCAATGGTGATTATTCCTTTTTAATTCGCAAATCAGTCTCGGCAAAGTGAAATAGATACTTCTTTTATTATAGATATAGATGCCCTAAAACCAAAATACCATACAATATCATCACATGATAACAATCAAATTTCAATTAGTTTACGCCTCCAAAAGCTCCTTAATGTCGTACCTTAGCATCATATCATGCTCACTGTCCAAATGATTAGAACTCAAGCAACCCAATTCCAAAATGCTAATGTGCTAAACATCCCAACCAAACAATGCAACACATAAAAGTAATTACATCTTTGGGGATCGAGGAAGGTTTGAGAGGAGAGGAAATAAATTACAAAGAAAGCCCTTGGGAAAAGGGAAACAAATTAGATCCCCACAACATGTTCACAAATAGATAAATATTAGGAAATCTTTGAGACAAATTGCTCCTGGCTCACAAGTCGTTCGCCATAGTCTCATTGATAGTAGTAGTTGGGTGCTCCTCAATCAATGTATTCATAGCTATAATTTAAATACAACAAACTTGAGTAAGATATAGAATTATAAAATAATTAACTAAACAATGGCTAAAAGTTATACTAAATGAATTTAAAAGAAAACTAACCTTTTTCAAATACTTCCAAGTCAAGCAAGTTCCCAAAAATAACAAAAACCTTCACGTTCAGCATGAATAAAGGGTAGCTCATCCACAATAAGCATACCAACAAGTGCTTTTCTACAAAATTCTTGGTCGAATTTCCAATAAGATAACTCAGACAAAGTCTCGGTAGTACCATCTTTAATATAGTCTTACTTTGAAAATCTAACAACTTTTATTTAATATCCATATTTCCGGGATATCTCTTGCATCTCCTAGTGTGATTTAGCGTAGCACTTGTCCCATTTTTAGTTGCACAAGTAATAGACTTTTGACGATACTTACATTTGGCAACAGTTGGGTTGGTAGTCTCATCATAATGATCCCAAATTTCAGATCTCCTTTTCAGCTTGCCAGGTTGTGGGTCATCTAAGTTGGTTGAAGGAGGAGGCCTCTTCACTTTGCCCCTTCCCTTGCCCTTGTCCTTATTTGTGGCCATCTTAGAGCATTCCCAGTGTGAGCAATATTTTGGGCTCATCAGTAGGGGCCTACCTCTATCATATTATCTTATGAGCTAATTTTTTGACTCACAATCCTCTCTCTCTCCAATGAAAGGCTCACCACTTTGGCTCACCAATAAAATAATATCTATGGACCCACTCTATAACACATAACTTTATTTTTATAATCAAAAAAAAGAAAAACTAATTTAAAATATTAAAAAAATAAAAAAAGAAGCAAAAGATGGAGTGAGAGCCGGCTCATCCTAGGGAGCCTCCTTGCGAGGCATATGTTGTGAGGCAACCATTGGAGCACTCCCCTTCCCTCACTCCCTTTTTCTCTCCTCCATTTTAGCTCGTGAGCCAACCATTGGACATGCTCTTAGATACTTGTTTCTTCACCTTCACATGGCTCTCCAAGTCTACTTCTACGTCATTTCCATCTCCATTATCTCTAGATGACTCCGGTATATCCATTATAGCTTGCCATTTAAACCTAATCATGAACAAATGAACATAAGTAACATAATTAAATAGCCATGAATAAATTAGTACATCATGGCAGCATATGTGTATTCACTGACTCATAAGCAACTATCAACTCATCAACACAAGTTATACAAGCATTGAGCCCAACAAGGAACCTACGCATTGTACATTACTAAATTCCTAATCAAAGGCCAGTGTGGTGTTGGCACTTCGGTTGAAATCCCAGAATACTTCTTTCTGTTCTATCTAGAGCTACCCAAGAGGGACTAAAAACAAGCCATATGAATGCAAGCTTTCTTTAGCAACAAAACAAAGAAGGTTCCAGGGATAAATAAATAGAAAAATGGCTAACAGGGTAGAGCTTTTCAAGTCAGCAATAAGATTAAACAAAAAAGCTGGAGTTTATTTATGAGCATGTAAGATATATGTGTAGGAGTTGAAGTTCAAAATAAGAAGAGTAAAGAGCAAGGAGATTATGACAATCGCAATCACCCACACCAATGAGAGTTGAATTATATTATAAATTCAGAATAAGTTATACAGGCTTATCATTATGAATAAATGAGACGTAAGGTATATGTGTGAATCGGCTCTCAACGAAATGAACTAGAACTCATGATCATGAAATAAAGATGGTGAAGGTCGAGAGCACTGGAATGTTGACAACCATATAAGGTCGAACAAAAATATATTGCACATTTAACAATGGATTTGTAAAGACATGAAAGATCATGCTAACAGGAAATATCGGGTTGCAATGCAAGGGAGATTAAACAATATTGGATAGTATCAAGTTTCGAAGATGAGATAAATAAACAATTACAAGAATTACTATAAAAGGGCATTCTTGCAAAAGATAAACTGTAGTTGCATGATTTAGGTGTGATATCAGGACCTCATATCATTCCTGAAAAAGACTTCTGTTGTTAGTAGTTAATCCCATAAATAATTTATTCAAGGTATAGGGAACTTATTTTTGATAGTGATCTTATTCATCTCTCTGTACACTATATACAACCATAAGGTTCTGCTTTCATTCTTCACACATATAAAACTACGGTTTTCCATGGTGATACACTTGGTTAAATAACTTCCTTCCGTAGCAACTCATCTTACTAAATCTTTAGTTCTGTGAACTCTGCTAGAGGTCATATGATAGGGGTTCTGAAAATAGATTGAGCACATTGAACTAGGTTGATCTAAAAATTAATGTTTCTTGGGGGAAAATAGTCCTGAAAGTCTTCAGATGAACCATCTCTAAATTCACAAACTGTAACTATGGATATATATATATATATATATATATATATATATATATATATATATATATATATATATATATATATATATATATATATATACCGAGTGTGGTTGCAAATCACTAATATTCAATACATTACTGACACGATAACTCACCTGCTTGCACAGTATAATTAAAGCGAAAATAGGTTTTTCTTCCCTCTGTCCATAGAAACACACGTCTAGTCTTTCCTCATTCCTCAGGCTATTCTTAAGATCTTTACAAGTCATCTTCTATAAGTGCACAGTCAGTTCATCCCCATAATGATAACAAGGTCTGCCAATCAAACTAGATTGAATGCCCAATGAATATGATTCCGGCAATACTAATAGAGGCATATTTATAAAAGATAACACATTCAACTGCGTATTGGTCCCAGTAAATTTAAATGATAAGGGGACAATCTAAAGTGTAAAGAGATGCAACCACACCATGAACTCTTGCAAAATATTTCTTTATTATTATAAAGGACTGACAAGTAAGCTAAATGAATGAAAGGACAAAGATTCGTAATGAAAAAGGTAAGGCATATAAATGACCTGCATATACAAGACATGCGGTTTATTCATGATGGTCATGATAGTAAAGTAAATGAACGATGTTATGAAGTTGAGAAGGAGTATTAAGTACTGAAGGTGAAGAAATCTAACAAATTACCAAAGAGGCATTTGAAAGTCATACGGTACCCATAGGTAAGCAAAATGACGAATTTGAGGGTCAACACCACCAGAAGGAAAATTTTATTCATCTGGTGTTTGAAAGGCCAATACATTAAGATGAAGGAGTCAGTCTTATGACTGAACATGATGGCATCAGCATCCATCAATAACACATTTTGTAATAAATGGAAGCCTTAGGCAGACATATAAACTTCGAAACTGCTGGTAGATGCAAATAGCACAAATCATTGTCCATCATTAATAAGATAGGCTGTACTAGTAAAGAAAGAATTGCCAAAATAACTTAAGCAATGACATGCTGTCACGGCCATAAAGTAGTATGCCAACATGACGTTACGGTGCTATAGGAACACGAATAATATGGATCCATTTAATTGCTAAAAGGGCGCTCGATGATTGGGTCTGAAGTAACCAAAGGATTTGCAAGCAATGAATGAATAGCGCCCAAATAGAAGCAAGAAGTTAAAGTAGGTGACAGTAAAACTATGAACAGAGTGATGATTGAACTGTAAGTATATTGGGTCAAATATGCTTAGGAAGAAAAGCAAATCACACAGTAATGTACACCAAGGGTCATTATAAGCTCCACTATGAAAATAGAAAATTACACGATTATGATTGTCAGGGTTTGAATCGCCTATAAGAAAGATTGCTCAGATGTATTTAAAAGACTCCCCACAGACCACATACAAGTTTGTTTTTTTTCCCCCATAAACACTTTGTTACAAAACAAGAGAGTGTTAGTGGCAAAGAAATGATGCCTCTGAACAATTCAAAGTTAATCTTACTCATACCACCCATATAATGCCTAGTTGCACACTATAAGCTACTAATTGTTATCACTAGACATAAGCATTCATTGTAATGTTCATTTCATACTGGTTCACCTCAAAGATATTTCCCCACAAGGCAATTTCTTATCTAAGGGTTCGTATCTAACTTGACACTGTATTAATCCCTTCAAAAGTTGCAAACGGCATCCCCACATCGGGTTTCAACCATCACTATACCCGAGATCAGGTATATTAACACACATCACTAAAACTCTCAAATCCTGGGGCAAAACAGATAGAGTTCCGCCTAAAAATTGACTAAAACTCAGCTTAAAGCCTCACAATAGATACATGAAATGAAAAGAAACACTTTAATAGCTCAACGACCACATGCTGAAGTTGATAACTAAACGGGTCACACATCCAGAGTGCACGATTACAAAAAATTTAAACAAATGAGAGAAATGAAACATACAATACAACTTCTAGATAAATGAAAGCATGCCTCACTAGTAGGTCACCCAGATGGTTCTACACTCCACTTTGCTAATGCTTGAATCTCAGGATATTACCAAATGATTGAATCACCCAAATAGAAATGGTTCCTCCTTATATACCCATACATATGAACTTATAGTCAATAGCTCATTTAACTGGTCCAACATAACTCATACACACCTTAATAGCTAACTCATAAACACTTGATAGCTCACAGTAGTCCTTAATATCTTAACTCTGATACTAAATTTGTAGCGCCCTCTAATTAAGCATGTTTCACAGTTTATAATCATTATTTTGATTCCCTCAATTACAACTAATAAACCCAATGATTGGGGCATTACTGTCGTCCTAAAAAGACAAGGCTTGCTGCAAGTGTACTAGAAATAACATAGTCAGGTGTAACTTCAACCATACTCATTAACCAACATAAGGGATATACACTACAGCAAAGCAATTCACCACAGAGCTTACAATTCCATACACTGAAGATTACAAAATACGACTCCAAAGTATGCATAGTCTATATCACTGTTGATTCATCCAAGTTTCTCTTACTTACTTATTCTCTTCGGCTGACTCACTAGCATGCTTTTCGACTAACTTGCTGGCATGAAGGTGATTCACTAAGCATTTGTCTAAAACAAAGTATGAAAACATTTCGAGCTGTGAGTCGAAGCTCAGTACATGCATTCCTATATTGTTAAATGATCACTGCATAAATTGGCTGGGAGCCCGCTTGCAAATACACTTTAAGTTAAAATAGTAAATAAGATAAATGTAAAACTGCATTGCTAGTTATTATTTGACAGTGAACCCCTTGTAGTTGTTACGATCTGTGAATAGGTGTACACCTGCCAAGTCGATCGGGACTTGGCCTGAAGTCGCGCGGGTAACTGAAGGGCTATGCCTTGTAACTAATAACTGGTTCGGTCACTAATTATGTGATAAATTACTGATTAAATTGATTCATTGATATACTTATCAAAACATTATAATTTTGATAAATACGTGCTGATTTCTAAAGATACAGACAATGAACGTACCTAAAGTCTTTAAAATGCAATCTCACTTAATAATACTTATGTACAATAGAAACGATAGATTAGACCCCAATTTCTATTTAAGAAATATAATTATAGGTATATCTAATTAGTAAACAATGTTGACTTTAATAATTTGTGATTGCAATAGAAATTCATTAAAAGGCATCCATAACTCAAATAATTTAATAGAAGATAAGTTCTGCCAACATGATTTGGAAACTAAAAGAATTAGGGTAATTTAACTCAAAGTGAAATAACGTTGGCATAAAACTGATGAAGGTAGAATAGTTCAGATCATAAAAGAAAGACTTTGATGGGTATAATTGATCACGGGTTTTTGATATTTCTGAGATGGATAACAAAGATTTGAATGTAATTGGACTAGTGGTAGATTTATAATAACTTCAAACACACCAATTTAGACCAATAAAGACTTTTCTTGAGTTATCAATCTCCCCACTTCTTCAATTTCGTAGCACCTACCATGCAGCTTAGTTTTCTAAACCAAATAAGCTTCTAAGTGTAATCAAAATTGTTACCGATTCAAGGTCCACCTTAGAAAATTCATAACTTTCGCCCCTAACCTCCAATTGAGCTATAAAACTCCAATATGAAAATATCAAGAAGTCCCATAGCACTTTCATTTAGAACACCAAACACGATTCCCACTATAGAGTTCTCAAAATGGGACTGGAACACAAGTATGTCAATTTTGGTCTAACCTGTGCAGCTCTAGTGAAACGACCATAATTTTTCCACAAACCTTGGATTAAGGCGATTCAAAAGGAATCTAAAAGCTAACACACTGAATTATCTATCCACCAAAAATTATAATTTTTCAATGGACTAATAATTACCAGTTTAAACACAAAACGTACCCTGTTTTTTGAAATTTTTCAACCTTCACTGTCAAGGACTTCTCCTTTCTTTTCACACAATTTCCCATCAAAAGTCACACCTAAAAGTCATATGACAAGGCTTTGCTCCTTCCCATCACCATATAAAACCATCACACTCAATTTCACTTCAAAATCATGTACATCAAGGATCAATTTTCAATCAAATATACACTAATAACATACTTGCTATCAAAGGAAGGTTAAACTCTTGCATAATCAATAAAACCCTAACTTAGGCCAACTTTCACTTCATCCTAGATCACCAAGAATATCCTCATAATATTATTAGAGATTAAAACTACTAAATCACATACAAGAATCCAAGAAAAACAAACTTCTCACTTAAAGCTTGCATGATTATGAATAACCCTAACCCTAACAAGCTCCCAACTCAACTCCACGATGATCAACATCAAAATAACTCATATTTCTTATCAAAATGTCACGATCAACAACCAAAAGCATCAAAACAAGAATCAAAACCAAGATAAAATTAAAACCAACAAGATCAAGATTAGGGGTGCTCACTTCAAGCTTGATAAAAGTAGAGATGGAGGTGATGTTTAGTGGTTTTGATGATAGAGGATGGTGGCTAGTGATACTACGGTGTCAGGGGGAGTTGGAGGCAGCCCAAAGCTAGCCGAAAACTGGCCAGAAAATACCAAAATCAGCTGGGGGAGAGGGCTGGCCTGGTTAGAGAGAGAGAAAGGAGAGAGAAGATGGGTTTGAGTTTTGGTTGTATTTTTTTGATTTGTCTAACAACTTAGCTGAGTTTTTATCTTGAAAAGTGATTTTTAGCTAACTATAGTTAAGCTTAATCATGCTAATTAGCTAGGTTAAGAAAGCAAACATGTTGGGCTTCAAATTGGGTCGAAAAAAGTTGGATTCGGGAATAAAACGCTTCGAAACGATAACATTTTTACATACTCAAATTTACATTTTTGTAGTGTTACAGAAAACAAAATAAATTCTTTAGATTAAACTTGTTAGGGCCTACTATCAATTCATCCAAAGTTTTTATTAATAATTAAATAAATAAATAAAACCCGAATTGCCAGGTGAGGGCCTAAATAAATTTTTCTCCACCAGGATAATTAAATGCGATAAATAAATGTTAGAAAATTATTAACATGAGGTAATCAAATAAATAAATATAATTTAGAGTTAGGCTATTACAGTCCAAAATGAATCGGGCCGCAATTCGAGCCCAAATAAATTGGGCCAAACTTAATGAATTTGGACCCAAATATTTCTGCACAATTAAAAATTAAATTTTTCTGACATTATGAAAATAATCTAACACCTAATATATTTACCGGGGACTAATATCAATTCATATGAAATTTTCATGTAAATGAACTTGGATTGCAAAGTGGGGCCCAAAATAAATTCGCCTAATCGGGATGATTAAATGAGATAAATCAATGTAAAAAATTAATAACATTGCTTAATTAAATAAATAAACATGATTTGGGGTCGGGCTATTACACCTTAGAGGCAGGCTTTGAAGGTATGCGTAGTTGTATAACTATAACCCAATGCCTTCTTGGGCCTTTCCTATTGGTAGGTAGTTCTGAGAATAGGGGACCTACTATGTTGCTGAATGCAATAAAGGAGATCCACAGTGATTAAACACCTATGCTGCTCGTAGTTCCTAAAATCACACTTTGCTTGGATCGACTCCACTGCTAGTCAGATCGGTTCTATTTAAAAAGTTCGATGTTGCTTCAAGTAAGTTTTTAGATATAGTTTTCATGCTGCACTGCCTGGTTCATCTAAATTGAGCCATAGAACTTAGTTGGTTTCGATTGGGCATGTGCTAGTCTCTTCTTATGTCTATTCTCATTTTCTCTATTTTTTTATTTCCTGGACTGAGCCTCAGAAGCCGGTTGGGTTCCACTGGGCCCATGCTTCTTTTTTTTTTTGGGGTTTTGTTGTTGTGCAGATGTAGTTCTTACAACATCTTCAGTTGGATCGAGGTTCCAAAGAACGTGGACACATACTTGGCCTCATATTTCTGCTAGAGGATGAGGCTATTCAAGGATCAATCCATGGTAAATTGGGTGAGCTTTCTTAGAGAAGAGTCCCCTTATTTGCTGGTTAATCTGTTGATGGGGCGTGCGATGATTCGTGACGCATGGTTGAAATAGTGCCTATGTGCGTCTTATTGGCTTGTCCATGGGAATCTACTTTTTCTCATTGTGAGATAATTTGGTAATAGGAAAACTATTCCAATGATGGAGTTGCATCCCTCCAAGGAGTCAGAGGAATGACCCTACTCATGTCAAGTCTAGTGTTGAATATTGGCTTCATCGTCCTATCATTACCATGCTTCCTATCCCACACTCTACATGCATCTCAGAACACTAATTAAGTTGGATGAATTAGCACGATACTGAATCAATGAAAGCTACCTGAGATAGGAAGAATGCTAAGGGGTCTACAAGGAGTAAGATGATCGAAGTGACTAAGGAGGAGGGTAAGTCATCACAAAGTGAAAGCAAAAGAGTTGAGGATCCTACCTCCAAAACGAAACACCCAAGTTAAGAAAGATAAGAAGTTGAAGAAAGATTAAGCATTAGATTTACCTCTTAGTAGAATACACGAAATAAAATTTTATCCTTCTCTTATAATAGTATGCTATTATGGCCTTTTTATAAGTAGTATGCTTTTCAGGATTTTTAATGGCAATAAAAGTATTACAGTTTTGTGGGCTAATTTTTTTTTTCTTCTACTATCATTACTTGAATGCTTTACTGTAAATCTAAATTGAACACAAATGACCAAATTGCTCAATTTTAGGGCTTGACCCAGCTCCTGCTGGCAGATGCCTAGGATCTCGGCGTAACTCTTGCTAGGAACAGGGCCCCACTCTTGCGAAGAACCTAGTTCAGCTCATGCCAGCAGTACTGCTAGGCGTCTTCCTAGCTAGTTTAGTATGTTGTCCATCCATTTTCACTTTTTTAATTTTATGTTTCATTTTTCTAAGATGGGTGTGTGGTTAAGAATAAGTGATGGGTTCAGCCCATTATGGCTTTGTACATATCCGCATTGCAGAATCAGACCCTTGTAGTTCTTTCTATTTATTATTATTTTTTATATTGAGCCTAAACTTAGTGTGGGCTCTATTATAAGGAAGTTGGCATTATTAATTCTTCTTCTTTTTCTTTTCGTTTTTTTCCCGAAGCCTATTTTGGTCTTTGGGTATGGGTAAGCATAAGACTCTTCAGCTGATTGAGATTTGTGTATTAAACGTATTCCTCTCCATCCATATCTGTTAGTTTCACTGCTCCCCCTAGTAGAATTGTTTTTATGACATACGGTCCTTGCCAATTAGGCCTAGATTTTCCCCTTGGATCCTGCATTAGGTTGTTGATTTCCTTCAAGATTATGTCTCCATCTTAGAGGGATGTAGGTTTGACTTTCTTATTAAAGGCCCTTGAGATCTGAGCTTGGTACAATTGCACACTATGTGAAGCCCATAATTTTCTTTGCAACATGATCAGTTCCTTATAATGAGCTTTGGCCCATTTTGACTTTGGGATTTGAGTTTTCATTGTTACCTCGAGTAAGGGTATCGCAATTTTAATAGAGATATTACTTCCATTCTATATCCTAAGGAGTATTGTGTTGCTCCTGTTTAGATATGAATTGAGGTTATGTATCCCCATAAGGGAAAAGGTGGTTTATCTAGCCATTCTTGTAGTTTTTAGCCATTTTCTCAATTATCCTTCATACATTCTTATTGGCTACTTCAATTGCACCATTCATCTGAGCTCTACAAGGAAAGGACTTATAGTGCTGGATTGTATAATTTTCAAGTATGCTTGCTACCTCTTTTCTGAAATGACTACCTTGATAACTTATTATTAATTCATGTGGTACACCATACTTGCATATGATGTTGTTCATTATAAACTTCGCCACATGCTTTAAGGTGATTTTAGCATAAGAGGCCACCTCCACCTATTTTGTGAAGTAGTCTATTGCTACCAGCATATATTCATGACCCCTGATTCCTTTTGGTGCCACCTTTCCAATTATGTCTATTTCCCACACTAAAAAAGGGCCATGAAGAGGTGAACATTGAGCAAAAAGAGGCTAGGGTAGTTGGCGCTATAGGTTTACATATGTTTGACATTTATGACATCTTCTTACATATACATCATAATCAACTTTTATGGTAGACTGATAATAGCCTTTTTGGATAACATCTGACCATTCATGTATGAACCACATTCCCTGCCAATGGACTTCCTTCATGGCTTGTCGTGCCTCTTCCTTTGTTACGCAGAGCTCGTTTATGCCCATATCGATTTTCTTATATACCTTTCCTTTATCCTCAAAATATTGATCCAATAATCACAATGCTCATTGACCTATTGTCATAGAACCTGAGGGTACTCATTCTTTATATTAGCATATGTCATAATATCAAGTAGTATAATTAATGCTAAATAATTATGTAGTACGACAATGAGCTACCTTTTCTCTTGTCTCTATTGATAATGGCATCAAATGTATACCATAGGAATATTGATCATTGGAGCTAACATTGCTAGAGTATCAACAAATTGATTATCCTTGTGGGGAGGTAATGGGCGAATTATTTCGTGAGCTCAACCAAATGAGTTTGGCATGGTGCCAAGGCTTCACTCCTTACTTTCAACTTTTGTGAGATTTGGTTGATTATTAAATTAGAATTGGTATATACTCATATATTCTTCACTCCTATTTCTACGATAGCTTACAGCCCAATACTGCATGCTTCATATTCGGCTATATTGCTAGTAACCTCAAAATCAAATTTGATAAAGATGGGGGCACGTATCCGCTCCGGGGATATTCAGAGGATGCCTACTCTAAATCCTTTTTTGTTGGAAGCCCTATCAAAATACAATGTCTAGACACCCCCTTTACTTGGAGAACTTCTTCATCAGGGAATTCAAAAGTTTTTTCTTGTTAACCCTCTATTGGCAAGTCTATTAAGAATCTAACACAGCCCTTTCTTTAATTGAATTTTGAGAAATGTACTTTAGGTCAAACTCTGATAACATTACTGTCAAACTCTGATAACATTACTATCTAGTTGGCAACCTTATTGCTGATCACTAGATGTTGTTGTAATAGGTATCTTATCAGGTCTGTCAGTGCCATGACATATATCGTATAAATTAGCATTTAGTGCGTCAATTTTTTAGATGCCCGAACTAATGCTAGTGAAGAGGAATAACGAGTTCCATATTCCAGAAACTTCTTTCTCAAGTAATAGATAACTATTTCCTCTCCTTCTATCTTTTGAGCTAACATGGCCTCCAATATCGTTATCATCGTTATGAGATATAGAATGAGAAGAATGCCTAGTTGTGGAGGTACTAGAACTAGTGGATTAGATAGGTAACGATTGATTTTGTCATATGCTTCTTGACACTCCTTCTCTGATTCTAGTTTCACCCCCTTTTCAATTTCTTGAAGAGATGCTCATATACCATGGTCAACTTTGATATGAAGTAACTGATGTACTACAAGCGACCCAGAAATCCTTGTCTTCCCTTCTCAGTTTTAGGTGGGGCCATTGTTGTATCCCTTGATCTTTGATCGATCTACCTCAATTCCCCTTAGACTAACAACATATCCAAATAGTTTTTAAAAGTTGACTTCAATGTACATTTTTACGGGTTCAAGTGCATATTATATTTTCTAAGTTTGGAAAGGAACTTTCGAAGAGTCATTTTACATATCTAGATCTATGTTTGTATTTTATGTTTATATCATCTATATACACCTCTACTTCTCAATGCTTTAAATCGTGTAATAAAGTAGTAGCAGTCCTCTGTTAAGTTGCCTCTGCATTTTTCAGCTCGAATGGCATTACAATGTAGTAGGATATTTCCCAAGGAGTAATGAAGACAATCTTATTGATGTCTTCCTCTAATTGTATAACTTAATTGTAGCCAGCATAACCATCCATGAAAGAAAGAAGATGTTCGACAATGTTATCAACTAGAATATCTATATGTGTCAGAGAGAGGTCATCTTTTGGACTTGCCTTGTTAAGGTCCCTGAAGTTGACACACATTCTTACCCTTCCATCTTTTTGTGGAAGTATCATAATGTCTGCTACCCACTGAGGTTATCTTGATGAAAGTTGCACTTAACTATTTTTGAACCTCCTCCTTCATCTTCAAGGGCCATTCTGGGTTCATCCTGTGAAATTTTTGCTTCACTAGTTTTTCATCAGATAGAGAGGAATCTTATGCTCGACTATATATTGATGTATGCCACGCATGTCTTTATAAGACTAGCCAAAGACATCACAAACTCCCCATAAGAGAAAAATAACGTCATCATGCACTTTGAGAGTATGAGAGTTCCCAATTTTAAGATCTCAGGTTCTTCCGAAGTCCCCAAGTTAAATAATATTGTATCCTCAATTATGAAAGTTTGACGTTAATGCTCTTCCATTGCTGTAATTAAATCTTGTGGGATTGTTTCTTCATTTTTAGCATTAACAGAGGCAAAGCATTTAAAGGAAAGAGGATGTGATGAGTCATAAGCAAAAGAGTTCATTTTATTGAAATTGAAAATGAGTACATCTAATGTAGATTTTAAGGAAGTAGAAATTGAAGATTAACTCAGAGACTTTATCTGAGATCCCATGCTAGATTCTCGTAAATTTCCCCCAAGGCTACAGTGAAAAAATCTTTCGGTCCTCTTTAACTATCCAAGTCACTTGCTTGTCGCTCTTCATGCCAACTTTAATGATGAATTTTATAGGGTGAAAATCTTTATTAGACATGACAAGGGATTAAACAATAGTTGGATCTTCCCGTCTCCTTCGATCCTATCCAAACAATATTTCAAAGATGTTGCTTTCAGGTAAATCTTGAGTGAATCACTCATTTCCTATTGGGGTAAACGCCTCTTTCTTTAGTAGCTGGTACTCCCTAAATTATTCTAACCTAGGGACCCATATGTGTTTTCTTTTTATATAATAGGGTTCAGGGTAGCCATAGAAAGAAAAATTGGCTGCTTCATAGAGGAGCTATCCATTAGAAGTGTGCCTACTTGCAACTCCCCCAATCCACAATGTCTGATTATTTAGTCACTTGTTTACTTATGCTTGTAGCGGAAGTCTTTTGACCAAAGGCATTACTGCCATTTCGTGATAAAACAGGGTTACCTGTAACTGCTTATGGCACTATATTACCCACATAGTCACCTGATTTACTAAATGTGGAAATAAAACATAAATTTGACAACTTGTTCAGTTCATAATACACATGGTAACTTAGCGTACAGATACCATGCACTAGCAGACACAAAGTCCAAAAGAATATACAATTATCAAGTTTCCTGGGGTGTTAGCCTATAAATCACTGTGAGCAGTTAGCTAGCTAATTCTCAGCAAAACTGCAACTCTTGCCCACTTCTTGCTTCTTTCTCGCTTGCCAAGAGGAGGACTATTTACTAATCTCTTACCCAAAATAGAAAACATAAAAATGTTCGAATAATGAGTCTAAGCTCAGTACGTACATTCTTATGCTGTAGAACAAATTTTGTATTCAGTTTAGTTGGGTACCCGCATTTCAAAACATTTTGTTTACAAACAGGAAAGAGAAAATGTGTAAGCAAAGTTTATTTATCGATTATTATTTGAAAGTGGACCCCTATTGACGTATGGAGCAATCTTGAGATAGATGCATAGCTCTCAGGTCCATCGGGCAAGCTTAAGCTATAGTCGCACGGGTGAACAGAAAGACGTAAGCCCTAATGATTGATAACTAGTGGGGCCATTTGTTTATGTGATAAAACATTGCATCAAATAATTCATTATATGAACATCACATGAATTTGGCATAGCTTAAGAAACATGTGAGATTTCGAAAAGCACAGGCAATGTACATACTTGGTTCTTAAAATTCTCACTGCTTTTAGTGAAAATTGTTCATTAGCAGCTTGAAGCAGGAGAGGTGGCCTTATTTCTGCTCCAAATGTGCAACTTCATGGTTAGTATAAGTTTAGGAAAGTTTATCAAATTTTCTAGTCTGATAGGTACTTCAAAATCCTTTGGCCCTTCTTTTTAATTATTAGCATATCAATTATTACTAACTTAACTTAATTATATTTTATTTTCTTCCCATTCCTTCCATGGATAATACCAACGCTTGTTTTGTTAGCGTTATAGGAGCGTAATAGTGTACCTTGCTTTGTTTTTATTTATATCGACATTATCATCGCTACCATTGCAGTTATTAACATTCAATTTATTATTATAGACTTATTAATATCATTATCTTGTCCCACTTGTTATTATCAACACCATTATTATTATTATTATTATTATTATTATTATTATTATTATTATTATTATTATGATGGAAATTATTAAGAGCTCACTAATATCAATATTTTTGCTGCATTTGTAATACTATTGTTTTTGTTGCGCTTGTTGGCAAAACGATATCGTTAATAACGTTATTATTAGAATTATGTTATCTCCTTATCGTGGTTGTTATTGCTTTAATTATTATTACCCTTTTTAATAGCAAATCATTATTATTATTATCTCCTTAATGGACGTGTCTTTGGTAATCGTTGTTACGATTTACATTATTTGCTTGCAATGCGGTTTAAGGTGACACCATGGGCTCGATTTTGGGTTCAAACGAGGGGTATGCTCTTTGCTTTTCTTTGCTAGTTCTAATTATGCAAATGTTCACTAGTTGAACTAAAACTATATAGGCATATTTGGTTAATGGATTTTTACTCCGAAACTACTTATTTCCTTGTCCTTTCCTTCTCATTTTAATCTCAAATCATCCATAATATTCGTTACAACAACACCCCTTTAACATATTAGTCTTGTAATCTAACTAAACTCCACTAAGCTCAATGTTATCAAGCATTCAATGTTTTTATATTTCCTCCCATTCTCTTCTCCACCATCTTCACTTGGCAATTGCCTCATGACATATACCCTTGTTACCCTATCATGCACACATATAAATTTCTTTATTCTCAATTAATTTACATTAGAATTCATCTAAAAAATCATTAAATCAACACCATCAAGTTGAGTTTCCATTAAGTATTCAAACCCTTACCACCATGTTCATGGCTTAACACCTACACATCCAACACATACGTACCTCAATGATTCCCTTCAACCATAAATTAAAATTTATTTGGACACACTTAAATCAACCTAAACAAGTTTAAATTTATGCTTAAATCCCAAACTCTCTTCGCCATGGTTGTCCTCAACCCCAAGCATCAGTCACAGTTCAGATAATTTGAAAATTCAGTTATCTGGCAGTTAATCGAATCGAAAACAATTTTGTTTTTTTAAAAAATTATATATAAAAAATAAAAATTTTCAATAAGAAATTGCACTTATTTATTATTTATAAATGGTAACCAAAGTTTAATTTTTATAAAAAAGATTAAACATAAAAAACTAAAAAATTTAGGTAAGAAACTATACGTTTTTTATTATTTGCAAACGGTTAACCGGTGACCAAACCGAAAAATCGGTTAACCGAACCGAAAAATCAGTTAATCGACTTTTTTGGTTCGGTTACGGTTCGGGTGTTTTGGACGAACCGATATTTTCGGTTTGGTTATGATTTAGAATTTTTTTGAACCGAAAAAACAATTAATCGATTTTTGGTTAATCAAAACTCCGGTTAACCGGTTTTGCACACCCCTAGTTTACAGGTTAAGGGGGTTTAGTTTAAGTGGGGTTTATTTTAATTAAGCTCCATTCTTTATATCTATTTTTTTCCTTTTTTTAATTTGCAAATTACAAACCTAATTTCCTCTAGATTTTGCTGATATTTTTGAGTTTTATAATCTTCTTTTCCTCTTTTTTTTTTGATCCCATAAACAAATACATATGTGTATATTTTGGGCAGGTTTTCTTTGGCTGAAATTAATTAGGAAGGAATTTTCATTTTTTTGATTTGTTACTCTTTCCACTCTTACCTATATGTATGTATGCATGTATGTATGTATGTATGTGTGTGTGTGTGTGTATATATATATATATATATATATATATATATATAACTTACGTTAGTGATATTGTCACATTATGGTTGTATTTATTTATATACATATATCATTCATTTTCCAAAATCACCCATTTATTAATAATTGGGCTATTTTTATTTGATTATCTTTCAAGTATTTATGAATATTTGATTGGGTTATTCAGTTGTGTAATAAAGTTTCTTTTTAAGGCCACTCTGTCAATTCAACCTATGGTTGCACAAGTAAATATGTATACATAAAATACTAAATTGAAACGTGGCACCCAACTTGAGTAATTTGTCATTAAGATAATTCAAGGCAATTAGTATGATTTTAGGGTGGGACCGTTACAACCTTCCCCTTTGAAATAAGTTTCGTCCTTCACATTTGCAAATTCAAAAGAAACCTTAATAGGTATGGATATTTTCTTCTCAAGTCTTCCTCCATCTCCCATGTGGTTTTAGATGAAGTATGATTGGCCCACAGAACCTTTAGTAGAGGAATGCCTTTGTTAAGAAGTTGTTTAACCTTGTATCTAATATTATTACAAAATGTTCCTCGTACACCAGATTCTCAACAGCCTTTACTGGCTCCGCTAGGATGACATGATTTGGGTCTGGAATATACTTTCTAAGTTGTGAATGGTGAAAAACATTATGCACATGCTCTAGTTTTGCTGGCATGTCCAACCTATAAGTTTCAGGGTTTAACTTCTCAATAATTTCATAAGGGTTGATATATCGAGGGCCCAGTTTACCCTTGACATTGAACCTTCTCACTCCTTTCATTGGAGATACTTTCAAGAACACTTTATCTCCCACTTGAAACTCCAATAGTCTTCTCCTTTTATCCACATAGCTTTTCTGTCGGCTCTAGGCTGCTTGGATATGTTCTTGAATCTTCCCTATCATTTTAGTAGTTTCTTAAATCAACTCAGGCCGTATGGTTAATGCTTCATTGAGCTCACTCCAACAAAGTGGGGTTCTACACTTCCTCCCGTACAATGCTCCAAAAAAGGCCATCTTAATGGTGGATTAATAGCTGTTATTATAGAAAAATTCCACCAATGGTAGATAATCTTCCCACTTTCCCTGAAAGTCAAGCACGCAGGCTCTCAACATATCATCTAGGATTTGATTCATTCTCTTAGTTTGCCCGTCGGTCTCAGGGTGATTTGAACTACTAAAATTTAACTTGGTTCCAAAAGTTTTCTGCAGAGCTTGCCAGAAATAAGCTTGAAATCTTTGGTCTCTGACAAACACTATGTCCTTTGGTATGTCGTGTAGTCGAACTATTTCTTTAACATACAACTGTGCTGGTCTCTCTACACCCCAAGTGTCGTAGATTGGTATAAAATGGGTAGATTTGTTGAGTCTGTCCACAATAACCCAAATAGTATTTTTCTTTGAAGTAGAAAGGGGCAATTCCATAATAAAATCCATTGAAATTAAATCCCACTTCCAAGTACGAATCTCTAAAGGCCTCAATTCACCTACTGAATGCTAATGTTCAGCTTTCATTCTTTGACACGTTCTATATTTGTTTACATACTCTGCAATCTCTCTCTTCATGTTCTACCACCAAAAGAATTACCTCAAATCTTTGTACATTTTTGTTCCTCCTGGGTGAATTGAGTAGCGAGTATTATGGGTTTCCTCCAAGATCTTTCTCTTCAACCCTTCCTTGTTGGGTACACATGGTCTATTTTGAAACCTCAAGGCTCTATCCTCATATATTACAAAGCCAGGTGACTTCTCTTGGGTGACATTTTCTCTAAGCCTCTCTAACTTAGCATCATCTTTTTGACTCGCTCGAATCTCTTCTATTATGGAAGGTTGCACCTCTAATGCTTATAATAACCCATCTATGTACCCTGGTAACACAAGTTCAATATCCATGCTCTCAAAATCCTTTAAGTCGACAAAGTGCATGGTTATCATCATGTTTAAGCTATGTTGGGCCTTCCTGCTTATGGTGGCATTGAATTTGTAAATCATAATCCTTAAATAATTTCAACCATTGTTGTTGCCTTAAGTTGACTTCTTTTAAGTAAAGATATATTTTAGGCTCTGATGATTAGTATAGATCTTGTATGGCACCCCATACAGGTAGTGTCACCAGATTTTCAAGGCAAAACCACTGCAGCTAGTTCTAGACCATGAGTTGGGTAGTTCTTTTCGTAAGACTTACGTTGGCTAGAGGCATAGGCTATTACCTTGTTATCTTGGATCAGCACACAACCTACCCCATTCTTAGAGGCATCAGTGTAAATAATATACTTTTTCACTTCTACGGGCAAGGTAAGTATAGGTGCTGTGGTTAAGAGTCTCTTTAATTCTTGAAATGCCTCCTTGCACTTGTCTGACCACTCAAATTTAGTCATTTCTTCAACAAGTTGGTCAGTAGGTGCTATTTTTGAAAAATCTTTCATGAACCTTGTAACACCCCCAAAATGAGAATGTTTCACTATTTGTAATCACTATACTGATATTTCATAATTATAACTGACATATCCAATGATTGAAACATTACCAATGTCCTAAAAGGACCAGACTTAAAGCAAATACACTAGAGACGACATAGTTGAGCATAAATCAAACCCATATACATTCAACATCATCCACAATCATAAACGAACAACTGATATCCAACATAAGGTTTATACATCATAGTAAGGCAGATCACCATTAAGGTTAAAGTTCCACCAACTGAAGTTTCCAAATACATCTCTAAAAATATTAGTGTAATACAACATTACTAGTTCGACCATGTTCCCTTACTCGGTTATCATCTTCAACAGGTTTGCTAGTAGGTGGGCGGTTCACTGAGCACTTGCAAAAAAAAACAAAACATAGCAAACATTTTTGAAATTTGAGCTGAATCTCAGTACATGCATTCCTGTATTGTTAAATAAACATTAAAGAATTGGTTAGGCCCGCTTTGCAACTCATTTTAGTTTGAAACAGGGAAGCAGATAAATGTAAAACTGTATTGCTAATTATTATTTGATAATGAACTCTTATAACTGTTACGATCTGTAGATAGGTATATACCCGCTAACTCAATCGGGATACCTAGCCTGATGCTACGCAGGTAACTGAAGGATGAGTGCCCTCTAATGGTAACTGACAGGGTCACTAATTAGATGATAAATTACTGAATAAACAGATTAATTGATAGACTTACCAAAACATTTTAACTTCGGTAAATACATTCTAATTTGTAAAGACACCTGCAATGGACTTACTTGAGATGTTTAATTGCAACCTCACTAGATAATATTTATGCAAAAAATGGGGAAAACGATAAACTAGGGCTCGATTATGTTTCAGAAATGTCATTTTAGATATTTGTAGTTAGCAAATAATACTCACTCTCATAACTGGTAACTTTACTAGAAATTTATTAAATAATGGCACTCAAAACTTCAATAAGTCATCACAAGTTAAATTACACTAAGATAATTTGAAAACTAAATACATTAAAGCAATTTGACTCAAGGTAAGATAATTTAGAGCAAAATAAACCAAAGTAAAATGAGGGAGGTTATAATGGAAAGGTTTTGATAAATATAAATGGAATATGGGGTTCCGTTGATATTTTCGAGATGGATAATAAAAGGTTTAAGGCCAAGATGGTATAATTAGGTTCAGAACAGCTCAAATTACCCTAGCTTAGCCCGATAACCACTGTTCTTGATTCATTACTCTCTCCATTTCTCCCATTTCATTGTCAGGTCCATTTAACTTGGTTTTCCATCCCATGTAAGCTTTTAAGCGCAATCAAAGTTTATAATCTCACTAAATTTTGTATTTTCTTTGCAATATTCATAATTATTCTGAAACTTTTCATTAAGCTCTTAAAATTCATGGATTTTTTTCCTCTTATAATTCAAGTTAAATGCCTCTTTAAGGACCATTAAACTTTGTTTCCGTCATGTAAGTATCGTATTCTAGCCAAACACCCCAAAAAGTACATTCTAATTAACCTCATGGCTTTCCAAATATTTTTTTTCGCAAAAACACTCAAAATGCTCCCATAACTCATTCACTTGCATTATTAATTTGCACCACCTCTTTTGTCCATTTATAGGATTTTTTATAATCCACCAATTTGGCAAAACCTACACCACAACATTTTTAAGCTAATAACATATGCAAACCCTAACTCTCATCTAATTCTATCCAAATAAACTTACTTGATTCAAAGTCCACCATACTCATGCATGGTCATGACACCTGGATTATGCTCAATTGAAGTTCACACCCAAACTCATCCAATAATTATCTCACACAACATCATATTCACTCTTTATATGAAAGATTGTAAAATTAAATTAAAATTCAAAGTTCATCAATCTTGAACGCAAAGCTTGGATGATCATGCATGGTTTCAACTTTTCCCACGACTTTCCTCACTCACGCAAACAAAATAAAACATCAAAATAGCATTCATTTCTATCAATACAACGTGATCCATAATCAAATCATCTATAAAAATCAAAATTAAACAAGATAAGAGTTAGGTTTACCTCATTGTAGGTTAAATAGAGAGAGATGTAGGTGGTTGTGGGAGTTGTGGGTGTGGCTAATGGTGGGGGGTGACAGCTAGTGATAGAGGGGGGTTGGTTGGTGGCTCTTAGTGGTGGCAGAGGCAGTAGCCTAGGTGGCAGTGGATGGGCAGAAAAAAATAGGGGAGGCTAGCATGGGGTGGAGAGAGAAGAGGAAGAGATGTAGGTGTTATTTTTGCTTGGTTGATATTTTAGCCTTGAATCAAATGCTTGGCTACCATTAAGCCTTCATAAAGTGGATTTTATTAATGATAATTAGGCCTAAAATAATGGTAACTAACTAAATCAAGTGCATCAACTTGTTGGGCCTTGAGTAGGACTTCAATAAATTGGGCTCGGGGAGAAACAACTTCTCATTGTGATCCAAAAATTTATTTTTTTCGCAGCTCAAAATTAAATTTTGTGATGTCATAAAAAATAACTTAATCTCTCAAAACATGATTATCGAGTCCTACTATTGATTCACTTGAAATTTTACGATATTAAAACTTGAATTCCAAAGTAGGGGCCCAAAATGAATTTTCCAATCCGGAATGATTAACTCCGATAATAAAATGTGATGAAGTTAATAACATGGCTTAATTAAATAAATAAACATGGTTTAAGGTCGGGCTATTGTAACATTCTCCCCTTAAATAGTTTTGTCCTTGAAACTTATGAACGTTGCCATAAAATGCAAGATTACCTCTAGGGATGGCAATGGGGTGGGTACAGGGCGGGTTGAGCCGTACCCTTACCCATACCCATTTTAAAAAATCGTATCCATACCCATATCCGTACCCATTGGGTATTACAAAATAAAACTCATACCCATACCCATACCCATCGGGTTTTGCGGGTTTGCGGGTTTTATTCGGGTTCACATAAAAAATAAAAATTAATACCCATATGAAATCTATATCCAAGTACGATATATGTTTTTATCATTATAAGATTGCAAAGTAGTGATATTTTGGGAATATATTGTTTACAAATGTGAAATCAAATATATTATTGACTAAATTTTTTGTTAGAACGATTTGAATTGGACTTAAACCGGAAAAATATTAATCGAAAATAGTTTTTTTTTCTTATCATAAAAACGAATACGGGTAGGGTACGGGTATGGGGCGGGTGAGAGCTATACCTATAGCCGTACCCATACCCATACTCGTTTTTCAATACCCGCCACATACCCATTTTAAACCCATTTTCACCACCCATTTGGTTTTAAATAGGGCGGGTTTTGCAGGTTTTAAATGGGTATGAGTTTTATTGTCATCCCTAATTACCTCAAATACGTGTAGGTACTTGGTTTTCATTTCTTCATCGGTTTCTCAAGTGGCCTCTGAGGAGGTATGATTATACCAAAAGACTTTAACTAAGGGTATTTGCTTGTTGTGCAACTGCTTCGTGATTTAGTATCTGAATTGTGCATTCTTCGTACACTAGATCCTAAGTAACTTCAATGGGCTCGATTACAATAGCATGGTTTGGATCTAGAATGCACTTCCTGAGTTGTGAGACACGAAATATGTTATGTACATGTCTGAGTTCTACATGCAGATCTAGAAGTAAGCTGTGAATTCAACTTTTTAATAATTTCATATGGCCTAATGTATCTTGGGCTCAATTTGCCTTGCATTCCAAAACTCCTTATACCCTTAGTTGGTGAAACCTTCAGAAAGGCCTTATCGCCTACCTGAAACTCTAGATGTCTCCTTCTTTTATCGGCATAGCTTTTCTGTTGGCTTTGGGTAGCACGAATATGTTCTCAAATTTTCTTTCATCGGTTTCCTTCCATATAGAGCCTCAAACGGGGCTATTTTAATGGTGGCCTGGTAACTGTTATTGTAAGAAAATTCCATCAATGGTAAGTCATCTTCCCATTTCCCTTGGAATTTCAATACACAAGCTCTTAACATGCCTTCTAGAATTTGATTCACTCTTTTAGTTTGCCCATCTTTTTCAGGATGATAAGAGCTGCTAAAATTCAATTTGGTTCCAAAGGCATTTTAGAGCGTTTACCAAAAACGGGCTTGAAATCTTTGATCTCTATCTGATACTATGTCTGAGGGAATTCCATATAATTGAAGTATTTCCTTAACATATAGTTGGGCTAGTCTTTGAACTCTCCAAGAATCCTGAATTAGCGGAAAGTAGGTAGATTTGGTGAGTCGATCAACTATTACCCAGATGGCATTCTTCTTTGAAGCAGAAAGCAATAATCTCATGACAAAGTCCATTGAGACTGAGTCCTATTTCCAAGTTGGAATTTCTAATGGTCGTAGATCATCCACAGGACTTTAATGAATAACTGTCATGATTATCTATCTTATTTGATCATGTTATATAGTCGCTTTAGAGACAATAAAATGACCGAATCCATTTCCTAGACTATTGAATTAGTAGAATAACTCATTAAAATTATGACTTTTCTTGTCTTATAAAAAAAGACGAAAGAAAAAGTTAGATTACCAACATGGGTAGGAGTAGGTGGCTCGACACCTTTTTCCCTTAAGTTTAGGCCTTAAGTTGAGCCTTATGTATGGAGTAACCCATGTTAGAAGAGTCATGCCCCTTTTTGGGCCGATTAATGACTTGTACTACACAAATAGTCAATAAATAAATAAAATAGTGATGAGAATAAATTGTTAACTCCAGCATCTCTATTCGTGTGAGTGTGAGGCAAGGTGTAACACTCTGAATTTCTAATTACTTTCTTTGTTACTAATTATTAACCTACGTGGCAGCGGACGCTAGTTTGGGGTGTTACCGCCGTATTTCTTTTTTGAAAATACCAGGCAGTGTATCAAATAATAATTAATACAAAAGTTCTTCAATAAAACTTCAGCTTAAAGGATCCAGTTACCAATGAACAACAACTAAACTAAAATAATTGTCCATTACAATCCCTTCTCTAAACAACTAATGATTTGTTGCCTTCAGTTTAAGCGTCCGGGCCTCGCTCTACCTTTGGTCCCTCAGTCCCATGCAAAACTAGTTCACTTGAAAACAAAATATTTTATAAAAGTGAGATAAACCCGTAAATAATCACACCTAATAGTCAAACTACGCACACAAATTCTTTTTGAAAATATTTTAAGGGTAGGGGAAACAACAAGGCCACACTTACTCGTTTTTCCTTAATATAACCATCCATACTTACATGATCTCAGTCATGCACATATGCAATCCAAGATCTAATTATAATAATCAGATTTGAGGGTGAGCAACCCCATTGAGTCTCATAGCCTGCACTTAGATTTAACGTAGCCGCTCAACTTAATCATGGCTTACCACCAACTATGACGATTACTACTCTACCATTTCCTAACCTACCATCATCATGGATGGTTATCGTGCTAACCTGGCCCACGTCCCAACAGGGCACGTGCCTGCTCACATGCATGCACTATTTTTCGGGGAAGGCTATTGACCATCAATCAACATAACCAGTTCACAGTCTCACCCACGATCAACCCTTACTGTCGCTATTATGCTCTCCTAAATTAAAGGTCAATTTAACATGCCTAGTTCATTCAGATTCAACCCACTTCCTAAGATATTACCACAATGCTCAACTTCCATTTTCAACATAACATTCCAAAACCCAACTCTATAGACGTAGCAAAGCCATACAATTCCAACTACGCAGTCATGTTCAGCTGACTCATGCCATAATTACATAAAATCAGCATTGAAATTGATTCTTACAATATTCAATGCACATGTAATTTTTCAAGCAACTCGGGAAAGGGTTAGGGCATGATTGTTACCTAGATTCTGTACAGATTACGGGCTTAGTTACTAGTTTGGGCCTATTGCTCCGCACCTGGGCCAAAACATTGCCCACACTCAGTCCAAACCTTCATGGGCCATAATCTTAGCCCTTGCCCTACTTATAAGAATTTTTCTAAGATTTCTACCCATGCCTAGGGCTCCCAACCAAAGCCCAACTCTGGATCCATATTCAACCAGAATCTAGGTCCAACTTCCAGAATCTATAACTTTGCTCCCAATGTCAAAATTTTGATTTCTTACCCATTATAAAAAGGTTGCGCCGTCCTATATACTTCTTATGTTTAGGATTTTATCAGATTTTGACCTGAAATAGGCAGTTTTCCTAATTCTTTTCATGGTGTTAGTGACTATCCCGATCTAAATAGTCCCCGGTAATTCACCCATAACTTGGGCTACACTACTCCGATTCATTAGATTCAAAAATTGTGTTACACAGCACATGCCAACACACTTACCCTAAAACGTTCATGATTTTTGGGTTACTATACAATCCTGGCCGAATTTTCAAAGCCAGTGTATGTGAAGCCCCTAAGCCCAGCAGGTTCTGTTTATATTTTTCAATTCCAATTATAATTACCATTGGCTCGATTCTTTTTTCCACAAAATCTCACTCGTAACTAACCCGTGATATTCCCAACAGCCCTACTTCTACTTCCTCGTAATCCAAGCTGAATCAAATTTGAAATCTATAATTTAAACAATTATCAAACAACACCCATAGACTCACCTTGATGCAATCTTGGGAGAGGAGCGATTGAAACGTCGCACCGTTGGAGTTTTAAATCTGAAAAATCATAAAAACTCGAATCAAATGTTTCATACTAGAAATCTCAAATCAAAACCATGAATTTAGTGATAAAATACAAGAAAAACCTAAACTTTTGGGGTTTGTATGCATGGGGTGCATGGGGGTGCACCCCACTTACCACCAAGAGAGCGAGAATGGGGAGGGGGTATGGCTTGGACGGTGACTAACCGACGGCAGCAGTGACACAGGGCAGTGGCTGGCGGCGGCAGGAGGGAGAGACAGAGAGTTAGGGTTGGGGGGGAGAGAGAGAGTTGTAGAGAGAGAGCTGGGGGTTGTGGTGGTGGCTGCCAAGGGTTTGAGGGGGGGAGGGAATAAAAATGGCAACACTAAGGTTTGGGGGGAGGGGTGGCCGGCTGCTAGGGCAAGAGGAAAGAAGGGTTTATCTTTTTTTTTTAGCATCTTTGAATAAATAGGAAATAAGGATCTTGGGTCAAAAAAAATTTTTAGCTAATTGGATAATTAGTTGTTTATGCCTAGGCAGGTAAATTTAAATATAAATCGATGAATAATAAAAGTGCTATAAATAGATAAGAAATATTCGGGTCTAGGAAGGGCAAATAATGAGAAACTGAAAGATAAATAAATCGAGGAAAAATAACCCAAATGAAATCTTCAACCTTTAATGAAACAGGGTAAATGTAAAATTTTGAAAACAAAAACATGGAGGAAAAGATTTAGATTGGCTTGGATTATGAAGGTTAGTCCACGCCACATAATTTTCCTATATTAAAATTTCGGGGTTTTACACAAAGAGTGTTTGATTTCTAAGACCCTATATGGGCCTCGAATATCTGTGCAATTGGAGTTTCCCCAAAAAAAAAAAAAAAAATGCAAGGCAAGTTTGGAATCAATTTCAATGACTTATTCCTTCTAATTCAATTGTCTCTATGGCCATACCGCACTTCAATCTTTCTATCGCAAACTTTTTAGACTTCGTGATCGATTTATGCATGCTTAAAAGAGATGGATAGTTATTGTTCTTGTTACTTTGTTAAAGAGATGTTTTGAGGTTGATGAAGAAACTCTTTAATGGTAGATGGATGTTTAGTAGTCACTCACTTGTTAGAAGAAAAGATTAATTCATTTTGAATAAAATTGTTTTTAAAGCACACCAATGGCTAATGTAAATATCATACTTGTGCATGACTTTATAAGTAAGAGAGTTTGTTTTTAGGTCGAGTCTTAGATTACTTTGCAAGAGGATGTTCAAATTCTAAGTGTAGGAGAATTTGTTAAGTCATAATTCATATACGTCTTTAATAATTAATTTGATTACATTATATATATTATTTTTCCTAATTTACTTTATTTTATATATTTTTAGGTTAAGCATTAATAAAGAGAGATGAGAAGGGAAGATGCCGAAATTCGGTTTGATTGAAGGACTCTAGCGGAATCATCAAGTCGGTCTAAAAATAATGATTTATGAAAAATATATTTTCACAAGGATTTATTTGGGCTTGAATTATAAGAGTACTACTCCTAATTGAAGAAAAATTAGAAGACTTGGAAGAGAAGGAATCCAAGGAAGGAAACCCTAGTAGAATAATACCATAAAAACAAACCTACCTCTTCTTCTCTAACTTATGTCACGAACCCCTTCGCCTCCACACGGACGCAACATCATCACGTCCAGCCTCCTACTGCTCTCGCCCCCCTCACGCATCACACATCAGGATCCTTCTTCATATATCATCCTCCATCATATCTCATCTTACGACCTAACTCCATACTTTGATAAATCATCAATCATCGTCATCTCCTATCTATCATAATCTTCATCACCATCAACTGTCATCATCCTCACGGCCAAGTAACATTGTTCTATGACTATTTTTTATTTTTATTTTATTTTATTTTTTTAGCTTATCTTAGTGTTAAAGATGAATTCTTTGGATGATTTGTGTAATTTAAGTTATGATATGAGTGAGTAATTTTCTTACACTTAGTATAATCTATTTGAAACAATGTTAAATTAATTATTTTGAAACAAGTTTTATATTTTATTGTCTAATTGATTTTTATTCCATCGTTCTATAATGATTAATATTTATTGTTTATGATATGCGTATTAGATTAATTAGAATTCATGCTCGTTAGTTTAATATGAATTCATATGATAGTTTAAAAGACTTTAGTAAGTAAAGTTATAGTCTTTTAAGTATACGTATTGTAGTAGCCCAATCGTAAATCATGTTTATTTATTTAATTAAGTCATGTTATTAATTTTTCATATTTATTTATCTCATTTAATTATCCCGGTTGGGAGAATTCATTTGGTGCTCCGCTTTGCAATTCGAATTTCATTTACCGAAAATATTTTTTCGGAGAAATTGATATTAGGCCTCGATAATTATAATTTAAAAGATTAAATTATTTTTCATGATATCACATTTAATTTCGAGTTTCAGAGAAGCAAATTTAATTAATTGCACCCGGTTTGGCATTTTTTTCCAACCCGAACTCATTTAAGGCCAATTTCGGCCCAACAAGTTTCTAATCCATTTGTTTAGCTAATCACCCTCATTTGGACCTAATTTTATTTAGCAAATGATATTTGTTTGAGGGATAATCTCAGCCAAGCATTCTCTAAGGGTTTTCATCCAAATATTCTTTAAGGGTTTTGCAAGAGACAATCACAAGACTTTCTTCTTCTTCAAGGCTTTCTTCTTCTTCTTCAAGGCTCTCTTCTTCTTCTTCTGCCCCACCCCACGGCTGCCCCCTACTGTTCTGGTCAGCCACCTTCTGCTGCCAGCCAGGCAGCCACCAGTCCTGCCGCCCAACACCCCAGCCACCACCCTCTCAACATCCACCGCCTCTTCCATCTCTCCTTTAAGCTCAAAGCAAGATAAAAACTCTAGCCTAATCTTGTTTAGTTTTGGATTTATGATGAATCTATTCATGGATCATGTTTTATTAATACAATTAAGTGCTAGTTTGATATTTTATCTTGCTTAGTTAAGAGTGGATTGAATAAGCTATGCGCAAAGATGAATCAACGCATGACCATGTAAGCTTTGTGTTCAAGGTTGATGAACTTTGAGGGTTGGTTTAATTTTGGTAATCTTTAGTATCATAAATGATTATGGTAATGTAGGTGTGGATTTGTATGAATTAAAGAGTGATTTTAGTGGGGGATTATGTCAAGAAAAGATTGCAATATGGGCTGTTATGCTGTAAACAGACCTCGAAATAGGGGTGAGTTTGCGAATAAACTGGTAATAATTGGCACATCCAAAATTCATGATTTTTGGTTTAGTGATATCTTGATGAGTTAGCTTTCAATAGGCTCTGGAATTATTCAATTTCGAATTGTGTGGACAAAGTTATGGCCAATTTACTAAAGACTGCGCAGAATATATCGAAACTGGGAGAATTTGTACATAGGGGAATCTACGGAAAAACTAGTATTGATTGGGCTATTGAAAAATTGTGATTTTTGGTGTGTGGATAGATAAATGAGTTATCTTTCAAATGCCATTTGAATCGCCTTAATCCGAGTTCTGTGGAAAAAGTTATGGTCATTTTGCTACGACTGTGTAGATTGAACTGAAATTGTGTACATCTGTGTTCTACCCTAATTTTAGGGATCTTACTATGTGAATCATACTTTGTTCCTAAGTAAAAGTTTTAGTAGATATTATAAGTTTTTCATATTGGGGTTTTACATCTTATTTGGAGGTCGGAAGTGAATGATATGGATTTTCTAATACAAACCATCAAATGGTAATATGAATGAATACAAAAATCGTGATATTTGAAAATATTTTCAGAAGTTTCTATATAATTATGGGTATTGCAAGGAAATTACAAAGCGTAGTAAGTTCAACAAGTTTGATTATGTATCGAAGCTTACTTGGGTTCGAAAACCGAGTTAAATGAGCATGAAAATGAAATTTGAGAAGTGGGCACAGTAACTGAGGTTATTTGAGCTTTTATGAACTTTACAACACCCTTCATGGCATTGAACCTTCTCTTATCCATTTCAGAGGCATTAACTATTCTATTATCTATTTCAGAAACATCAAAAAACCCATGTTTCATTTATTTCAATTGAAATCTTTTCATTATCAGCTCAATCATTCCAATGTGATCTATTTTGTTTCAATTTGTTGTATTTCAAGTTCAACAACCCAAACTGATTTATTTTTCAGATCATCTTGATTTGACTTGCCTTACATTGAATTATTGGAATTGCAGAATCCTTTTTAATTGATCAATTTCCATTAAAGTTATAAATTATGTCTGTGAACGTGGTTTACTAACTACGTTTATCTATAATGACATCTCTTAAGCAGAAATGGGGCCTAGTCTATCATTTTCCTTTGTGCATACGTATTATCAAGTGAAATATCATTTTATGTACGTCCATTGTCTGTATCTTTAGAAATTACAGTGTATTTATCAACGTTATCATATTTTGGTAAGTACATCAATGAATCAGTTTACATAGTGATTTATCAGTTAATTAGTGACCCCGTCAGTTATCATCTATAGGGCATTCGCCCTTTAGTTACCCGAGCGACTTCAGGCCAGGTCCTGATCGGTTTGGCAGGTGTATACCTATCCATAGATCATAACAGTATCAAAGGATTCACTATCAGATAATAACTAGCAATACAGTTTTATATTAATCTCATTCCCTGTTTGACCTTAAATGAATTGCAAAGCAGGCCCAATCAGTGTTTCAATGATTATTTAACAATTCAGAAATGCATGTACTGAGTTTCGGCTCATAGTTCGAAATATTTTTCATGTTTTGTTTTAGGCAAATGCTCAGAGAATTGCCCTCATGCTAGCAAAGCAACGGAAGAGAATTCTTTGAGCAAGGAAATCTGTATGAATCAGCGGTGATACAGTATATGCATATTTTAAAGCTGTATTTGAAATTTTTCGGTCTATGGAGATGTAGATTATATGGTAAATTATCTTACTATAGTTTATAAACCTTACATTGGTTAACACTTAATTGTGAATGGATGATTATGTGTGAATGTGTATGGTTGAGGTTATGCTTAACCATGTTATTCCAGGACACATACTTCAAGCCTTGTCCTTTGGGACGGCGGTAACTCCCGTATCATTGGATTTATCAGATTACAATTGAATGATTTATTAAGGAGAATATAAACAGTGAAATATATTTAATTTGGAGCGTTAAACGTATCACCCTAATTGATCATAGAGGGCTCAAACCTATCTCTTTTAATTAGGTAATTATTATATATCTTTGTTAAATCAATTCATTGGTAAATTGGTTGTAAGTGCGTTAGATGATGCTTTTCTAATATTTAGTGCTCTAGTTTGATTAAATTCTTGCGCTAGTATTAGGGTTATCAACATTAGTAGGGCTTATATTAAGGCTTGACTTAAATAAACTATAATATAAGAAAAAACAAGAAAGATCCGCTGGTGGGTGTCTTCTACAGTCTAATTCATAGATAAATTGATTTGTGTGTTGATGATATATATTAATGTGCATAGTACATATAGATTATGCTAGGTGTTTTTCATAAATTTGGTATCTTTAATAATTATTTGTTGCTTTTTAGTTAATTTCTTTAGTTTGTGAGTTTTAATTCTTAAATTTATAGTTCTTAATATTAATTTTGTTTACCCCCCCAAAAGAGTAGTCTTTTAGGAGTGTCTTGATCATTTTAGACTAGTTATATTTTGATTTTTAGTGCGATTAAAATTTTCAGATTTATTTTCTATTCTATTTTGCCATTTATTTACTGCTTTGTTAGAAATTAGGTTAAAAATAGTCCCGTTTGCGTTTTTTCATGTTTCATTCCATTTTAAGGTTTACTTAACATCCTAATCTACTGATATTAAATTTCGGAATTTTTGGAAAGTATTTCATAATTTTTCAGAATTATTTCGTGAATTAAATACGTGCAGATTTTTACTTTAATAAATCTAAAAATTATATATTAATTTTTATTTTCAGTTTTTAGGGTTTTATTATGTTTACAAAGTTATATTATACAATATGGGTGAATTTATTATTTATGTTTGTATTTAATTGAGTGCAGTTTATTATTTTTCTAATTTCAGATATTATTTTCTGTTTTAATTTTCTGATTTTATCTTCTATTATATTTTTTCTGAAATTAATTTAAAACCATTCTGGGAATATAAATTTACGAATTTGTAGAATATTAATTGGTATTGTTTTTTGTGAATTTTGACATTAATTTTCTATTTGTTACTTTTTGTTTTAATTTTCAGTTTAAAAGTGTGTGGTTATTTCTGTTTTATTTTTTCAGAATATTTAGGTTAGGTATTTACTATTTTTATATCTAGAATTAGGCTTAGAATATTTAGTGGTATTAGCAAGTAATTTTTCAGATTTTTACTTGTTTAATTTGATTTGTCTTAACAGTTTAAAGAAATAAAATATATTAAAGCAGTAAATTTAATTAGATTTAAACTAGCTCACTATCATAATCTTTCCTCGTGGGATCGATTCCTATTTTCCTATGCTATAAATTTTATTTGTACATCAAAGTAGTAGTTTAATTTATAGCTCTACGACAAGCTTTACAATAACTCATCTTAAGGGGGCAGGATATAATACCCCTAAAATTTCTCGAAATTAGTTAAATAGAAATTACATGAATTGATTGACAAGATGAAATTCCTTATTACCTAAATTAAATGCAGATAAGAAATTCTTGATATCCTGAATTAAATACAGGAAGTAATTCTTGATTTAAAGTCGCGTGTGTCTACGCACTCGAGTTTAATAGTTTAAATTTGAGGTTGAGATATATATGAGGATAGGAAGTAATAGATTAGTTGGCCAACCTAAAATTAGCAACAAAGTTGTTTTGATGACTAGTTTTGTGTTCCCCTATTATCTTGTTCGAGTCACGTGATCTCTATTATGTATGGCTAGTCATCGTATGCAATGTTGTAAAGATGACCTTAACTCCAGCCTATCAGGCGGATGCCTGTCTTCTTGTTTCCCGTGTTTGTCATCAAATTGTTGAACTGAAAAATCATACTTCTGAACAAATTTTCCGTGACTTATTTGGAACTATTGCTTAGCATCGTGTTTATTGAAATCTTTTTCTTTTTGATTTTGTCTTGATTGGGATAAGTGCAAGTTCAAACAGAGCTTTTACATTGAAAATATTAGATTGTGCAAAAATTTTCTCTCTGCCTGAAAAAAAGGAAAATTCTGAATTATTTCTAATATATGTTTAATGAACTTTTTGTCCTGGGTTATCAATCAAAGGATTATTTCCATTTTAAACTTAACTATTCTACTTTCTTCTTTAAACTTATCCCTTCACTGGTTATTGAAGGATATTTGGTCAATAGTAGTGTTTTCACCTTCTCTTGTAAGTACCATGTTTTTTCAATTTGAAAGTTCTTGACATATGTCTTTAGTAGGGATTTTTATGAGGTTTATTACATTTTTTAGCTATCCCTTTTTCCCAAATAGGTTTTAAACTGGTATTGCTAAATTGCTTTTAAGTTTTTGGGGTCGCGTTATTGAGTTTACTCATTTTAAATTTTTTTAGGTGTCTGCTTCTGTGGGTATATTAGGCATGAAGTTTTAGTGGCGAGGTTTGCTTTTAAGCAAGTACAATTACTAACCTTAAACGAATATGATTAGATTGGTAGCAGCGTTAATGTTGCCAAATTATACTTGTTCGGAGCTTACTCATTAGACTAGTTTAATTCAGGTTTCTAATTAGTATAAGTATATATTGCTAACCTAGTTCGTATTTCTGAGCCTTATGTCTTCTTTAGTGAGGCACAATGGTGACGTATTTAGGGACCACCCTTGACTCATGTTTGGGTTATAAATTATTTAAGAATTCGAAGTGTTACATGAGTTTCGGGTGCCCTAAAAGCCTAGGTGAATTAATCGATTGATTGAGACTATTTAACCTTTCATTCTTGACCCACTCGGATCTTAACCCATTTGGCTTAATCACACATAAAAGACGAACTCTCGCATCCGTCTGACATCAAAGGCATTGCAAGCTCATAACATGACACACAATTCAAGCAAAATCTGTATGAATCCTACATAACCGGTGAGATATCATCTCAACGTTATTTCTTGCCATCGATGGACATGCGGAGGAGATAGTATAAAGACAATAAGGCATTTTGCATACGTGTGCTCTCTCATTTTTTTAAGTGAGTTTACAATGAAAACTTGACCATGGTTGAGTTCTGATACAACAACAGACTACCAAAACAGCATAAAAATGAATGCTCGGTGAGATCTTGTATGGTAGGAAGTGTCACACACCACTACATTAAAGCATTGCTGGTAGTACTTGGGTTTCAAAAGTATATATATGCCCCAAGGCATTCTTGTAAAGGTTAAAATGATTCAAGCTCAAATGAAAGTGGCCCATAGTTCACAAATAGCTGTGCACACGAGAGAATCACCCACTATTGGTTACAGTAGATGACAAATGTTCTTCAAAGTCTCACCTTTCAAGGTGATAGTGCGTTTAGTATTCAGCCCAAAATTAATACATTTTAACACCCTGATGCGCATCATTTAACTCGTAAAAATCAATAATTTTAGAATCTGTATGTGGTTTGTTTTGTTTTGTAGGAAATAATAAATTTGTGAATAAAAATCAGAACAAACGTAGAAAAAGGAAAATTGCGCGGAGTCTTGACTGAAACCACGATCCAAGTATGGACCCTATGTTTTCAACCCAATTGCTCAGTCCAAATTTGCTCACATGCTCGATGACCCACGTCGCATACTAAGGTATGTGACCCGTTTTTTATAAGTTATTACAACATCAGGCCTAACTCACGTGACCAGCAATGCCAGACCCCCTTAAATTCTTTTCTTTTATTTCACTTTTTCCTCCTTCTCCCTCACGCCTCCTAGCTCATTTCTCAGTCAAACCCATGAAGACCCCGAGCTTCAAATTCCTCGGCACATTCTATTGAAATAATGAGTCATCCCTTTCCATATTTCTCCTCATCTGCTCATATTATCCAAAACCACCTCAACAATTTACTCAGCAGTTACAAGAGGAGCAAGCGGTTGATTGTGTCTATATATATGTTTGGCCAAGCCAGTTCGAAAAGAAGAAGGGCAGATGCCATAGAGTACAGCAGAAGAGTATCACACTTAGTTTTCGAAATTCCCATCACGTTTGTCATCTATTCATTTCCCATTTATTTTCAGATCTAGTTTTCGGCATAGAAATTAGTGCAACTTGATTCTGGGTTGTTGAAGTCGAGTAGAAATTTGCATTTTTGGGCCGAATTGTTCAAGTTCTAATTCAATTTTCAAGTTTCTCTTTTCCCGATTCCAATTGTGATTGTGCTCTATTTTTTGCCTTGGTTCTTCCCTTGTTTCTCATGTTTGGACGCCCTTCTGGTACTATCTTCTCCATTCCTTCTTTATCCTTTTATCATTTTTTAAAATTTTATTATTTAATGATTTCTAGCTCCTTATTTGGTGTGGGTACTAGGCATTGAAAGTTAGGCACCTTTTTGTTTTTTGCTTGCTCTGATGTTAGTGGTTTAGCATTCTTGGAGTCTACCATTGAATTTATTATTTCTCTCTTTCCCGTTTACTAGTACGTAAAGTTTGTTTTAATTAACTAATTTCTTGTTATTTAGCTTTTGTTAATCTAGTTAGGTAGGCTAGATTAATAGGTGATTAGTCGCCTAACCCTATCCCTATGGACCAACCTTCAAATACTACGATTGATAACCATGTACTTGTTATATTTTAAAACATTTTGAAAATTATTCTACACTTAGCCAAGTTGGAAAACTGGTTGCAAGCTATGTAGGACTCTACCAAGTAATTGAACGCGTTGGCATAATCGCTTACTGAATGGAACTCCTATTTGATTATCAAGATTCACATTGTGTTCTAAAGATCCTAATCATACAAATATGTCCCCGAAAATATCTCGCATGATAATGGTGGATCCCCTCTAGTTTCAGGAGCATATCACATGTTAGGAGCAACCAATTTAGACTTTGAGTCATGTAGAAAAGACCCAATGAAGAAAGGCTATTTCATTTATCAAATTACTTTGGGCAAATAACATCGATATGAACGGCATTGGGGTGCCCAAGATTGATATGAGAGAGATATTCTCACATGTTCACTTCTTAGGTGCATTTGAGCTTCGAGGACATAACTCACCTTAAGAGGCATGATATAATACCCCTGAAATTTCTCAAAATTAGTAAAATAGAAATTACATGAATTGATTGATAAGATGAAATTCCTCATTATTTGAATTAAATACGGATAAGAAATTTTTGATATCCTAAATTAAATATAGAGATGTAATTCTTGATTTAAAGTCGCATGTGTCTACACACTCGAGTTCAATAGTTTAAATTTGAGGTTGAGATATGAGGAAAGGAAGTAATAGATTAGTTGACCAACCTAAAATTAGCAACAAAAGTTGTTTTGATGACTAGTTTTGTGTTGCCTTATTATCCTGTTCGAGTCACGTGATCTCTATTATGTATGGCTAGTTATCGTATGCGATGCTGCAAAGATGACCTTAACTCCAGCCTATCAGGAGGATGCCTGTCTTCTTGTTTCCCATGTCTGTCATCAAATTGTTGAACTGAAAAATCATACTTCTGAGTAAATTTTCCGTGACTTGTTTGAAACCATTGCTTAGCACCGTGTTTATTGAAATCTTTTTCTTTTTGCTTTTGTCTTGATTGGGATACGTGCAAGTTCAAAAGGAGGTTTTACATCGAAAATATTAGATTGTGTAAAAATTTTCTCTCTCCCTGAAAAAAAGGAAAATTCTGAATTATTTCTAATATATGTTTAATGAACTCTTTATCCAAGGTTTTCAGTCAAAGGATTATTTCTATTTTAAACTTAACTTTTCTGCTTTCTTCTTTAAACTTATCCCTTCACTAGTTGTTGAAGGGATATTTAGTCAGTAGTAGTGTTTCACCTTCTCTTGTAAGTACCATGTTTTTTCAATTTGAAAGTTCTTGAAATATGTCTTTAGTAGGGATTTTTATGAGGTTTATTACATTTTTTTAGCTATCCCTTTTTCCCAAATAGGTTTTAAACTGGTATTGCCAAATTGCTTTTAAGTTTTTGGGGTCGCGTTATTGAGTTTACTCATTTTAAATTTTTTTAGGTGTCTGCTTCTGTGAGGATATTAGGCATGAAGTTTTAGTGGCGAGGTTTTGCTCTTAAGCGAGCACAATTACTAACCTTAAACGAATATGATTAGATTGATAGCAGCGTTAATGTTGCCAAAATTATACTTGTTCGGAGCTTACTCATTAGATTAGTTTAATTCAGGTTTCTAATTAATATAAGTATATCTTGCTAACATAGTTCGTATTTTTGAACCTTGTGTCCTCCTTAGTGAGGTACAATGGTGACGTATTTAGGGGTCACCATTGACTCATATTTGGGTTATAAATTATTTAAAAATTCGGAGTGTTACATGAGTTTTGGGTGCCCTAAAAGCCTAGGTGAATTAATCGAGTCTAACAGCTACTTACAAGTTTTTATTGTTTTCAACATTAAAACGACGCGTATCATTGAAGAGGCATGGCCAAAATGCATCGTTGTTCCCCCACAAACGACCAAAAAAAAAAAAAAAAAAAAAAAAAGTGTGCCATGATCCGAAATGCATTCTGTTCAACTGGGTACACCGTCCACTTGTGCACCTCGTGCCGACACGGGTTCCATAGGTTGCGGCCTGTGGGAGCTCTTGGGACGGGCTCCTGACACTAGTGTTTTTTAAATGCCACGACCCCGCCGTCAAAGATCCAAAGAATTTTCCTTGGCAGAGTCAACCCTCGATTGCTTGACTTTCTCCTCTCTCCCTGTTCCCTTGTTCCCTGGCTGCCACAGAAAAACCCTAACTCTCTCTTCCGGCGACGAGCGTGCCGTCTTTGTCGCTAGTCTGGCAGCCCCTCTTCCGGCGCCAGCGTGACCTTTCGAAGTCCTAACTCCCAAATCTGTTCGACTAGTCGAATATTCCCCAGTCTGCGTTTGGCTTGTGAAAGTCCTGGACTAATCTGCAACTTTGTAAGTACCTCACTCCCTCTCAATCTCTTATCTGATTTGCGAAAATCATGAGCTGACTTGCAATTTTCAGATCTGAGTTGGTAATTTGCAACTTTGTATGCTGATATTAGGGTTATGAAATTGTGCGTGTGACTTATGAAATAGTGAGGTGACTTATGAATTGCGAGTTTGAATGATTAAATAGGTATGCTTTTCGATATTAATTTTAGTTATGGAAGAATTTACTCCCTCCTCTCTTCGTTGGGTTTGAGGTCTGATGATTACGCTTTTTTCCGGAGAAAGAAATTGTTCTATCAGAGAATAAAATTTCTTATTTTTAGCTTTTTTTTTTTTTTGCTTCTTCTCCCAACTTTATGAAACTCCATCACTTCGGGCTCCAGTAATATGAGTGAGTGAGATATATGAATTCTTATCCCATTGAATTGAATTGGAAAAAAAAGCTTTGGTTTTATTATTAATGTTAAATTTTGAAATCATGCGCCTATTATCTCTGACACAAATTGGATTGAATTCTGTACTCTCCAGTCTTGTGTATACAATTTGTTTTCCTTATTTTATGGGATTGAATTTGGAATTTTCTTTGATTTTACTAAACAATTCATTATCGAGTTTTGTTCTGTGCTTTTCTAACTCTGGCTGTGGCTTAGCCGCAGAGGGGCATACATCCATGGCTTAGTGTTAATTTGAGGAGTCCTAACTTTCAGTTTAATTATTTGGTGGATTTTATTGATTAAATTAGGCTTGATCTTTGAAAGTCAGGTGCTTTTGGTTAAATGCTAAAATAATTTTCTACCTAAACTGAGTTTGATAAGTAACAGAAACGACAGAGTATTTGGTGGTATATAAGCTAAATTCTGTGTCAGTTTTGATATTGTTATTTATTATTGGGTTAGTTCCCGAATCTTATGGTTAGTTGTGACCTCCCTTCCTGGATTTCCCACTTGGGTGGTTTTTTTTTTGGGGGGGCGGGGGGGGGGGGGTGTGTGTTGTATAATGGTGGCCTGACCTTAGAACTACAGTCTGGGTTTGTCATCAGCCGTTGCTTTTATATCCAAATAGCAATTGATAAGAATTGTAAAGCTGTAGTGCAGTTTGACCTGGGCAACTTTGGATATCGTTTTCTTTAAGGTTTTTGGAGATGAAATATGCAGTTATGTTCTATGGTGGGTTGTTTTATTTGTATAATTAGAAGTAGAGACCTTCTCTTGGGTTCCACAACTTTCTTTTTCATGAATAGAAAGGATGTACTGCTTAACTGGTGTCTCACAAATGTTTATTAGTTTAAACCAGTAGAAAACTCCCCATCACTCCCCACAAATATTATTGACAAGTTTTTTAATTGTTTGTGCTTTTGTAATTTGTGCTGTTATGGGAGGTTGAAAGGGGATTTGAAGATGTGCACTGACCCCCTATTCTTTCTTCCCTTTAATCAACTTACAGAACCAAATGGGAGACAAAGAAGTTCTGAAGTATAAAGACATTGTCCTTAGAGCCTCAGATTTGGATGTCTTGGAAGGTCCCTGCTATTTAAATGATCAAATAATTGGATTTTACTTCAGTTATCTATCATCTCTGTGTGGTCGTAAGGATGTTCTCTTTCTACCTCCTTCTATATCATTTTGGTTGGCAAATTGTGATGGGGATAGCTGCAAAGCTGCTGTGGAACCTCTCGTATTCCCAAGCAGGCGCCTCGTTGTGTTTACTGTTAATGACTGTGACGATCTTGGTGGGGGTGAGAGTGGAACACATTGGAGCATCCTTATTTATGACAGAAGTAAGAATTCTTTTCTTCACCTAATTACGACCATGCTTTAAAACTATACGATTCTGTGAAAGAATTCATGGGAAAAGCCCCTGTTCCATCAACCTTGATGTCCTCTTCACTAAAGGCTAAAGCTAAGAAAAAGAATGTGGCTAGACCAGCTTCTAAGTGTGAGCCCACCATTGCTGAACCTTTGTTTGAGGAGTCCAATGCACCACAGCAGACAAATGGGTACGATTGTGGCCTATACGTCATGGCTATTGCTAAGGCAGTCTGTGAATGCTACTCCTCTGTGAAGAGTGGAAAGGATGCTGACTGGTTTTCTGTTGTCCAGAGGCGTGTTGACACTTCTGTTGAGATGACTTTCCGGAATGAGGTACTTGCACTCATTGAAGACTTGAGGAAGAACTAATATTGAAGTCTGTGCAAGAAATGCTGTTGAACTGGTATTTTTGGCCCTTGGAATGGGAAACTTAAATCTTGTTATGTGATTGGGATTGTGCTGTCGTCTATATTGACAATTTTGGAACACATTAAAGTGTAACTTTACTCTCAGGCATCTTTAGTGTCTAACTAGTTATTCACAGTATGCTTGTACTCACCCCTAATGCTATACCTTGAACACCTATTAAAGCTTAGTATTCTTACAGTGGTTATTGTCACTGTAAAGTATAGCAATGATAATTTTTTTTTTTAATTACACTCCAATGTCTCATTGTGCAATTCATCAATAGCAAGTTCTGAATTTGAAGACTTGGCAAATGCCCAGTCCAGCGTTAATGGAAACCTGAGCTTCTGGTGCTCAGTGAGAGCATGACAGAAGTGCTGCGGGGTCCATGAAGGCAAGGATCATGCGGCAAACGTAGGTCTAGTAGTAAGGGCGATGGGTCAGACGGTGGAGCTCTAGAATGCCATGAGCAATTGACAGTGATCTCCATATTGGCAGGTCCCTAAGTCTTGCCATTTGTTGTAGAGCTGTCTTGTACATTCCTTGATTGGACCCTTCCAGCTATATTGGCCCATGCTTCCTGCTCCCTGGACGTATGTGTACCTTTCTGCTGTGGCATGAAAGCAAAAAGATGTTCTCTTCAGGGAAACAAGCCATTGTAGTTTCTCTGTAATACTTCGATAGCATCTGGTTGCTGGACAATTTTTCAATGAAAATGGATTTTCACATGAAGTCTTCATTGAATTATCATAGTAGAGATAAATATTAACCGCATGAAAGAATTTTGTGCTCAAATGTTAGATTTGAGCTTTTTAAAATTTTTTTTATCGAATAATCAAGTTTCTATTCAAATAATTGAAGTTGCTTTGGTGGCGCAAAATATCAATTGTATTATTTGAATTATTGCAACAGAGATGAATATTAACCAAATAAAAGAATTTTGCGCCCCAATTTTAGATTTTATCTTCGTTTAAGCTTCCTATTGTATAATCAGGTTTCGATCCAAACCATTGAATTTGTTTTAGTGGCAAAAATATCAATTGAATTGTTTGAGTGATAAAAAATGTCTAATTGAATTCTCATTGTGGAGATAAATATAGACAAAATTATAAAATTATGTGCTTAAAGCTGAGATTTGAGCTTCTTTGCAGTTCTCTCATCGGATAGCCAGGTTTTAGTTCAAATTGTCAACATTAATTTTGCTCCTTAACTATGGTTAAATCATCTTCTGCTCTTCTCAAATGAAAATCATTTTCCTCCATTAGGGTGTCATGATTTCCTTTGAAAAATAATTTCCATCCTATTACTTCAATGAATGATGGAAAATTAAAAAAATCATTTTATAAAGAAACAATCTCTTTTTCAACCAACATTACCTAGATATAATGCCTAGAACACTAAATATGCCAATGACCAGTGATAATAAGTATTATATGTCAACTTGTCTCCTCAAGCACAACCCCTTCGCATTTCGAGGGCTTAAATACATGCTTGATTCAAATATGTAAAATCATACATGGACATTGGGGTCAAAACTTGATAAAAGCCTGAGGTAAAATAGGCAATAAGACTAACCAAAGCTACCGACATTGAAAATTGGACCTAAGCCCAAACAAGAAGCCTGGTATAAACCTAGCCCAAATGCTTTGAGTATCATACATTTACGCATGACATGCCCCTAAGGGAAGGAGATTTAAATAAGGTTTAGATGGAATCTCCATCTAAAGGCAAAAGATCTGAAGGGACAAATAATAAAATCTATATTAATTGATTTGGAATCCCCATTAAATTCCTTTAAGAGAACCACTTGAAAACCTCAACATAAAGAAGTAATGGGAAGAATCTAAACGTAAGCCAATGTAAGCTATCACAAACTATATTCTATAATTTTTCTTGTAATTTGTCCTATAGGTTTCCGTCTCTAATTGGGACATTAGAGGCTCTCAAAGGGGTGTAATTTTTTCTCTTCTAAGAGCACATCTTGCAGGCTTCCTTACACAGCGGTGAAAGCTTTACAAGGCCCCAAAAGAAGCCTGGATCAAATCCTGAGCTGAAACATTTGACACCTTCTGTGAAACCTTGAGTTGAGCAGTACGCCGCTATAGGATTGCAAATCAAACAATGTGAAGATGACATATTTATCAACCAACCCAATTGCATCAATGCAACTGCTAACAAAATTCAACATGGCAAACTGCAACCATGCAACGACAGTAACGTCAACTATTTGTTAGTTGGATGTTGGCCACAGTGGAAAAATAATATTCAAGAAGATGTAAGGAGGTGTAAATTGTGAGAAAATGTAAGGAGGTGTAAGGAGCTGTAAGGAGCTATAAGAACTATAAATAGCGTGTGAGAAGATATAAGAGGTTGCAAGAAAATGTAATGAGCTATAAGAAGGTATAAAGATAGATATAAGGAGTTCTTGAATTATAAAAAAGTTTTATAGTAACATTTTTATATATGTTGGTCTTTAATATATGAATTGTGGGAAAAAATTATTTCATGAAATTAAATTACATGTATCATTGGTATTTATGAAATAAATTTTATAACATCACTAAACACATTGCATTTTAACATTATAGAAAATATGTTATTTTTCTATAATTATCATTTTCGGATGATAAAAAATAATATTAAAATAACATAATTAATGAAAATAAACATTTAAATAAATGAGTTAAATAACAATAAAATAAATTTAAGCTGACAAACATGTAGAACCAAATGTGTTCAGCACTTGAGGTATTTTTTTAGTATTAACATTAATTTCACATCCCTACAAGAAAATTTAGAAACTAACACATTTTCTCAACAAAATTAAATATAACCCTAAGAATGAAATCCTATTTAAATTAAACATTTTGAATTTCAACCTAATGTTCAATTGTACAATGATGCTTTCATAACTTACAATTTAACTATGATTCACGTAAACTTAAATGTAAATGCAATTTTTGCATTATAACTTTAAAACATGTTGGTTTATTTTCTCTATAATAACATCGTTAAGTTCTATTTTTATGTTTATACAAATATGATCGTAAAAAAAAAAAGATTTAAGATTTTTTTATATTGGTAGTATATAAAAAATATATACATATTTCCACAAATATAAGAAAAAAATAAATAACAAGTTGAATATCACTAAAAATATATAAGGAGTTTTAAGCTGTAATGAGATGTAAGAAGGTATAAGAATTTAGTTAAAGCTCTTAGGAACTGTCAGAAGCTATAAATAGTTATAAGGAATTGTAAATTGTAAGTTTTCCAGTTGCAGAAAAGAACAGGGCCTTAGAACTTGAGACATGAATTAAGGGAGAGTGCAGACACACTAAAGTGTCCTCACACTTAGATTGACCACATCCTGCTGCTTATGTGCATAGATGATACCTACTTTCCTTCACCGATGGTTGAACAATAGATTTCCAAGGTCCTTGAAGCTATTTCTCATAATAAAATGATTATAATAATTATGTTTAAAATATTTTCTCACTCTCTTCTGTTTAAAAATTTAGAAATGCAAAAAATTGGATGGGCAAAAAATGTGCTTGAAGTGGAAATTATGAGTGCAGGGGCTCGAAGCCAAGACCTCGTGACTGTAGTAGCAAGGGTAAGACTAATGGGTTGACTCAAGGGCTATCAAAATTCGGGTTCGGGTCGAATTCGGATCGGACAAATCGGACAATATCAAAATTCGGATAAGAAATTAATGTCCAACACCCGGTTTTTTCCGGATCGGATAATTTAGATAAGGCTGAATTTGAGTCAAAATCGAGTTCGGATAATAGAAATATAAAAAAGGGTGTGTCCGGATTCAAAATTCGGATGAAAAATTCATGACCGTACCCGATTTTTTTCGGGTCAGACAAATTCGGGTATTCAGATTGGACAACTTTTTACCAGCTCTAGGTGACTCACTGCTTGCAATCAATGCCCCCCAAGTTAAGGCATTTCACCTAGATCAGGCTAAAGTCCAATGGCATGTCACTAGGCCTGGGATATCACCAGAAAAGAACCTATGAGGTAGAAATTTTATTGCCACCAGGACCCAGCGATGCCAAACCAAGCCCATTGGTAGGCAGTGTTTGAGTTCGAAATATGAAAATTTTATACCTCATTTCACCTAGATTTTAGCTAGCAGTTATTGTTAAATAAGGCTGAAAGTTAGGAACAAGAACCCAAGTTAACCTTAGACAACAACCTAGGATCATGTTTAAGCACAATTGAGTAAACCACTCACAAAAATTATAGAATAAACAAGAAAGAAAAAAAGAACAACATGATGGCACGGGTAGGTTGCACACTCGTGCCACCCTTAATACTGCATGCCATGCCTACAGAAATCCTTTCTTGTCCTATTTGTGACGTTAAGTAGGATTTTACATTAGAATTAGTCTAGGGTCAGCTTAATTTCTCTCTTGGGTTGGACACATTCACTTAATTTCAGTTAGTCCAAACTTTAGTCTTTCTTGCTTTACTTTAATCTTCTTTGTCATTTGCAATTTCTTACTTGATTCTTTAATTTTATCTCTATGTTTTTCTCTTCTTTAATGGTTGTCATGCTTAAGTTTGTTGACCTAGTTTTGTTGATGCTTTGAAATTCAAGTTTTTCGATTTATAATTTTCTTTATTTTGCTCTCCTACTCCAATCTCTTAATCTCTTCTTTAAGCATGCAAATTTTTACCTAGGGTATTAAAATCCATGTTCAAAGTTTGAGTTTTTAATTAAGCAATGACTTAGTTTAAGAGTAATTTATAGAGTATAAGAGAAGTTGATAGCAGATTAGATTAACAGCATGACCACAAATTTCTCCTCTTTTGCTCTGACATGGATGTCAAGCTTCTAAGGTAACCTGTCTCTCTCCCCCCTCCTTTTGGTTAATTTGTACTTTTTCTTACTTACATTTGGTGCATTTGTTAGAATCAAGTTTTGTGTTGATTTGTTTATTTTGGTTTAGAGTAGTTAAATTAGTCATGCTTAGATTAAGATTAGTGAGTACTTAGTTTAATCAATCATGTTTAGTTACATTTATTGCTTTCCTTAGGTTAGTTGTTTGCCAAATTAACCAACAAGTGACTAAGTGAAAGTGCCATCGGCGATGACAGCTGTCATCCTCGAAACTAGAGCTGGTTCCGTTTTTCCCCCTGTGGCCGACCTCTTTCAAGGGGGTGAGTTAGGTTGGCTAGCTTTTACTACAGTGGTGGTTCTGTGGTGAAGTGTGGTACGTTGAAATAATGCTCTAACTTTATAGAGTTGCTAGTGTATTTTCAAAGAAAATGTACAAAGCTATGATTCTATAGAAAATATTTAATTCCTTCTTTCAACCAAATCTTTAAAACCAAAGGGGCAAGTAAGGGATATACTTTTTGACTTTCAAGAAGAGGAAGGGTGTTTTTTTTTTTTTTTGGCCCCCTATAGGATTATGCTTCTTGAGATTCTTGATTAGGAATTAGAGAAATGACTTTATAGATATGAACTATTAAAATGGATTCCGAGGTGATGACACGGTCCAATAAATAGTGGAAACGACTGTGTTAAAGCTTTTATTTTTCAATTCCATGCAAAGCACGAAGAACATTTTTGGTGGCCACTTATTAACAAGCCATTTTATAAGAGGATGAAACAAAAATAAGAAAAATAATAGAATACAATGAAAAGTAAACTAGCTAATTTTCTTTGATTTAACCCTTAGGACCTACCTCAATCCCAGCAGTCGATGAAGCAATGAACCTTTACTTCCTTTCTCCCGAGTACGTTAAGATAGGATGAAAGCTAGTCTGTAATGGCCCGAAACTAAGATTCACGTTAATTATCTTAAATTATCCTAATTATAAATTAAGCAAGTTGGGCGCTGCATTTCAATTTAACATATATATATATATATATATATATATATATATATATATATATATAGATATATATATATATATATATATATATATATATATATATATATATATATATATATATGCATACATATTTGACATTGCAGATTGAAACGACAACGTAGCTTCAAAATAGACCTCGTTATGCTCCTAAATAATTCATTCAAGTGCTAATAAATATTTGAATGCCCGCAGAATTTAAAAATTACCCTAAATTATCAATGGGCTAATTTGTAAAGAAGAAGAAGTAGTAGTAGTAGTAGTAGTAGTAGTAGTAGTAGTAGTAGTAGTAATAATAATAATAATAATAATAATAATAATAATAATAAATGAACAAATATAGTAATAATGTAATAATAATAATGTGAGTTATGTATATAAAAAGAGTTGATTATTAACCAAAAATGAAAATGTTTTACCCAAAATTTTCCACCTAACAAATGTATCACTTTATTTATTAATTTTAGCCAAACCTATTACTTCCATTTTCTATATATGTATATATATAATGAATGAAATAAAAAATAAATAAAAGGAGTTGGATAAAGATGAAAAAAAAAAAATCTAGAAAAAGGGGTCATGTGTCAAGAAATAAAAGGAAGAAAGAAAAAAAGGAAAAAAATTAACTAAATTTAAAATGAACCATTTCACCCAAACAAATCAAAACAAAACAAGAAATAAACCCAAAACCCCAACCCCTTGATTCCCCACGAACCAGAACAGGCCCGACCCCCCCTCACTGCCCCTGCTCTGTTTTCGACAGCTGCACCTGCTGCCATCCACCACCGTGCACCGGCCACCTTGCCGGTTTCCAGCGCCCAACCTCATCGGATTCCTCTATGCAGCCTGTCGTCCCATCCACCTTCTTCTTCAACTCCTCGGTGTGTGTTTGAGTGGGTTGAAAGGTGAAACCCTAACTCTCCTTAATTCAATTTTTGATATTTTGTATCTAAATTTTTGTAATAAATGGTATAATTAGCTTTAGTATGTATGATTTTATCAATTTCTTGAATGAGTTTGAAGGTTTGGATTGAGTTGCTTATTGGGAGGAATTAAGAGGAAGTGTGAGGAGTGAGGCTTTAGATATTATGATTGAATTTTAGTTTGATTATGATGATTTGATGATATTTAGATTAGTTTCCTGAATAATTGAAGGAAATTTGTGGATTAAATATATGTGGGTTATGTCGATGATGTTTTAATCATGGGTTGGTGATGAGGCTTGTGATTAGGATGAAAAATTAGCTTGCTATGTTGCTTTAATTGGGTTTAGATCAATTTTAACTAATATTTGAATGAAGTCAATGTGCTATATATGGGTTGGAGGCATATGTTTTGCTATAAATATGGTGACTAGGGCTTGGAATGCTTGTGTAAAGATTTGGTTAATTATGTTGAAGTAGGAGTGTTTGGATGAACATGGTATTAAGGGAGTGATGTTTGGTGTAAATATTGGGCTTAATCATATTATTTTGAGGATGTTGAGATGATTTTAGTGCATAGTAGAATGAGGTCAAAGTGAAAACCATGATGGGTTGATGAAGTTAAAATTTTAATTGGGTTGCTTTAATAGTGTTAAAGCAAATCCTTGGTAACAATCAAATGAAAACAAAGAAATATAAGTACATGTTTATGTTGTTGTATATGACAAGATTTAATTTCCAAGTGAGGATGGTGGAGAAGTGAATGGAGGGAGATGTAGCGATTTGGAATATTTGAAAATCACGAACTAAGTATGAAGTTAGTGAGATTCTAAGATTGGGTTATTAAAGGGGAGACGTTTAGCTAATACTTTGGGTGGTTTACAATTAAGAATGAGAGGGAAAGAATTTAGAGTAGACTTTTTTTAGTGACATCTTGATAATTATTTGGCCGCTTAAATAAGCTGAATATTTTTGGGTCGATTGGTATAACTAGAACATTTGCAAAGCTGGAATTGTGGTACTCGGGTCAAATGTTAATCTAGTTATGCATGGGAGAACTAATGAACACTTGTATGATTGGGACTAGTAGGAGAACAAAGCGAGTACCTTTCGACTCGGGCCCGGAAGCAAGCGCCTAGCATCCCCTTAGACCATATCGCAACCAATTAATCTAAATAATAACGATGATTACCAATGATGCAACTATTGGTGGGGGATAAGACGACGACAACAACAACAACAGCGACAACAACAACAACAACAACAATAATGATGATGATAATAATAACAACAACAACAACAACAACAACAACAACAACAAGGTCAACAGCAATAACAATGATACCACGAATCGCAACACTACTAATAAGTATAGCAAAAAAATAATGATGTTGACAAGTTTTAATAAAGGTAAGGGTGGTCCATAACCATGATGTTGATGATGATTAAAATGAGATGAATTATAACATTATGCCATCGTAACCTAAGTAAAACAAATTTTATCAATTTAAGAGAAAATGACAGCAACATGATGAGATGAGATCAAGTGAATAAGCAAGAATAAATATGCAAAGAGTTAAAAGGGGAGAGCTAAAGGACTTCAAATAATGTCTTAAATAAGAAAATTTTTAATAAAATTTTCCTAACTTATGCTAATCGTAAAATTTAATATTTGAAGCAAAAGCATGGCCACCTCTATCGCTTCAAGCTACCAGCAAACGATTTTCACTAAAATGAGAGAGATTCTCAAAGGCAAGGTACGTACATTGCCTGTACTCTTCGAAAACTCACATGTTTCCAAACTATGCAAAATCAATATAATATTTATACAATGAATCAATTTATGTAATGTTTTGTCACCTAAGCAAGTGGCCACACCAATTATCAATCATCAGGGCTTAAGCCTCTTCAATTTACCCGCGCGGCTGTAATTTAGGCTTTCCGATCGACCTGGGAGGTGTGCACCTATCTCAAAATCGCTGCAGACGTGAACAGGGGTCCACTTCCAGATAATAACGGCAAAGCAGATTTACTCATACATTCTCTCTCTCCTATTTGCAAAAAAAAATGTTTTGAAATGCGGGTGCCCAACTAATTAAAGTTAAAACTTATTTTACTGCATAGGGATGTACGTGCTAAGTTTCGGCTCATATTTCGAATGTTTTTGTGTTTTCTGTTTTAGGAAACGGATAAGTGGACGAACCCATCTCTAACAAGCTGACGGGTGTAAGAAGTGAAGGAAGAATTTATTGCACATGCAATTTGACGCTGTTAGATGATCATAGTGAATTCTCGCATAATATGAAGGCTTGACAGAGCTTAAAGACTATGTTGAGTCTACAACTTGAGTAAGCATGCTTAAGTTAGAGAGAGTTAGAAGATACTGAATCCGGTTATATTGTGGGATGTGTAATGGTCAAATTACAATTTGAAATTGACGCAGATGCCTTCAGTCTGATTGGATTTGAGGATTGTGACATCGTTCTAGTAAAATCATAGAGCTGATAACTAAATAGCCTTGCCCGACTTAGGGCGGCAGTAATGCCTCCAATTCAAAGACTTCCGCTACCAAGCAACAGTAAATAAGTAATTAAGCTAGAATAATAAGGCATTGGAATTGGGGCCTTTATAGTTGTGGTATCAGAGCTAGGTTTGCGAACCATTGTGAGCATAGGACGCTCGAGGTTTACTATAGGGATGACTATGAGTTGTGTTTGACTAGTGAAACGAGATGTTGATTCGGAGTTCATGTGTATGCGTGCGTTGTGAGGATGTTTTAGAAAACATTTGCCTGGCCTTTAGCCTTTGGTATCAAGACCAATGATGTCAAATAATGTCTTTGGAATTCCATCGTTATCAAAGTAGAATGAGGAAGCATTTAGTTAACTTCTTGGTGACGCACGTATTCCAAGGATTATTAAGCTCATAGCAATATTTTTGTGGAGCTTTGGGTTGCTTGGTTGAGTTACTAAGATGTTTTCAATTTAGAGGTTTTATTAAGGCATATTGAAATATTGAATGTTTTGGTATTGTGATGTGTAAGACATGATAAGAAGGTGAAGTTCGTAAGCTCTCATGTGGTTTCTATAATACCAAACTACATTTAACTTGCTAGACAAGGGAAATGTATCATGTAGTGATATTCATGGGTTGGATCATGATGAAATAACTATTGCAGTAGTGCAATAATGTGAATGTTTGAGAGTCTATCATACTGTCATAGATGAATTGCAATAATCATTTAGTATCAGGAATCTGTTGTTGGCAATTTAGTAGCTTATGTGGTATTACTTGATATTATATGCGTTGTATGAGTTAAAATAAGGTGTTACGCAAGGAGGTGTTATCATTAAATGTGCCTCCAAAATATGTGAAATTATGTGGGCTACCGACTGCTTGGGGCATACAATTCATTATAGCCTAAGAGCATGTTTTGCGGTGATAGAGGTAGTAAGTAATGAAGAGATGGGGGATATTTAGACTTGGGATGGTATAAATAATTTCTCTTATTATGTTAGATTAGGTCATGAGTGTTCATGGTCATGCAATACATTAGATTATGCAAAATAAATTAAGTGGAGAAGATCTTACTTTGTGGAGCATCAAGTGACTAAGTAAGTAAGCTCCTTGGGATTAACAAGGGCTAGATAAAAGGAAAAATAGAAAATAAAGAGTGAGAAGAAGGACACTTAGATGTTGGGTTGATCAAGTAGCAAGAGTGACAGTCCACAACTTTGGGCCTGCTCATTTTGGTAAAAACAACTATCTACAGAAATTAAACTACAGGAAAAGGGTTTGAGGATATGTCGTATATGTGGGCGGAGTCATTACTTTTGTATACCAGAAATTCTAGAAGTCATAAACCTAGAATGGATAAGATTTGAGGAGATAAATAATATTTGGAGAAGTATAATAAATTACAATGGTTATATGAGTTGGACTAATTAGGGCACTTGTTGATGCATTACAGTTTATTTTGGTAAGGAATTGGGAGTGGTGATTCGAGTATATATATATTGCATGGACTCTATAGAAGTATTATTAGTGATTCTGTGAGGTTGAGATGCCAAACTCAAAGGAGCATTACTAGTACACAAGTTCAAGCACAACAATGGAGGATTGTGGGGTACTAAGATCTGTAAGATGCTTGCATATAGGTGGAAACCTAGGCGACTTTCTTGTGAGCATGTCAAATCCTTGAAACTTTACTTTCACGGGTTCCTGTATTGATCCAAATGAGTTTACAATGACTATTGGCCAACTAATATTAGACCTTCCTTATCAGATATCGTTAAATTAGTATCCTTCTTGCCCTCCATAGTTACCACCTAGAGTTAGCCACCCCCTATTATGCAGTCACATAATTTAATTTGCAATTCTTTTTCGTTCACATTAAGCTTTGCAGAAACTACTTAATCATTGCAGCAATACTTCATTGCATACCTTTTCCCTCATTGAATTTCCTCATGAAATTAATTTTTTTAAAAAGAGCATCCCAATCATTAAGATGAGTTTCGTCTCTCTTGCTTTCACGAACTACCTCTACTTAGCTTACATTTTACAACCATTATTTCAATAGATCTTTCTTGCCCTTAACATCAAATCACTATGTAGATTACTATTTTCCTACTAGCCCAACTTTTGGATTTATGCGCAATGTTTTGGTTCCTTTGTAACCAATGATTAGAACTATCTGACTATTATTGCCCCCTATTCCTAAATTGTTTACGCTTGTAGTTATTTTTACTCCATTTGCATCACCATAATATTTTAATTACCATCGTTTCGAAATTTATCACCTGTTCCTTTCATTAAAATCTTACACCAGCAACATTCTCAGTACTTTTAGTCATTCATCAACTCCTTCCCTAATAATCTCGACTTATGTGTCGATATCGTCTCCTTGCTATGTTACCCCCTTTCCACCCCGAGCAATTGCCTAGAAGATCTTAATTAGCATATGAAACCTTGCTGATTAATTTGTTTTTTGCATTAATGCTATTATTTTCTATCGTTTCTTGTATTTGGGTTAATCTGCTTCATCTTAAGACTTCGCTTTGTTTCAACGTTATCTGATTCGTTTTTAATTTCAAATTTTTGGAATGCTAGTGGTTCCTCAAGAGTGCTCATACCTATTTCCCGCGTCATCCAGCATGTTTTTGAAACTTGTGGCTAAATATTAAATCCATTCCTGCTCGATTTTAAGTTGTTGTCGATATTCTAATACTTTTGGCTTTCATCTTCCTCTTCTTCATTTTGCCAAAAGTGTATTTATATGTGTATATCTTACACCCCTTTTATTCATCGTAGTAAGCCTATATAGCTTGATTGAGTTAGGGATGCAGTTAAGCTCCCACTAGTGCGAGTGAACGATAACTGTTGTAACCCCAACAATTTTCTTGCTTTTAAATTCCATTCCTCAAAATATAGACTCGGCCTTTCTCTATACAATCTTGTTATCTTACTTAAATTTGTTTCATATTGCCTATTTCATACTCTGCTCATTCAAATCCAAATTTGTCTATCGGCTTCATCATGTTGATGGTGAGTAGACAGTCACCTTGTTGAAACTTTGTTACTACTATCTTATTTGTAATTCAACGGTTGAACCCAAATATAACTGAATCACCTTTCCAATCTAAAGTGTGTCAAATCTTTTCCTCCAAAACTCTTTCGTTGTTATCTATTATCCTATGTTGGACATCTTGAGTATGCTATTTCTCATGATACTGGTACTACATTTATGATGTTGACATTCAACCACACTTTAGTGTCACAATCATAGTAACAGTCTACCCTCTTATTTCTATTAGAGCTCTAAAACCCCAAACTTATTTCCATTCATGCGAGGGATCTGAGTGGCTTGGCCGAGCAATCAGAACTTTACTTAAAAGTATTTAAGTGAGTGAATAATCTTATCTTCCTAGTTTGAATACTCTAATCCATTCTTATTTCATTTCATATTTTATAAATAACGTAACTTGATTTGTAAGTCAACCAGCTAACCACTCAACCGGATTGAGAAGGTATAGAATAATCATATTTGTCACTGATATGACTCATGAACTATTGATTATTTGTTGGCTCTTTCAAGATTCTTACCTGCAAAACACAATGCTAGTGGCCTTTTATTCTTGGATTTCTAAAAGCTTATAGCCATCTTTGCTTTAGCCATCCTATGGCAATCCCTCCCTTATTAATCATGTCTAACTTCACTATTTATTTCTTTCATAGGCAATGACTCACTTGACCACTTTTTCATCACTCTCATTCATGGATATTTTCATCTTTAACGTCAAATTTAAATCTAGCAAACATTTGACTGGTTCAACGATGAAAAGCCCAACAACACAATAATAACTATCCAATCTGCGTCGCCAGGAACCTTGAAAATATGAGCATTGAAGTTGTAGTACATGGGTCAAGAAACGAGTTGTCATTAGCATTAAAAGTGCAGCCGTCAATAATAGCGAAGATTAAGTTAAGTTGAAAGGGTGATATCAAATTAGAGAGACTTAGGCAAAATGTCATACAAGGGAAGTCACCTGACTTTGTGATACATGAAGATGGAACCTTGAGGTTACGAAACCGATTATCTGTTCCCAATAAAGAGGAATAGAAAGGAAGATTTTAGGAGGAGCCCATAATGCTCATTATTCAGTGGATCTAGGAGGAACAAAAATGTATAGAAATCTAAGGCAATTCTTCTGGTGCGATAACATGAAGAAAGAGATTACAGAGTATGTAGATAAGTGTTTGACGTGGCAAAAGGTGGAGGCTGAACATCAGCACCCAATGGCAAATTGAGGCCTTTAGAGATTCCTACCTGGAAGTGGGAATCAATTTCAATGGATTTTATTATGGGATTGCCCCTTGGTTTAAAGAAGAATGCTATTTGAGTCATTGCAGACAGACTTACCAAATCTACCTGTTGAGTATATTTAGTTTTGATGATAACAAATCCAAGTGTAAAACCTTGTCCAAGTAATGTTGCTCCAAACACGATCTCCAAACAGGCCTAACTGGTGTTTGTGATCTTTATTGTATTAACTGGTTTGCTACATGTGAGAACAAGTCTTCAAAACAGGTTTTACTTGGTGATTCTATATTAAGTCAAGAACACCCTCTCGACAGTTGATTGTAAGGCATGTTCCTGAACTCTAGTAATGCAAAGAACAACCCCAGCAAACAAGGTGGCCTTGGTGTTCATAGCAGCTCTACAAATCTTGGACAAGTTGACTGGTTCAAAACAAGAAGTCTTGGGTATATAGGTTTTATTTATTTAGACTCTTGTTAATATGCCAATCTTGAAAGTATCATTTTTAGCACTTCTTGAAAACGGTTTTCGAAAAGTTGCTTTGGGACACCATTACCAAACAACCCTGCAAACAGGGTGCCTAGGGTGTTCTCAAAAACTGCAGCAGCTACATCAGTCTTATCTGGAAATTTACTTCGGTTGGCTGCCAGATCTAAAAAGGTTCGTTTTGAATATTGCAAAACCATTTTTGCTAAAGATTTCTCTTGAAAAAATTTTTATCCCTTATTTTTAGGTCTTGATTGAATTTGGAATAAATCAAAATTTTATCCTTTTCAAGACTAGACTACTCGACCAAGATATTTTAAGAAAATCTTCTCTTCTCTCTTAGCAGTTGGAAATCTTTGATGAATCTTCTAAGCGACTAAAAATAGAGTATTTTTTCCTATCTTTTGAAATAATAGCCGTTGGGTTGTGCGTTTAAATATTGAAATTCTCTCTCCCATTTGATAATCCGGTTTTTACAAAGAAGTAAGAGATTTTTAGAGCTGAATTTCAAAGAGAAAAACCGTGAGAAGATTGTGCTTAATTGAGCTTTCAATTTCTTGGCATAATAGGACTTCATTGTACCTTACATCTGCTTAAGTCAGAAGCACCCCAATAAGGTGTTTTGTACCCCTGTTCTCAGAACAGAAAGTGAGTGAGTGTGTCCTCAGTCGTGTGGACTTTGGACGTGTCCTATCTGGTGAGATTGGACGTGGTGTAACCTATCTTAGGGAAGAAGGTTACGTGGGTTACAAGTTGTAACAAGGAGTGTTGCTTTTGTAACGTTTTCAGCCCGTTAGTGAAGTGGTTAAATCCTACACGAGGTAGGTCGTGGTTTTTCACACCTCAGTTGGGCTAGAGGTGTTTTCCACGTAAAAATTGTGTGTGCTTTATTTCCGCATTTATTACTTTGAATTTCGCTACTGAATCAATTGAGAACAACCGCTACAAACAAGGCGTAAGGTTGTTTGTGATTTACAAACAATCTCTGCAATCAAGTGCTACGGTTGTTTGTCAGTTATTAGGTGAAAATCGACCACCACAATTCACCCCCCTCTTGTGGTTGTGTACTCTTGGAATTCAACAAGTGGTATCAGAGCGGGTTCTCTCAAAAGGGCTAACACCTTGAGAGATTCTGAAGATGAGTACACCACAAGGAATCCTTGAAGGGCAATCCATTACTCGTCCACCCTATTTCAACGGCCAACATTATAGTTGGTGGAAGAATAGGATGGAGAACTATATTCAGGCAGAAGATTATGAGTTATGGATGCTCATCAAGAACGGGCCCCTTGTTCCCACCAAGGTGCTTGAAGATGGTAAGAAGGTTCCCAAGGAACCCATAGAGTTTGATGGTGAAGACTATAAGAAAATGGAAAAGAATGCCAAGGCCAAGAAGCTATTATATTTTGGACTAGGTCCAGATGAATATACACGTATCTCGGAGTGTGAGTCAGCTCAGGAGATATGGAATGCCCTCCAAGTAGCTCATGAAGGAACAAGTCAAGTCAAACAATCACGTATTGAGCTACTTATGAGGCAATATGAGTTGTTTGATATGGGTGATCGTGAGAACGTGATGGATATGTACACACGCTTCACCCACATAACAAACGAGCTAAAATCCCTGGGAAAATCCTTCACCACAGAAGAGCTGGTGAGGAAGATTCTAAGGATTTTGCCTCGGTCTTGGGAAGCGAAGGTGACAGCCATCTAAGAAGCTAAAGACATGAACAAGATCACCCTCGACGAGTTGATTGGCAATCTTTAAACCTATGAACTCAGAAAGAACTCACAACAAAAAGAGGAGCAGAAGAAGGATCGTGGGCTTGCCTTGAAAGCACAAGAGGATGATGACTCTGACCTTGAGGATGAAGAGATGGCCTTAATGACAAGAAAGTTCAAGAAATTCTTCAAAAAGGTCAAAGAAAACAGCAAAAGAAAAGACTTCAGTAAGTCCAGAAACACCCCCCGAGAACAGTTCACAGGGTGTTTCAAGTGTGGCAAACCAGATCACATTGTGAAGAACTGTCCACTACTTCGAGAAGAGCAAGAGCAAGAACACCCCAGGAAACAAGGTAGAAAACAAGCTGCAAGCAGTTCTGGGAGACGATTCTCGAAGGCTATGCTTGCTGCCTGGGGAGATTCCTCTGAGGATGAAGGTGAGTCTGAAACTGATGAAGGTGCTGTAGCTCTCATGGCACAAAGTGACATGGATTCAGATGATCAATCAATAAACAGTCTTACTGATCTCAAGAACAAGGTATGTGGTCTCAATAAAGCAACTCTCGAAGAACTTTTGTATACCTTGATGGATACTTGTGCTGAATTGAAACGAGATGTCCGAGACCTAGAACTAGAAAATGAGATCCTTAAAAATGAAAAACTGGGCTTACATGAAAATATTAATACGCTCAAAGAAAACCTCTTTATAAAAGAAGGAGATTATTCTCGAATGGAGGAAAAACTCTTTGAGGTGGAAGGAATGGTTGAGTCCTTGCTCAGGGAGAACAAGGGTTTGCATGCTAATATAGAAAAACTGAAAACCGAGCTTATCACAACCAAGCGCTGGAACAAGTCCTTACAAGCCCTTGATTGGTTAAACACTCACCACAGTTGAAACAAAAAAGGACTTGGATATAAGCCTAAACGAACAGTTTACCCAATTCATAGAAAGTATGTGGGATTACCTAAAAACATTATTTGCTTTCATTGTGGTAAAACTGGTCACTATCGATATTCATGTCCTCTGAGAAGGTATGTCATTGAAAAAATGAAAGGTATGTGAAACAAATCTGGATTAGAAAAGATGAGCTTTACTTGTCTAAAAGAATGGGACCCAAGTGGATCTGGGTTCCAAAACTAACCTGTGATTTGTTTTGCAGGCTGAAGTGAGAGAGAACAACCCCACAAACAACCCAGCAAACAGGGTAAGAAACACCCTGTCAAACAGATCAGAAAACAACCTTGAAAACAGGCAGCTGTGGTATGTTGATAGTGGGTGTTCGCGGCATATGACTGGAGAAAAATCAAACTTTCTCTCACTTACAGCTTCAACCGGTGGGAGCGTGGCTTTTGGCAACGGCAAGTCTGGGACAATTGTCGGTGTAGGTAGCATTGGTAAAACTCTCTCCACTCAATTGATAATGTGCACTTAGTTGATGGTTTAAAGCATAATTTACTAAGTGTGTCCCAACTGTGTGACAAGAACAACCTAGTGGTGTTCTCACGAACACATTGCTTGGTTGTCAATGCCAACACAGGAGATGTTGTGTTAAAGGGGAAGCGACACAAAAATGTTTACAAAGTATGTATTTCCACTCTTCCCCAAAACAACCTGACTTGTTTGAGTGCTGTGAATGATGACATAATGCTCTGGCACAAGAGACTAGGTCATGCAAACCTTACTCTTTTAAACAAACTTGTTTCAAAAGACCTGGTTATTGGACTACCTTCCATCAAATTTAATGATGACAAGGTATGTGAAGCTTGTGCAAAAGGCAAACAAGTCAGATCTTCTTTTAAATCGAAAAAATGTGTAAGCACTACCCGACCTCTAGAATTATTACACATTGATTTGTGTGGTCCCATGAGGATAACTAGTAGAGGTGGGAAAAAGTATGTGCTTGTTGTAGTGGATGATTACTCTCGATTTACTTGGACCTTGTTTTTGGCATCCAAAGATGAAACCTTTGAGAATTTTATTGCCTTTCTCAAAAAGGTTGAAAAGAGAGTAGGACACTCCTTAATTAGCTTGAGATCTGATCATAGAACTGAGTTTGAAAATGCAAGTTTTATCAACTATTGTAATGAACATGGTGTTGATCATAACTTCTCAGCTCCAAGAACACCCCAACAAAATGGGGTGGTTGAGCGCAAAAATCGCACCCTGGAAGACATGACCAGAACAATGCTTATTGCTAGTGGTCTTCCTAGGTATTTCTGGGCAGAAGCATTGAACACCTCATGTTACATTATAAATAGATGCATGATCAGACCCATTTTGAACAAAACTCCTTATGAACTTTTCAAGGGCAGAAAACCCAATATTACGCACCTAAGAACATTTGGTTGTAGGTGTTTTATGCATAATAATGGGAAGGATGCCTTAGGAAAGTTTGACCCTAGGAGTGATGAGGCAATATTTCTTGGCTATTCTTCTCACAGCAAGGCATACAAAATCTTTAACAAAAGGACCTTGTGTGTTGAGGAAAGTGTGCATGTGCTTTTTAATGAATCTAACTTGTTGAGTGAGAATGATGCACAGGAAGATGAACTTGAATTAGGTCTTGTTCGAAAAGAAGTGTTGCTCCAAGATAAATGAGGTAAGAACACCATGGAGAAAACAACTCCTGAAGGTGTTCCTCAGAACAGTAGACAAGGTGAACACCAAACAGGAGGAAACACCATTGAACCCTGTTCGGGACCATGTTCTTCAGGAACAGGCTTACAAACAGGTGCAGAAACAGGCTCAGGAGATGATCGTAAGCTTGATATTACGACTAGAGTAGAGCATGGGTCTGTGGATCCTCTTACTCCACGACCATAGAAGTACCATTGTTCGCACCCCCTTGATCAAATTCTGTCTCATATTAACAGTGGAGTGCAAACTAGGTCTAAGCTTAAGAATTTCTGTGCTTTCTATGCTTTTCTCTCTAATATTGAGCCAAAGAGTGTGAATGAAGCTCTTGCAGATTCAGATTGGGTCACGGCAATGCAAGAAGAGCTCCATCAATTTGAAAGAAACAAAGTATGGCACCTTGTACCTAAACCTGCAGAGAGAACAATCATTGGAACCAAGTGGGTGTTCCGAAACAAACTGGATGAGTCAGGAACAGTCACTAGGAACAAGGCACGGCTGGTTGTTCAAGGGTATAATCAAGAAGAAGGAATCGATTATGAAGAAACCTTTGCACCAGTTGCTAGAATTGAGGCTATTCGAATCTTAATAGCCTTTGCAGCTCATATGGAAATCAAGCTATATCAAATGGACGTGAAAAGTGCATTCCTCAACGGATACCTTAAAGAAGAGGTGTATGTCAAACAACCCCCTGGTTTTGAAAACAGTGAATTTCCTAACCATGTTTTCAAACTTGACAAAGCTCTTTATGGCCTAAAACAAGCTCCTAGAGCTTGGTACGAACGGTTGTCAAGTTTTTTAATTGAAAATGATTTTAGAAGAGGCAAGGTAGACAATACCTTGTTTCTAAAATCTAAGGGGGAACATTTATTGATTGTCCAAATATATGTTGATGACATTATATTTGGTGTAACTCATCATGATTTATGCAATGAATTTTCAAATATGATGAGGAGTGAGTTTGAGATGAGCATGATGGGTGAGCTTAACTTTTTCTTAGGCTTACAAATCAAGCAAACTCCAAACGGCACCATGATCCATCAACAAAAGTATATCAAGGAGCTACTTAAGCGTTTTGGGATGGAGTTGGCCAAACCCGTAGACACTCCTATTTCTCCTTCAACCAAGTTGGTTATGGATGATGGGAGTCCCTCAGTTGAGGAGAAACTCTATAGGGGCATGATTGGGTCACTCTTATACCTAACCGCTAGTAGACCTGATATTGTTTTTAGTGTTGGTTTATGTGCCCGTTTTCAGTCTAATCCTAAGGAAACTCATCTTAAGGCTGTTAAACGGATACTAAGGTATTTGAAACATACACCCAATTTAGCTTTATGGTATCCTAAAGGTTGCAATTTTGATCTTGTTGGATATGCTGACGCTGACTATGCTGGATTCCTAGTTGATAGAAAGAGTACCTCAGGTATGGCTCACTTTCTTGGACCTTGTTTGGTATCTTGGGCTACAAAGAAGCAACATTCAGTTGCCATGTCCACAGCAGAAGCTGAATATGTTGCAGCAGTTTCATGTTGTGCTCAACTGTTGTGGATAAGACAACAGCTTAAGGACTTTTGTGTTGACACTGGATGCATTCCTATTTTTTGTGATAACACAAGTGCAATTAACATTGCCAAAAATCCATGTCAACATAAAAGAACAAAGCATATTGACATTCGACATCATTTCTTGAGAGATAATGTTGAAAAGGGTTTAATCTCTATGAACTTTTGCACAACGAAAAATCAAATTGCTGATATATTCACTAAGGCACTAGCTAGAGATCAATTTGAGAGAAATAGACTGGAACTAGGGTTGGTGAGAACACCCTGAGTTACCTGTTTCCAGAACATGAACTGGGTTTGGTAAGATCAACCTTTACACCCTGTTCTCTCCCCCTGTTTGCAAATCTTATTAACAACGGATGTTATTGCATACACTCAAATTGCGTGCATTTTGTCTTTACTTATCCACTTAGTGCAGCATAAGGGGATGTACTGAAGCCGCCTTAATACCATTAAGTCCAATCAAGATCAGACGGCAAAGAACAGGCATAACAAAGAGAACAGGTACGCCCCTTGGTTGCTCGATGTGTTTTTCCTTCCCAAGGCACAAGCTTTTAATTCTCACACCCGTTGCAAACCAAGAAATCTTCTAAAGATTTTGGGTGCTCTCTCTCTCTCTCTCTCTCTTTTATATGCCCTGTTCTCAGTACTGCAAAACCTGAGAAACCTGCAAAGCCTTAAACCCTAATCTCTCTCCTCTAGCAACAATGGCTCTCAACAACTCCTCTCAATCAAATGACCTCATTCTTGCGTCCTCAATCCCTGCTCCCCCTCGCCCCATCCTGTACAAGCCTTTCAAATTCCTGAAAAGCTTGTCCCTACACTCAGTGGGAATGGGGATGGTTGATATTCCCTTCGAATGTGGAAGGGAATTGGTGTTTCTTGTAGGGACAATTGCTTATCCCATTAACGTCGAGTCAGAGGGTACACTATCGGGGTCTCAAGACCAAATCTTGGAAACCCCTAAAGGGTTTAATTTTAAGCCCTGTTCTTCTGGGTTGTTTCCTGAAACAGCGCCAGAAATAGGGGCTGCCTCTATCGAAGGTGTGTTTGTGGAGGATCTGGATGTCGATTTCTAAGGGAAGTCGAATGAGACATCAGAGGAGAGTTTAGAGAAGGATTCTCTCCCTGAAGCTGAAACCCCCACTCCGGTCGCTCAAACTGGAGAGAAAAGGAAAAGGGTGAAAATAGTGGCCAGGCGTAGCAGAACGCCAAGAACAAGGCCACAACCAAGGTCTCAGCCCTCTCAAACTCCCTCTTCTCCACAATCCTCCAAGCCTTCTCGCAAATCTGCGAGACTAGCTTTTCAATCTTCTCCCTGTATCTCCAAACCCTCTGCTCCTGTCATCGAGGAGATTTCCTCCTCTTCTACCGAAGGGTTCTCGAGTTCTGACTCTGAGAACACCTCCTTCAAACAGGGGACACCGGTGTTCTCCGAGTCCTCTGAAGAACAAGCCCCTCCAAAATCAACCATTAAACCTGCTGTGAAGCCCTCTCCTGCAAAAACACCCCTCAAGCGAAAGCCCAGAACAGCTCCCCTACCTGAAGCTACCACCTCTGTTCCTGCCCCCAATCGCCCAAAGCAGTTCACTCCCTCTCCTATGTCGGACAAACATGCGCAGTTGCTTAAGCGCAATGTCGTCAGGGGGAAGGTAGTGAATGTAAGCTTTTTCGAGGAACAGGGTCTGGGGGTGTTCCTGAATAAGTTGCGGGCCCAAGGCTGGCTCGACTTGTTTGCAAACACCCAGTTAGGGTGTTCTGTGCCTGAGTTGGCTGAGTTTTACGCCAACTGCAGTGTCACCGAAGGGGTGGTGACTAGTTTTGTGAATGGGTAACGCATTTAGGCTGATGCGCCCACACTTGAAAAAATTTTGGGAGTACCCTCACAAGGCTTTGACATATATGTGAGGGAAGACAAAACAGCCCTAGAAACAGCCAGGCTCCTAGAGGTGTCCCAACGCCTCAGTCAAAAACAGGGCCTGAGAACACCCCTCTCTGTTAAGAAGGGTGAAATGACCTCCCTGCACCAACTATTGTTTATGTTCACTATCAAGAACATAATTCCGCGAGGTCAAGGGCGAAACTCAGCTGATGCCCTCGATCAATGCCTGGTGGATTTACTGGATCGGGAGGAACCAATTAACCTCCCTGCAATCATGATTCGCCACATAGGGCGAATTGCGAACACCACCCGGGCCCATGATCTTGGATATGGGTTTCTGCTGACAAGGGTGTTTGAGCACCTTGGGATAGTGCTCACACGGCGAGTGGAGGCCCAAGTCGTTGATGAGATTGGGATTGACACTCTGCTCGGGTGTGGCTATGAGGTTGGCGAAGGGTCAGTCTCCAAACAGGGTCGTCGACCACCTCGACCACCTGTTTCTGGGCAACCTTCCTTCAAACTTGAGGCTGTTCTTGAGGACAATGCTCGCCTCAAGGATGAGCTCTCAGCTGTCAAGGCTGCTCTTGCTGAGGAGCAAGCCCTCTTCGCCAAACGCCATGAGGAATTGCTTGTCCTTCTCTCCACTCTTGCCCCCAGCATTCCTCCTCTGCAAACGAGACCACCCCCTGCACCCTGATTCTCTAGGCTGTTCTCTTGTTTCCTCCTCCCCTCTTCGTTTTTGGCATTGTACTGTTTTTAATGCAATATCTCTTTCATGATGCTTCTTGCACCTTATGCTATATATTTCTTTTCTTGTATTCCTACTGTTGTTTATGCTTTTTAATGATGCCAAAAGGGGGAATAAGACCATACGAATAAGACCATATGATCTATGACCTAGCACCTAGAGGATCCCTATCAGCATTAATCGTTGTTAAGCTTTTTAATTTTTAATCAATATGGTCACTTGGTTTGTCATCATCAAAAAGGGGGAATTTGTTGAGTATATTTAGTTTTGATGATAACAAATCCAAGTGTAAAACCTTGTCCAAGTAATGTTGCTCTAAACACGATCTCCAAACAGGCCTAACTGGTGTTTGTGATCTTTATTGTATTAACTGGTTTGCTACATGTAAGAACAAGTCTTCAAAACAGGTTTTACTTGGTGATTCTATATTAAGTCAAGAACACCCTCTCGACAGTTGATTGTAAGGCATGTTCCTGAACTCTAGCAACGCAAAGAACAACCCCAGCAAACAAGGTGGCCTTGGTGTTCACAGCAGCTCTACAAATCTTGGACAAGTTGACTGGTTCGAAAAAAGAAGTCTTGGGTATATAGGTTTTATTTATTTAGACTCTTGTTAATATGCCAATCTTGAAAGTATCATTTTTAGCACTTCTTGAAAACGGTTTTCGAAAAGTTGCTTTGGGACACCATTACCAAACAACCCTGCAAACAGGGTGCCTAGGGTGTTCTCAAAAACTGCAGCAGCTACATCAGTCTTATCTGGAAATTTACTTCGGTTGGCTGCCAGATCTAAAAAGGTTCGTTTTGAATATTGCAAAACCGTTTTTGCTAAAGATTTCTCTTGAAAAGATTCTTATCCCTTATTTTTAGGTCTTGATTGAATTTGGGATAAATCAAGATTTTATCCTTTTCAAGACTAGACTACTCGGCCAAGATATTTTAAGAAAATCTTCTCTTCTCTCTTAGCCGTTGGAAATCTTTGATGAATCTTCTAAGCGACTAAAAATAGAGGATTTTTTCCTATCTTTTGAAATAATAGCCGTTGGGTTGTGCATTTAAATATTGAAATTCTCTCTCCCATTTGATAATCCGGTTTTTACAAAGAAGTAAGAGATTTTTAGAGCTGAATTTCAAAGAGAAAAACCGTGAGAAGATTGTGCTTAACTGAGCTTTCAATTTCTTGGCATAATAGGACTTCATTGTACCTTACATCTGCTTAAGTCAGAAGCACCCCAGTAAGGTGTTTTGTACCCCTGTTCTCAGAACAGAAAGTGAGTGAGTGTGTCCTCAGTCGTGTGGACTTTGGACGTGTCCTATCTGGTGAGATTGGACGTGGTGTAACCTGTCTTAGGGAAGAAGGTTACGTGGGTTACAAGTTGTAACAAGGAGTGTTGCTTTTGTAACGTTTTCAGCCCGTTAGTGAAGTGGTTAAATCCTACACGAGGTAGGTCGTGGTTTTTCACACCTCAGTTGGGCTAGAGGTGTTTTCCACGTAAAAATTGTGTGTGCTTTATTTCCGCATTTATTACTTTGAATTTCGCTACTGAATCAATTGAGAACAACCGCTACAAACAAGGCGTAAGGTTGTTTGTGATTTACAAACAATCTCTGCAATCAAGTGCTACGGTTGTTTGTCAGTTATTAGGCGAAAATCGACCACCACAATTCACCCCCTCTTGTGGTTGTGTACTCTTGGAATTCAACACTGCCCATTTTATACCAATTCATGACACTTGGAATGTAGAGAGACTAGTACAATTATATGTTAAGGAAATAGTTCGACTGCATGGCATACCAAAGGAGATAGTGTCAGATCGAGATCAAAGGTTTCAAGCTCCGTTCTAGCAAGCTCTACAAAAAGCTTTTGGCACCAAGTTAAATTTTAGCAATTCATACCGCCCTGAGACCAATGGGCAAATCGAGCGAGTGAACCAAATCTTAGAGGCTATCTTGAGAGCTAGTGTGCTTGACTTCCAAAGAGAGTGGGAAGATTACTTACCATTGATGAAATTTTCTTATAATAACAACTATCAATCCACTATTAAGATGGCCCCTTTCTAAAGCACTGTGGGGGAGACAAGGTATTGTCAAAGATGTCTTCAATTAGCAAAGTAAGAATATTCCATATCCAGGGCAAACTGATCCCTAAATATATCAGACAGTATGAAATTATCCAGAAGTTGACCCTATGGCTTATCAATTGAGCTTACTAGCAGAACTTGAGCATGTCCACAACATTTTTCACATTTCACAACTCAGAAAACATGTTCTAGATCCAAAACATATTATGATAGCGGAGCCAGTACAAGTCGCTGAGAACCTATGTATGAGAAGCGACGCAAACAGATATTAGAGTACAGAGTTAAGCAACTTCGAAACAAAAGCATTCCTCTGGTTAAGGTCCTGTGGGCCAATCACAACTCATCTGAGGCTACATGGGAAACTGAGGAAGACGTGAGAAGCAAGTACCATATCGATTTGAGGTACGGACAAGATTCATTTTAAATCTGCAAGTTTCAAGGACGAAACTTATTTTAAGGGGGGAAGGCTGTAATGGCTCGGAACGAAGATTCATGTTAATTACCTTAAATTATCCTAATCATAAATTAAGCAAGTTGGGCGCCGCATTTCAATTTAGCATATATATATATATATATATATATATATTATATATATATATATATATGTATATGTATATATATATATTGACATTGCAGGTTGAAATGACAATGTGACCTCAAAATAGACCTCGTTATGCTCCTAAATAATTCATTCAAGTGTTAATAAATATTTGAATGCCTGCGGAATAAAAAAATTAGCGTAAATTATCAATGGGCTAATTTGTAAATTAATAACAATAATAATAAATGAACAAATATAGTAATAATGTAATAATAATAACAAGGAAGTTATGTATATAAAAAGAGTTAAGTATTAATCAAAAATGAAAATATTTCACCCAAATTTTCCACCCAACAAATGTATAATTTTATTTATTAATTTTAGCCAAACCTATTACATATATATATATATATATATATATATATATATATATATATATATATATATATATAGTATATATATATATATATATATATATATATATATATATATATATATATATATATATATATATATATATATATATATATATATATATATATATATATGAATGAAATAAAAAAATAAATAACAGATGTTGGATAAAGATGGAAAAAAAATCTAGAAAAAGAGGTCATGTGTCAAGAGATAAAAGGAAGAAAGGAAAAAGGAAAAAAAATTAACTAAATTTAAAATAAACCATTTCACCCAAACAAATCAAAACAAAACAAGAAATAAACCCAAAACCCCAGCCCCTTGATTCCCCATGAACCAGAACAGGCCCGACGCCCCCTCACTGCCCCTGCTCTGTTTCCGGCAGCTGCATCCGCCGCCATCCACCACCGTGCATCAGCCACCATGCTGGTTTCCAACGCCCAACCTCATCGGATTCCGCCACACAGCCCGTCGTCCCAGCCATCCTCTTCTTCGACTCTTCGGTGTGTGTTTGAGTGGGTTGAAAGGTGAAACCCTAACTCTCCTTAATTCAATTTTTGATGTTTTATATGTAAATTTTTGTGATAAACGGTATAACTAGCTTTAGTATGTATGATTTTATCAATTTCTTGAATGAGTTTGAAGGTTTAGATTGAGTTGCTTGTTGGGAGGAATTAAGAGGAAGTGTGAGGAGTGAGGGTTTGGATATTATGATTGAATTTTAGTTTGATTATGATGATTTGATGATATTTAGATTAGTTTTTTGAATAATTGAAGGAAATTTGTGGATTAAATATATGTGGGTTATGTGCATGATGATGAGGTTTGTGATTAGGATGAAAAATTAAGCTTGCTATGTTGCTTTAATTGTGTTTAGATCAATTTTAACTAATATTTGAATGAAGCTAATGTGCTATACATGGGTTGGAGGCATATGTTTTGCTATAAATATGGTGACTAGGGCTTGGAATGCTTGTGTAAAGATTTGGTTAATTATGTTGAAGTAGGAGTGTTTGGATGAACATGGTATTAAGGGAATGATGTTTGGTGTAAATATTGGGCTTAATCATATTATTTTGAGGATATTGAGATGATTTTAGTGCATACTAGAATGAGGTCAAAGTGAAAACCATGATGGGTTGATGAAGTTAAAATTTTAATTGGGTTGCTTTAATAGTGTTTAAGCAAATCCTTGGTAACAATCAAATGAAAACAAAGAAATATAAGTACATGTCTATGTTCTTGTATATGACAAGATTTAATTTCCAAGTGAGGATGGTGGAGAAGTGAATGGAGGGAGATGTAGCAATTTGGAATATTTGAAAATCACAAACTAAATATGAAGTTAATGAGATTCTAAGATTGGGTTATTAAAGGGGAGATGTTTAGCTAATACTTTGGGTGGTTTACAATTAAGAATGAGAGGGAAAGAATTTAGAGTAGACTTTTCTTAATGACATCTTGATAATTATTTGGCCGTTTAAATGAGCTGAATATTTTTAGGTCGATTGATATAACTAGAACATTTGCAAAGCTGGAATTGTGGTACTTGAGTCAAATGTTACTCTAGTTGTGCATGGGAGAACTAATGAATACTTGTATGAGTGGGACTAGCAGGAGAACAAAGCGAGTACCTTTCGACTCGGGCCCAGAAGCAAGCGCCTAGCATCCCCTTAAACCATATCGCAACAAATTAATCTAAATAATAACGACGATTACCAATGACGCAACTATTGGTGGGGGATAAGACGACAACAACAACAACAGCGACAACAACAACAACAACAACAATAGTAGCAGTAGTAGTAGTAGTAATAATAATAATAATAATAATAATAACAACAACAACAATAACAACAACAACAACAACAAGGTCAACAGCAACAACAATGACCCCATGAATCGCAACGCTACTAATAAGTATAGCAAAAAAATAATGATGTTGACAAGTTTTAATAAAGGTAAGGGTGGTCCATAACCATGATGTTGATGATGATTAAAATGGGATGAATTATAACATTATGCCATCGTAACCTACGTGAAACAAATTTTATCAATTTAAGAGAAAATGATAGCAACAGAATGAGATGAAATCAAGTGAATAAGCAAGAATAAATATGCGAAGAGTTAAAAGGGGAGAGCTAAAGGACTTCAAATAATGTCTTAAATAAGGAAAATTTTAATAAAATTTTCCTAACTTATGCTAATCGTAAAATTTGATATTTGAAGCAAAAGCATGGTCACCTCTATCGCTTCAAGCTACCAGCAAATGATTTTCACTAAAACGGAGAGAGATTGTCAAAGGCCAAGTGTCTGTGCTATTCGAAAACTCACATGTTTCCAAACTATGTAAAATCAATATAATATTCATACAAGGAACCAATTTATGTAATATTTTGTCACCTAAGCAAGTGGCCCCATCAATTATCAATCATCAGGGCTTATGCTCCTTCAATTTACCTGTGTGGCTACAACTCAGGCTTTTCGATCGGTTTGGGAGGTGTGCACCTATCTCAAGATCGCTGCAGACATTAACAGAGGTCCACTTCTAGATAATAACCGGTAAATCAGATTTACTAATATATTCTCTCTCTCCTGTTTGTAAAATAAAATGTTTTGAAATGCGGGCATCCAACTAATTAAAGTGAAAACTTATTTTACTGCATGGGGATATACATCCTAAGCTTCGGCTCATATTTCGAATGTTTTTGTGTTTTCTATTTTAGGCAACGGATAAGTGGATAAACCTATCTCTAACAAGCTGAAGGGTGTAAGAAGTAAAGGAAGAATTTGTTGCATATGCAATTTGACGCCGTTAGATGCTCACAGTGGATTCTCGCATAAGATGAAGGCTTGACAGAGCTTGAAGATTATGTTGAGTCTACAACTTGAGTAAGCATGCTTAAGCTAGAGAGAGTTAGAAGATACTGACTCTGGTTATATTTTGGGATGTGTAATGGTCAAATTACAATTTAAAGTTGACGCAAATGCCTTTAGTCTGATTGAATTTGAGGGTTGTGACAGCGTTCCAGTAAGATCATAAAGCTAATAACTAAATAGCCTTGCCTGACTTAGGGCGGCAGTAATGCCTCCAATCAAAAAACTTCCGCTGTCAATCAACAGTAAATAAGTAATTCAGTTAGAATAACTAAACATTGGAATTGGGGGCGTTATATAGTCCAAATGAATATGTTTGAGTATGGATTTAGGCAAAGTTTTTGCTATTTGAAAATATTTTTATAGCAAAAAGAGTGCCTAGGGAGAAAAAGAGAGAGTTTCTCCTAAGTAGTAAATGACGTAGAGAAAATAATGTAGAGTTTCCTCTAAGTAGAATGTGGTGTTGAATAGGGGGGAAAGACTACTTTTTTATAATGGAGGAAGTGCACTTGACTACGAATGACCTCAGTAATCAAATGAAAATGAAATGAAGTAAAATCAACCAAAATTGTTTTCATCAATCAAAATTAATTAGGTTCGGATTTGGAGGTGATTTAATTGATTGATTGAGAAATTCATGCAAAACACACGTCAATTCATGTTGTGCAACTCAAGGTAGGCCTAGTGGCATGATCATGGGCCCTACGATAGTTGTTAGGGCTTTGAAACTTGCCACTGAGCCTTGGCGACATTTGCGATCGATTTGCTACCCTGCACTCTGGGTTAGGCCTATTTTTTGATGTTCAATAATAAAATGGGTTGCTTTAGACTAGATTAGTGTGAGGTAATGCTTCATCGAACTTATTCGGCTCCTACAATGCCATGCTCTAGGTCGCAGGTTCAATTCGACATGCCTACAAGTAGCTATAAAATTAGGTTTTTTTTGGCTTTTTTAAAATCATTGAAATATTTTGGGTTTTCAAATGCTTTTTAAAACTTTTGATTTGACATAAAGAAATAGTTTTGTGTGTAGACTAGCTATCAGGAATTCTAGCATAATGTTGCTTCACTATCAATGGGTTTGTAATTGTCATCATCAGGTAATAATGCATACGACACGCAAGCATGTGGTCAATCTGAAACCCCAAAGGTAGCAATTTGGTGCTTATAGGAGCCCACTTTGGCTGAGGCCTTGAGGGCAAAGGGTAAAGTATGCAATATCATGTAAGGATGTATACAGATGCAGAAGTAGGGATATGAGTATTACCCAAACCCAAAAAACCTAATCAAAATCCGCCCCATCGCACATCTGAATGGGTGTTGAAAATGGGTTTCAAGTGGGTATAGGTATTGATATGCGTATTGTGTTTGAAAATGAGTATGAGTATGGGTATAAATTCTTAAAACGCGTACCTAATTGTGTACCCAATTTGCTAGTAAAAAGCGACCAAAATACGGTAAAATCCAAAAATAAATGTCACGCATGAAACTCTAAGTGTATAGTATTTATTTATGAAGAAATGAAACACTATTTTTTTTTATTTAAACAATTTTAACTTTCGTGAGTTCATCCGGACATGATTTTTAGGATCGTCGCTTGAAATTGCTCATCAAATATAGCACATATATAAATATGAGTTGAATATGGGTGACACTTTGTGCCCTCTATATATACCCGAATAAAATCCATGAATCCAAAAAATTCGATAGGGATAGGTATAGGTATAACCATCCAAAACCTGACGGGTATGGGTATAGGTATCGGTATAACTTTGGAAAGTGGAAATGTAGATGCGTATAGCTCAACTCGCATTGAACCCACACCACTCGCATCCTTGTGCAAGAATGAATATAAAGGGGTCACTCGAGAGAAAATCATTTTCAAGCGGCCGGATAAATGTATGCAAATAGGGGTGTTTTCAAGTTCCTGTGATCCTGTAATGACCAAGCTCTAATTGTATGTGCATGATCGCTAAAGGTCTTATCCACAAACCAACTACCTACGGGTAGAGTCAAATGGGCGCCCATCTAAGGTCACCTCCAATAAGGTCAATATCTTAATGATTAGAACAAAGAGAAAGCGTCCAGCTAGGGTTTCTCCTACATGACCAACCTCCTATTGTCAAAAATACCACCAAGGGTCTCTCCTCCAAGATGAACATCCTATGGCTAAGAGAAAGGGAAGGTCTACCTAGCATCCCTCCTACAAGACCAAACTCCTATAGTTAGGACAAGGGTTCCTACTACCTATAGCAAGATAGAAAGGGATTTAGCCCCTTAGGGCTTGGAGATGGGGTGTTTATGACTATGATGAGAACACTCTAGTCACTTATGAGTACGAAGGAAGAGCTCTAGCCTCTTATAACAACTAGGTTGTAAAGATGTTTAGCTACCTATGACTTAAAAAGCGAATGAATGGCCATGTGCAACCTGGAAAAGTCAATCCTTAGCCACCTAGGACTAGGTAAAGAGAAGTATTGTCACCTCAGATTAGGATGAGAAGATGTCTAACAACCTATGACTAAAGAGAAAGGAATGAATGATCACCTACAACTAGGAAAACTTGATCTCTAGGACCAGGCACATGGAGTTGTAGCTACTTAAGACTAGGGAAAAAGGGCTCCAGTCACCTATGACTAGGAAGGGGAAGCTCTGGAAATGTGTGAGAGAATTTTAGCCACCTGCGGCTAGGAGAGGATGTTTTGGCCCTCATATGACTTAGATGAGATAAGCTCTAGTCACTTGGAATGCATAGTCACCTACAAATAAGATAAGAAAATGCATATTCACCTATGACTAAGATAAGAGAATGCCTACTCACGTACAAATGGAATGAGAGAATGCATATTCACCTATAACTAAGATGAGAGAATGTCTAGTCACCTATGACTAAGATGAGAGAATGCTTAGTCACCAATCATTGGAATAAAGGAAAGCTTTATCAAGTATGACTAAGATGGTAAATTTCTGGCCACTTATGATTAAGGAAAAAGAACTCCAGCTGTTAATGATTAGTACAAGAAATGACCTAGCCTCAGAGAGAGGATGTGGAATCTACTACTTTCGATGTCATGAAGTGTGTGATATGCAAATTTTGAGCCCTTGAGCCACTCAAGTAATGTTTGAAAGCCAAAAAAGCTAAGGTTAACACATAAATTCCAAGATATGCATAGAATGAATTATGAAGAGACACTTGGACGTGTATTCGGAAGATCCAGTAAGAGTATATTACCTGTTAAGTTTGGATATCCTTAAGAGGTGATTGATGCACCTAGCAGGCATTCTAAGTCTCCATCAATACTGCTCCAAAGGAGCATTGTCTTTGGTCAATTAGCTAGGATGGTTTATAACCATTAAAATTTATTTTTAAAGAAAGTGCTCCATTTCTTGGGAGACTAGCTATTCGATGTTTTTTTCAATGTTATTTTCTCCATAATTCTCTTATTAAGATAGTGTAAAATGAGAGGAAGAGATGTCATCTATTTCTTATTATGAGGGAATGGGGTCTTCAACCAATATGTGGACCATAATTGCAAGAGCTACTAAAGTGGAACGGTGTATTGGGATAAAAGGCAATATGCTTGAAATGAGGAGCTTGAGAATTCAGCATGTCTTTATGGAGATTTTAAATATGTAGTACATATTACAATGAAAATTCTAAGAATGAGATATTTATCTCGAGATGAAAAATCCTAAAGCTGCAAATTATCTTGGTATGAAAATCCTAAAAAATGTATTGGATCCCACAATGGAAATCCTAAAAGCAAGATATGGTCTAAGAATGAGATATGCACGTGCATGTTTATGTATATGAATGCAACAGTAGCCTGTGGAACATGAGTATCTATATGGGCATATGTATGGATTATAGGCAGGGATGTAGATGAGTATGTGCTCATTATAGATGAATACCAAGCTTATACATATATGCATAGTGAATACATGTTAACTCTTAGAATGTATGAGAACGTACTAACACATGATGAATGCATAAAGTAGGAAAATGCATGAGTGGGTGTGCATGGATGATGTCTACATATTAGCTGTGACATGGTGGCATTATGATGTTATGCAAGATTCAGACACCATTTGGCATTTTGGAGACACTAGTGTCTAGGGATGGACCCAGTTTGGCTCGAACTAACGCTGGGTAGGAAAGCCAACGTTAAGGAGGATAGGATGGTGTAGGAGGTAAGTTTGGCTTATCCTTGGGTGTAAAATGGAGATGGGTAAGGCTCGAACTACAAGTTAGATGAGGAGTAGGGTGTAAGGTTGGATTTTCATAGATGATCGGGTTAGGTACATGAGATGCCAGGGCCACAAGGATTAGAATGGACGTGATGAGGCTGCTAGAGGCTATGAAAGAGGGATGTAAAGATTGTACCTAGAATTTCCCTAATAGGGTGTGAAGAAGTCTAGTCCAGTTTGGGCTATGCGATGGTTAATGATCAAGAAGAATATTAGGAAAAGCTTTTCTTTTGCAGGTGGTTGTCTCTTGGTCGAGAAAGTTTATTTGTATAGTGGTTTGCTTGTTCATATATGTATCGATCTCATGAATCTGTATGCACTAGAGACTCAATTCCAAGTCTAGTACCCTGTTCAAAGTTAAGTAGTGCCTGGTTCAAGGTTTTTTTTTGTGCTAAGTCCGTTGGTGCCCGGTCCAAGGTTCTTTTGTGTTGGTAAGGGATGTAATGAATGTGAAGATGATGCATTAGAATGTGCACATGATTATGGGAGAGGTAAAGAGTGATTGGAGGTGATGGTGAGGTGATGATGTCTAATTCATGAAAAGAAGGGTAAATATGACAATATTTCATGAACCCTCAGAAAGCTAAGCCACTCTTTTTATTATTTTAAATTACATGTAGATGTGTGCTTAGGCTTGCAGTTGGAGTAAACATACCACCCGTTCATGTTAGTGTTCCCTTTGGTTAGTAATAAGAATGAAGATTCTGCTTACTTTGAATTTTTTTATTTTTATCATCAAGAATCTTAATTAACCTTCATGTGTGACAACTTTTATGGTTGAAACAAAGAAAGGTTACCTACATATCTCAATGAAAATCAGGCTAATTGTAGTTCCATAAAGGTGTGTGACTTGAGAGATTTTGCCTCTAGGAGAGCTTTTTATGGTAAGACTAAAGATGTAGGTAATCAAACAAAGGCGAATCGGCATGGAGGCTCAAACTTATCCCATATATAAACCTAATTGTATGCGAAGAGAGACATGCCAACTTGTTATCGATTTGGAGTCAGAGCCGTCATCACTTCTTTTTTATTTTTATTTTTTATGGCTTGTGGTAATTTGAGGAGACAAATTCATGTATGTTTATTCCTTATTAGGTAGCATGTGCAATGGACATTTAGTTAATTCAGCCATAACTTAGGTCCTCCTGTGAGATGTATGCACTATTAGCATATAATTAAATGAAACACATGTATTTGTTTTCATTCGTGCTTGTTGTCTTTCTTTGTTTGCTTTTCACAATAGTTGTTGTAAAGACTTTTCTATTTCAAAGAATTTTTGGCTTTTGAATGATTTGGAAAAATAGGGGTCTTTTTTTTTTTTTTGTATTTCTATGAATGATATATTTCTATATTATTTGGGAAGACCTATTTTTGAATGGAAATTGTAACCTTCCCTTTTTTAATCAATTTCAAGCATGACAACTTTTAATATTTAGACACAAGAGCTTGAATCTTCTTGATGTTGTGCTGATTTAATTTGCATGAGATTATTATATAAGAACTTCATAATTGTTTTGAACTATAGGTGAAAGGTAAGTTGTCACATGACTTTTAGCCATTTCGTTTTTTTTGGTAAGTCTTTTTTATGAATTTGACTTTTTGTGCTTGTTTCTTTTGGGGAGATGACTCTATTAGATTGATGGAATCATGTGTGGACATTGGTTCTTAGAGTGTTTTCCTCTTGATACTTATATTTGATTTTGGCATCATTCAAAATACACTTGAATTCCATCCCAAGGCTGACGTTGACTTGGTCTCATAGAAGTTCGGGTTTAAGGGTGCAAAGAGGATTATGTATGTTATGAGGAAGATTATTGGTTGCTAAAGGAAGTCTTATGTCCTTATAGTCACACTTCTTTTTATATGCTTTTTGAGATTATCAGTAATTTTCATTTATAATTTTTTGTTTTTGTATTTTTTCCCACTTTCCAACTTGGTTTAGTCATAGGACAGAAATATTCGTAAGAGAACGGGGACAAAGAACATATGGACATGTACATGGATGAAAGAATGAAGGGAATTTATTCATATAGACGACGGATACAGGAGCTAGAGTAAAGCAAAAATAGGGATAATGTGAGGGGACACCTTAACCCCAATATAGGATTATCCTGAAGAATCTAAGTCTCTACTTTGTATTATTTACGTTGCTTATGCCTTATGGTGAGGGAATAAATGCCGTTGTATTTTAACTCCTATAGTATTTAGGTAACTTCATTAGGATCACCATTGAGCTCCTAAGATATTGGGATAAAATGATCGCATTGTCAATCATGTGTTAAATGAGGTATTTCAACCCCAGATAATTGTTAATAGACTGAAACCTTTCCTTGATGGTCAATATGATATGCATTCTCATCCAGTTCTTTGATCTTTTATTCGATGGCAAGCTTATTATTGGTCCAATGAGCATCATAAGACCTCTTCAGTATAGTAGTCCAAAAGCTTCTTCTATTTCCATGCATAAGAGTGTACAGACCTTAGTGAGAGGCATCCTAACTCTTAGTATGCAGGCTTTTCCTTCCTTAGTTTTTGGCCTCATGATCATGACCTCTTATCTAAGGTGTTGTATCTCCTTTTCTTGGTATCCAATATGGGCGGTGAGGTTAGCATTCACCTGGACCATCTTGTGTTTTTCATTTGTCATTTTCATGATTGTCTTCTTTAACCTAGTCGCGAATAGGGATTAGAAAAGGGTATGTAAACGAGAGTTTGGCAAAGAGATCGGGAGGGGAGTGGAGAAGAAGAGCTTAAGGTTGTTGATTCAAGATGGGAAATGATCTTGGAGTAGATGCCTAAAAATGACATCTTCATTCTAATTACCTGATAATGAAAATAATACCCCAAGTTATGTACTTAGGGCTCCAGTAAGCTGACAATTAAATATAGAATTTGAAATCATAAAAGAAAGGAAAAAGCAAGAGAGAGGCCCTATAGGCCTGATTTGATCCACGCTAGAAATTGACTGGTTCACTTAACAGGGAACCTAATTGGGTCCCTTAAATTTTCCTGTACTCCAAAGTTGAATATGCCTAAATTAGTTTAATTAGTGCCAGTGCTAATCTGATTAGTTTACCACATTTAATTAGTCAGATTCTTAGCTGAATTAGTACACCATTTAGATTAAGCTTAGTGAGATTAGGAGTAAGTCTTCTTTCTCTAAACGAATTCAAATTACCTGCTTAACCGCTATAAAAGGGGATTGTCCCAGCAATTAGAGGTATCAATGAGTTAAGCATTAGTAAAAATTGACATTAGTGAGAGACTAGAAACTAGCATTGTGTGAGAGTTAGAAAATAATGAGAGATTTGGTGCAATAATCCAAGAAGTTAGACAAAATCCCGAGTGGCGTATTGAGAACTTCAAGAAGGAGAGATCCGATTGATAGTTAAAAGGTCTCACTTTCTTGGGTTCCTAGGTAAATCATGTGGGTTATCCTGAGGTGTAATTTCCATCCTCCTTCTATCCTGTTCATTCTCTTCTTGTGATTTTTGATCTTAAATTACTAAAGATGTAATCTTTAGGTAGTTTCTCATCCACTGTAATTGTTTACTTTATTTTGGCTTTTGTTGGACTAAAAATTGTATCTTTTTAGATTGTCTAATATGAGTCATACTAATCTACTGCGTGATTCTAAGATAGCATAATTAAGATTTGATTTTCAATATTAAATAGTGGGGGCTATAAATGGTGCTGGGTAGTGAGTAATGCATTGCATAATATCACTGTACCATCACCCCCGAATCCAGATCCTCAATTCGAAACTACAGAGTCACGATGCTCCACACACTAGGGATTACTCAGGGGCCTTTCGAAGCCTTTTTAAAGCAAAATGAGTTGGCCTTTTTGGTGTCCTTTCATTTATCCTTATTGGTTCACACTTGTAGTAGGCATCCTTGTATTGAAAGGTGCTTCCCTAATAGAATTAATAATGCCTCCAGGATTAAACCCTATTATTACCCCTCGAGATATCAACTCATTAACTTGATACTAGACTAAACTGAGCATGCATTGATCCACCCACCCGTGACATCCTTTTCGACCCACCATGACTTAGGGAAGCAACCAAAATGTTGTAGTCTTAGTACGCACCCCATGGATGACATACGAAGCATTTGGGTCACAAGATGACTGATTTAAATCTAACCTGAAGCACTTATATCTTAGAATTCATGTGTATCATTGGATGTGTTTTTATAAGATTCAACTTCCTCAACCCTAGGGACTATGCATTGATTTTTTATGTCCTAGGAGAGCCCAGGTTAGGAAAGATTAAACTTAGGGGCTAGGGTTATGAACCCAAGTAGCTCCGAGGCCAATTGAGTTCTATGGGTTCTTGACCTTGGACCCGACTAGGTGCAAACCTTAGCATAAGGAGTAAAAGGTCCTAAAAGGAGATTTAACTGAGCTTCAATGAGTCTGGCTAGGTGTTCAAAAAAAGGAAATAAGAGTTTGTAAGCTAAAGGCTATTTAAGGAAAACCCGGTCAAGATTGTCTTCAGTCTGGGCCTGAGTTACAATTTAGGAACAATGAGTAAAAGTCATCTTTCTAGGCTAATTAGAAACCTGGCTAGTACCCTATAAGAGTTTGCATGCATTTAGTTGGGTTTGAACTTAGGAGAAAAGGGCAAGAGTGAGGATGATTGTTTCAGGGGTCCAATTAGGAATCCGACTGACATCCCTGAAGCTTGACTACATTAGATTAAGTACGGATTAAAGAAATTAGGATGTTAATCTTGGGGCCCCACTGGGAACCTACCAGCATCCTACAATTAGGTATAATTCAGGTAGCGTCTGTTTGGGTTACTTTCCATACAATCAGCATACTGGGCTCTCGACATTAGGATTTTTGATCCCTAAGTCAGCATGTTTTGAGTGTTTAATTCCTCGTCATAAGGTATTAAGATGAGCTAGTTCTAAGCACTTTCTATTATTTATTAGGATAAGGAAGAGGAAGACTAAGAAAGTATACAAACGAAGTCCATCAACTAGGTGACAACTGTCTAAGGAGCAATCAGAGGAAACTCAACTATCGGGTCAAAGTCAAGGCCAAGATCCAAGTTAAAGTCTAATCGATCACCAATTCAATGGCTAGGAACATGATAAGTACTTAAAGTGTATATAATTTTGAGGTCACTTGTGCTATTTTTAGGGAACATTATGTGGTTTATGTGATAATTTAAACTTCTTTTTCGGTTTTATGCTTAAGTATGGTTCTTTGGACCATTTTGCCCCAAAGTTGACCATAATTGAGTGCAACTTGACTCCTCACGGACACCCCTAAGTCACTATGCCCATAGAAGGAAGGAAAAACAGAAGATGATCAAGACGGAGCCCTCCAGGGACTGTCCGTGGTGAAGGCATAACTACTAGTATGTTCGCTTTCCTCTATCATGTGGCTAAGGTTGATTGTGTTTCTTTATAAATAGGGCCATTTTTGCAACAAGAAGTACAGAACACAACATACAAGAAAACTATTCTCTCTAGTTTTTCTTTCCTTTTCCATATTTCCTAGCTTAGTTTAGATTTTTAGTAGTTTTGAGTGTGAGTGTTAAAGAATCGCTTGCTATTTTGGAGCCCTTGCTAAGTTGAGAAACCCTTGAAAGATCTACAATGGAGCTAGATTTTCTTCTCTCAAAACTCTGTTTAGTTTTGTTGATTTGAATATGTATGAGTAGTTTTCTCAATTTAGGGATTGTTAGCCAAGTATTGATGTTGGAATCTTTCATCTTTATCTAATTGTTCTTGTTCTTGTTTGGGATTGGTTGAATTCTATCTTTTGTGTGTAATTGTTGTGTTTGGATTTTGGCCAAATCTATTTGCTAATTCTAAATAGTTAAGTGAATGACTAAAAGGTGAAACTTACTATTTGATTGACGAGATAGGACATGATTTAGCAATACTTGAAAGAGATTCGCTTATTAAGAGGACTTTTAGCTATCAAAGATCTTTAACTTAGGCTAAACAAGGGCATTTGAAGGAATGATTTGTTAGTTTAGGCAATTCAATTTGTTTCGAAAGAAGAGTGAGTTCTGCATGTGATCGTACCCCTTTCAACCCCCAATAATAGTTCATTTACATGATATTTTGCATTGATCCACATCTTTATAAGGTGAAACAATTCTCTAGATGTCTTTAATTGATTGAATTCTTCAAATATGTTATAGTGTTAAGTAACTCTAAATTGAAATTGCTTGCTTAGCATTTTTAAAGCACCAAACTTAATAGACTACAATTGGTTCTTGTGGAAAAGATATCTTTACTATACAACACCTGTGCACTAACAGTCGTAGTAGTAGCCCTTATTAGAACAAGAAGATCATAAAACTTATAAAGATGATATAAAATATGCAAACCAAAATAGAGGAGAGTGACAAGAAGATGGAGATGATGGCTATCATCCTCTAATACGTCACCAAAGAATCCCAAGTAGAGAATAATGAGCAACCCCATGTTGAGGAGGGGAATGATGATGGAAAAAGATAGATAAAGAATAGGAAAGAAAAAGAACTGAAGAAGGGCATTCCCTACACTGATCCATATATAGATCGCATAGAATAACTGCTTAAGGAGTCTTTCATGTTCAACAGTTACATTAATGAATATAGGGGATTCACTTTGATCCCAAAAGAGAAGTTGACCCCAAAGTTCACTATGCCTGATATTAAGCTTCATGGAATTGAAAGTCCTCACTACCACGTTAGAAAATTTGTTAGCACAATGACTTTAAAAGGAATGGATAAGGACATACTCCACCTCATATTTCCTTGGGCCATCGAGAAGGATGTGATGAGGTGGTATGACTCCATAATCCCTGAAAGCTCATGAATTGGGATGATCTTTGCAGGGAATTTTGGCATTAGGATTCATACAGTGTTGACCTTTGGATCACACTGAGGGACCTAAAGTTGCTCAAGTAAGGAGAGAAAGAAGTGTTCTCTGACTATGTAGCTAGATAGAGGGTGAAGGCTACTCATATGACTAATCGAACTTCAGAAGATGATTAAGAGACTGTTCATTAGGAACTTCTAACCCACATGTAGGTAGCACCTACAATTTATACCATTTGAAACTTTCACCACACTAAGGAATGTAGGCATCCTAGAAGAGGAAGAATTATCCAGGGAAGCAACTGCCAAGACTGGTAGTAACTGGAAAGACAATTACCAAGACAAGGATAAAAACGCTAGCAGTTCTGAGGAAGTGCATGAAATAAATTATTTTACTAAGTATAGCCACACAGACAACACTTATAACTAGGATACAGAGTGATTTTTTGCCAGAGGGAAAATCAAACTTCTTGAGCCCAAGCTAGAAAATGAGGCACTTAGGCAGTCTAAATATTTTAATTCGATAAAATGCTATAAATGCCATCAGTCTAGATGATATAACACAAAAAATTATTCAACCTTTAAGAAAAAGCTTAAAGAATGTTCAACTCAGGTAGCTCCTGTTGCCTAAAACAGCCCAAAAACTCAAAAATGACAAAAATCCATTGGGAGATCATAAAAGCATCTTTGTTATCGATAATCAAGAAGAGGAATGGGATCCTTCTATGCTCATACAAAGAACTCATGGCCCAAAGCCAAGGGTAAGCATGCCTACAACACCTAGAGGTCTATGGCTTATGGGAAAGTGATGAAGATGATGTATACGAAGCCCAGGGAGGTTATCTACCTACCTGAGCAAGCGACGATGATTTCTGGGGAAAGAATGAAGAAGAAGACTTTTGGGGAGAAGAGGATCAAGGAAAAGTCCAACATCTCAAAAACACTAGGCAACACTATGCCAAAGAGCCACAATAGGCCTTGAAAAAGCATAAAGGGACAATAGGTCAAGAAGAGGATTTAGTGCTCAAGTAATTAAAGAAAGTTAAAGCTATAATGACCATTTGATAACTCATACTAGCTTCTCAAAAGCATAGGCATCTCTTAATAGATGAGATGAATAAAATTGACTTGTCTCCTAAAGCTACGCCTGAGGAAATGATAGCTTTAATTATATCTGGTAAAGGAACTATAACCTTTAGTAGCAAAGATCTTCCACCAAGAGGTTTGAAGCATAACAACCCCTTGTATCTTACTGTGATATGTCTTCAGAAGTATCTACCCCTCACCCTACTCGATAATGGGTCAGTTGTGAATGCCCACCCTTGGAAAACATCTAAAAGACTAGGAATCAAGGAAGATCAACTCTTAACACAATCAACCTATCTGGGAGCATATAATAACTCCATAAAGCTGCTATTGGGCACTATTCTCCTCCCTATTAATGTAGGCCCTATTGAAAGGAAAGTGGAATTCCAAGTTCTGGCTATTCTGTCTACCTGTAACTTGCTCTTGGGAAGACCATAACTTCACGATCACTAGATAGTTCTATCTACCCTACACCACAAGACGAACATGCTGATAAAGGGGTAGGTGGTCCCTATCGAAGGCGATAATTTGTGTGCTACAATTAGTAACAAGTGCTAATATTAGAAATAGACCATAATTGCAATGTCAAAGGGCTCTATAACTTTAAACTGATGACAGCCTTGGAGAAGACCCAGACTTCTTTCAACTTTGATCCCTATTCGAATTTGAATATGAATATGAATGCTATCCTTTAAAAGTTGGATACTTCCCAGGAATGGCTATGAGACGAAGAGCACAAGGTTGGACTTTCTTTCCCTGATTCAAATGGATGATTATCAATTCAGGTTAGGGTATCAGCCCACTCTTGAAGAAGTTATTGAAGCCTGATAAAAAGCCTAAGATCAAAAAGATGCTGTTAGGAAAGGGTAACAAAACCACTACATTATAAGGCCTTATCCCGCACTTTTAATGGATAGTTCTTTCTTGAGGGAGACAATTATCCTTTCTATGGCTTCCCCGAGCCCCATCATGTATGAGAGAAGGGAATCTTAGTGCTTGGGTTAGAAGTATTCAGTGACTGCTAGTTATTGGAGAAAGAAGCGCTTACTACCATAACAAGAGATCAATCCACTCAAGATTGGACTCATTTGGCTAAAAGCAACATATTCAGGATCCTATTTAAGCAAGGTCAAAGGAACTGAGAAGACATTGCTACTATTTGTCCCTTGCCATGTCCAATAGCGAATTTGGCCCTATAAACTTTGTCATTGAGGCTAGTGTTGAAGACTGCAAACAAGTGACCAAGATAGTTAAGGTGAAAGGAGAAGTGTGCACTATAGTTATAGGGGGTAGTCTAAGAGAGTCTAAGACTCAGTCTTCAATTTATGTCCCTATATCAGATGTACTTTTTTTTCGGATTTCAACGAGATGAAGTCTTTTGCTTACAGCTCCTTTCAGCCTTCTCCTTCTGAATGCTTTATCTTTTATAATAAAAATGGAGATATAACTCCTAAATATCTAATTAAAGTAGTCGAAAATCATGAAAACTGAACTTCCATGATTGAACATACAATAATAATCAATTTAGGAACTCTAGAAAAGTCCCCAGAGCTTAAAATAAGAAATCACTAACTTTAGAGGAGCAAGAAAGTTTCCCTTCACTCCTATGGGTATTCATAGATTTCTTCACATGCTCTTACAATGACATGCTAGGCATAGGTCGAGATATTGCTAATCATAAAATTCCTCCCTATCCAAATGCTAATCTAGTAAAAGAAAAACTCTGCAGGATAAAACTAGAATGGACCTCAAAAATAAAGAAAGAGATGTAGAAACAACTGGAGGCAGGGTTCATCAAGGTTGCATATTACCCTGAGTCGGAAGCAAGTATTGTCCTAGTTCCAAAGAAAGATGGAAAAGTAAGAGTGTGTGTAAATTTTAGTGATCTTAATAAGGCAAGTTCAAAAGATGGCTTTCCTATCCCACAAAGATATTTTGTTAATAACACTACTAGACATGCTCTTATAGGAGTTGTTCTTTAATGAGTTGATACAGGTTGAATCTTACATCCATGTGTGACTTAGGCTTACTCCAAGTCTTTACTTTGGGCTTGCCATGAAGGCTCTCCTCCTAAGGCATTTAAACCAAGAGTGGGCATGGCCTTAGAGTTTTTAAGTAGCTATTAAGAAACTCGCTTCACTTAAGCATCCTTTTGCCTTTAAACAATCTTCCAGTGTTTGAACCCATCTCAACTAGATACCAAGATCCAGACTAATACCATCAAAATAAGGAGGCTCTTTAATGACCTTCTTCTTTTGGGCAATTTGCTTGATAAGCTTTCTTACTTGAGCTTGAAGCTCCACAATGGCCTAGTGTATCTCATGGACTTGTGGAGAAGCATTTACCTTATTAACCATGGTTGGTAGTAGTTTATAAGGAGAAAATAGAGAAAAGGAAGGAAATAGGGGAAGTAAGGACGCGATACGGGTGGCACGGACATGAAATAATGAAAAAGGGGGTGGCATGGCTGTGCTCTATGACGTGGGGTAATCATGCCAAATTTCTATGTCAAAATTCGAAAGTGCAGGATTTCGGTAAGGGGGTGCCAAAGTGGCACGAGGTGACCGTGCTAACTTTCTAGTTTCGTATTGTTTTGTGCAACTTTAGGGATATGTTTTGGTTAGACATTGTGTTTGACCTATAATTAGGGTTCTTTGTGGACTAGACAAGAGATTTTGAGAGGGACAACTAAAGGCAAAAATGGTATAGAAAAGAAGGAAACTTTAAGCAAATCCAACACAAAGATTGATGAATTTGATGCCTACCTAGATGTAGAAACTTTTCTCTCTGATACCAATTGATCCATGTTGAAATTCTTTTGACCAAATAAAGCTGAGAAGTCTTTGAAGATGAGCCCAAAGGATGTTAAAGATCAATCTTTCAAATGATGATCTGAAGAGAGAGAGAGAGAGAGAGAGAGAGAGAGAGAGAGAGAGAGAGAGAATTCGTAAATAGAAGAACTCTTCTAATGCAATTGGATCAATACTTGAGATAGAGAACCAAGAGATTAATCAAAGGGATATATCTAGGCTAAAGGTTAAACACCACCCAGATTAAATTAACCCATCCTGTAACCCTTTAAAGCCTTAGCACCAAGAATTAGATTAAAAGGATGAACTCAATCACCATCCTCTTAAGAAAGATAAATATGTTGAGAAAAAACACCAAGCTTTAAGCTCTCATATCATTCAATAAGTATGAATTTTCTTGGAGGTAATTGGGTTTATAAATATCCAATTGGAGGGGGATTAGCTGTTACATTGGTGATAAAAGTAGGCCAATAGGGGGCTTATAAAATATCATAGAAAATAAATCAAGATGCTAAAGATAATTACAATCAAGATAAGCTATATTTTTCAAGATTCATCCTCTATCTTCTAGGGAGCTTTGAGAAGGCTCCACTGCACCAATGGAGTTGTCGCTATTAAAACATATTCATTTGAGTGTGTAAACTCATCCCAGACTAATCAATCTCCAAGATTACAACTGTATCCTCCCCAATTAAGCCCGTGATTAAAACCACGTATTTTCTAACCCTGGACCAACCCTTCCTTGGTTAACGGTGCATAACCTGCCCAATACTTGAACTGTAAACATGATTTAAGGGATATTAGAATAAAGACATTTAGGGTTATTTATCCATGTAAAGTTTTCAAAACTCGGAGCCCATTTGCTTGGTCAAAACGGAGCTAGAAGTGAGGTAAAGTCTAGAGAAAACTGAAGTGAGCTAATGAGGTGGTTTTGGGAGGATAGATTAGCTAATCTCCTTATTTAGGGCTACTAATTTGCCTAACCACCATTTTTCTATGTCACTTGTGATCTTTAAGGCCCCAAATTAATAATGAGCTTGGAGCTTCAAGACTTTGAGTCTTACTTTCAAAGGTCATCATTGTTCTTATTTGGACCATGGTTTTAGCTTGGAGGAAATTCCAATCTTCGTGGTCTTCTCCGTGTCAATCTCTCCCCATTAAAGAGGATTTGACCTTAAGTCCTTGCATTTGTAATCCAAGTATACTGCTCTTGATAACTTGTGTCACCCATTAAGTTTGAGAAAACTCATTATGCTAAGAGTACTACCCTTCCTAAACATGTATGAATTGTTTAAGGATTTAGGAGATACTCCAATGAGAAGAAAGAACTTTCTAATTTTTATGAGCCTATTGAAAATTTTATTATACTCATTATAACTCATTTCAAAGGAATTCTCTTATCATTCACAAGCTTGATTTGTGGAGACTCACTTCTGAGGGGAAAGGAGTCGAATGCTCTTTGTGCCGACAAGGGTGAGAGTTTCACATTTGGTTTAGAAGGGTAAATGATTTCTTTTTAGGCTTTAATTTTTTTGAGATTTGAGGTTGAGCAAGATTTCGAAGATGGATTTTGGGTCTTTTATAAAAAACAATGTTGGGGCTAAATTTTGATGATCTCCTCAGAAATAGATACTAAGCATCATTATCATACATAGCCTTATTCCTCAACTTGCTCATTTAAAATAAAAGTGGAGCTTCCTTAGTGATGTTTACCTTAATTCTCAAATTGGTAAAATGGAGAGGATAAGAGTGAGATTTAGGGACAATAGGTAGTATAACCTGCAAGTTGGACTTTGACTCAACTTCTTTCTCTTCAAGATCTAAAATGATCTCTTCTTTTTTTTCCCCCCCGGCCTCTTCTTGAACCTTGGTAGGCTCTCTTTCCTCTTGAACTTGAACTTAAACCTCCGTAGTTTCTTGAAAATAAGGAACTAGTATAGAATTCATGTGAATGGGAGCTTTAAGGGAGCTCTCATCCATGATCAAGCTTTCTCTTGCTTCATCGAACCCCAAAATAGGCTTGTTTTCATCTTGAACAAATATTTTCTTTTGAAGAACAATTGATTTTTCTCCCAAGAGGTCTACTTCAATGAGTTAATATGGGTTGAATGTCACATGCATGTGTGACTTTTAAGCTTACTCCAAGTCTTTATTTGGCGCTTGCCTTGAAGAGCTCTCTCCCTCTTAAAGCATTTAAACCAATAATAGGCATGACTTTGGAATTTTTGAGTAGAATATCAAGAAATTTTCTTCACCCGAGCATTTTATTCCATAAAATAATCTTTAAGTGTTTAAATCCATCTCAAATAGATGGTAGATCTAAACTAATTCCATCAAAGCAAGGAGACTCTTTCATGACCCTTTACTTTTGAGTGATTTGCTTTCTAAGCTTCCTTAATTAAGTTTAAGGCTCCATAATGGACCTATTTATCTCATGGGCTTGTTGAGAAGCATGTCCCTTATTAACTAGGATTGGTAGTAGTTTGTAAGGTGAAAAGAGAGAAAACATCAGAAACAGGGGAAGCACAAGCATGCTACGGGTGGCATGAACATGAAATAGTGAAAAATGGGGTGGCATGGTCGTGCTCTTTGGCACTAGGTGGTCGTGCCAAACTCTTGGGTCAAAATTCCAAAGTGTAGGATTTTGACACGGGAATGCCAAGTGGCACGTGGTGGTAGTGCCAAATTTCTAGTTTAATATTTTTGGCTTTTTTGTTTGGTGAAGTTTTAGGGATGAGTTTAGGTTTGGGATTGTGTTTGGCCTATAATTAAGGTTCTTTTTGGACTAAATAAGAGATTTAGAGAGGAAGAACTAAAGGCAAAAATGATATAGAGAAAAGGAGAAAACTTTAAGCAAATCCAATGTAAAGATTGATGGATTTGATGCTTACCTAGATGTAGGAACTTTTGCTCTGACACAAATTGTTCCACGTTGAATTTCATTTGACCAAATAAAGTGATAAATCTTTAAAGATGAGTCCATAGGATATTGAAGATCAATTTTCCTAGAGGTGAATCGAGAGAGAGAGAGAGAGAGAGAGGGAATCTCGAAATAGAAGAACTCTTCTAATGGAATTGGATCAATATTTTGGATAGGGAATCAAGAGAATAATCAAAGGGATATATTTAGGCTAAAGGTTAAACCACCACCTAGATTAGATCAACCCATCCTTTAACCCTTTATAGCCTTAGTATCAAAGATTAGATTAACGAGATGAACTCAAATCACCACCCTCATAAGAGAGATAAAGATATTGAGAAAAAGCACTGAGCTTTAAGCTCTCATATCATTCAACAAGGCTGAATTTTCATGGAGATAATTGGGTCTATAAGGACCCAATTGGAGGGGGATCAGTATTACATTAGTGGGGTAAGTGGCATATAGAGGCCTTATAAAATATCCTAGAAAAATAAATCATGATGCTTAAGATAATTACAAACAAGGTTAGCTGTATTTTCAAAGATTCATCCTTCATCTTTTAGAGAGTTTGGAGAAGGATTTACTTCACCAATAGAGGTACAGTGAGTTAGAGAATCTTCCTTTGAGTGTGTAAAATCACCCTCGACTGATTAATCTCTAAAATTACAGTTGTATCCTCCCTAATTAAGCTCATAATTGAAAGTGTGCATTTTCCAACCTTAGAATGACCTTTGCTTGGTTAATAGTCTTTAACATGCTCAATACTTGGCGTTTAAACATGATTCAAGGCTTGTTTAAAAATAGACATTAGAGGCTATCGATCCATGTAAAATTTGCATAAGTTGGAGCTCATTTTCTTGGTCGAAACAGAGCTAGAAGTGACGTAAAGTGTTCTATCCAGAAAACTGAAATGAGTCAATGAGGTAGTTTTGGGTCGATAGGCTAGCTAATCTCCTTATTTAGAGCTCTAATTTACCTAAATACCCTTTTTCTATATTACTTATGATCTTAAAGGCCACAAAATAATAATAACCTTGGAGCTTTAAGACTTTGAGTTCTACTTTCAAAGGTCATCGTTGTTCTTATTTGGACATGGTATTAGCTTGGAGGAAATTTTAATCTTCGTGGTTTTCTTCGCATCAATCTCTCCCCCTTAAATAAGATTTAACCTCAAATCCTTACATTTGTAATCCAAGAATACCACTCCTGATAACTTGTGTCACCTATTAAGTTTGAGAAAACACATTGCACTAAGATTTCCACCCATCTTGAATGTGTATGAATTGTTAAAAGGATTTTAGAGATATTCCAATGGGATGAAAGATCTTTCTAACATCTATGAGCCCATTGAATTTTAATATACTCATCACAACCAATTTCAAAAGGGATTCTCTTATCATTCATAAACTTGACTTGTGGAGCCTCACTTTTGATAGGAAAGAAGTCAAATAATCTTTCTGTGAACAAGGGTGAGAGTCTCATGTTTGGTTTGGAAGGGAAAATGATTTCTTTGTGAAGCTTGAATTTTTGTGGGGGTTCAGGGTTGAGGAGGATTTGGAAGATAGAAGTTAGGTGTCTCATGAAAAATAATATTAGGGCTAAATTTCAATGGTCTCCCAAGAAATAGATACCAAGCATCCATATCATATACATCCTTATTCCGGAACTTGGTCATTTGAAATGAAAGTAGATCTTCCTTAGTGATGTTTAACTCAATTCATAAATTTGTAAAATGGAGAGGATAAGGGTGAGATTGAGGGACAATTGATAGGATGACCTCCAAGTTGGACTTTAACTTAACTTCTTTCTCTTCAAGATCTAAAATAATCTCTTTTTCTTCATTGGCCTCTTCTTGATCCTTTATAGGCTCTTCTTCTTCTTGAACTTGAACTTAAACCTCTGTAGTTTCTTCAAAAGAATAAATTAGTGTGAGATCATTTAAATGGGAGCTTTAGGGAAGCTTCCATCCATGGTCCAGATTTCTCTTGCTTCATCAAAACCCAAAATAGGCTCATTTTCATCTTGAACCAATATCTTCTCTTGGAGAACAATTGATTTTTCTTCTAAGATTTGTCTTTCAATGAGTTAATATGGGTTGAATCTTACATTGTTGTGTGACTTAAGCTTACTCTAAGTCTTAATTCTGAGCTTACCTTGAGGAGCTCTCTCCCTCCTAAAGCATTTAAACCAATAGGACGCATGACCTTGGAGTTTTTGAGTAGCCATCAAGAAACTCTCTTCACCCATGCATCCGTTTGCCTCAAAATAATCTTTAAGTGTTTGAAACCATCTCAAATAGATGGTAGGAACCAAACTAATAACATCAAAGTAAGGAGACTCTTTCATGAGCTTCTTCTTTTGAACAATTTGCTTGCTAAGCTTTCTTACTTGAGCTTGAAGCTTTTCAATGGCCCTATTTATCTCATGGGCTTGTTAAGAAGCATCACCCTTGTTGACAATGGTTTGTAGTAGTTTATAAGGTGAAAAGAGAGACAATGATGGAAATAGAGGAAGCACGGGTGTACTACGAGTGGCACGGACATGAAGTAGTGAATAAGGGGGTGGCATGGTCATGCTATGTGGAACGGGGTAGTCATGCCAAAAGTTTGGGTCAAAATTCCAAAGTGCTGGATTTCAGCACGGGCTTGCCAAGTGGCACGAGGTGGTAGTGCTAAGTTTCTGGTTTTGTGTTTTGGGCTTTTTTGCGAAGCTTTAAGGATGTGTTTAGATTAGGAATTGTGTTTATGCTATGATTGGGATTCTTTGTGGACTAGATAAGAGATTTAGAGATAGAGAACTGAAGACAAAAATGGCATAGAAAAGGAGGAAAATTTAAGCAAATCCAACACAAAAATTGATGGATTTGATATTTACCTAGATGCAAAAGTTTTTTGTGCTGATACCAATTGATCCATGTTGAATTTCATTTGACCAAATAAAGATGGGAAATTTTTGAAGATGAGCCCAAAGGATGTTGAAGATCAATCTTTCTGAAGATGAACCAAGAGAGGGAGAAACAATCCACAAATAGAGCTCTTCTAATGAAATTTGTTTAATACTTAAAATAGGAAGCCAAGAGATTAATCAAAGGGATATATCTAGGCTAAAGGTTAAACCACCACCTATATTAAATTAACCCACCCTCTAATGCTGTAAAGCCTTAGAACCAAGGATTAAATTAAAGGGATGAACTCAAATTACCACCCTCCTAAGAGAGATAAAGATTTTGAGAAAAAGCCCTCAGCTTTGAGCTCTCATATCATTGAATAAGTCTGAATTTTAATGGAGGTAACTGGGTCTATAAAAACCCAATTGGAGGGGGATTAGCTGTTACATTAGTGAGGTAAGTGGGCCAATAGGAGGATTACAAAATATCCCAGACAAGTAATGAAGATCCTTAAGATAATTACAATCAAGGTGAGTTGTATTTTTCAGGATTCATCTTCTATTTTTTAGAGAGCTTTGAGAAGGTTCTACTCCACCAATGGAGGTTTCATCACTTGGAATATCTTCCCTTGATTGTGAGAAATCACCTCATATTGATTAATCTCTAAGATTACAGTTGTATCCTCCCCAATTTCTCCTATAACTAAAACCCTGTATTTTCTAACCCTGGATGAACCTTTGCTTGGTTAACTATCCATAGGGTGTCCAAGTCTTAGAGTTTAAATGTGGCTCAAAGTTAGTTGGAAAATAGACATATGGGGCTATCCATCTACATATAATTTTCAAATATTGGATCCTATTTGCATGGTCAAAGCTGAGCTAGAAATGAGTTAAAATATTCTACCCAGAGAATTGAAAATGAGCTAATGAAGTGATTTTCAGTGAATAGGTAGGCTAATCTTCTTGTTAAGGGCTACTAATTTTCTTAGACACTTATCTTACTTGTGATTTTAAAGGCCCGAAATCAATAACAGCCTTGGAGGTTCAAGAATTTAAGTCCTACTTTCAAATATCATTGTTATTCTTATTTGTACGTTGGTTTTAGCTTGGAGGAAATTCCACTCTTCATGGTTTGCTCTGCATCACTTAGGGTAATTATAGAGAGTCGAATCCAAGAGTATGAGTGGGTAAATTCTTTATATGAGGAAGTGGTAATGTTAGATGAAAGGTGATTAAGGGCATTACATAATGTCTAAATTTACCAAGCTCGGATTTCAAGGGCATTCAATAAGAAAGTTAGGTCTGGAGACCTCCATGAGGGAGACCTACTCTTCAAGGAAATAAGGACCCCAATAAAGGACTTAAGGTGAAAGTTCAAACCCAACTAGCTGGGCCTATGCATCATAAAAACCATCTTGCCAGGTGGAGCATTAAAACTTATGAATATGGATGGAAAGGATTGTACATTATATATTAATATTGATTAGTTAAAGAAGTGTTATCCCTAGTAAGTTTACTATTCATTAAAGTCCATAACAACCCCAAAAGGAGGAGACGACTTGGCCTCCTCTATGATTGGACATATAACAAGTTCACAAGGATTATGCTAGGCCTATAAAAATAAAAAATAATAAGTAATAGTAATGCATGATGAACTACAAAGGCTTGATTCCACATTCCTAATACATAGGAAACCTGACGCCCTGACCTAATTACTTGTTATTATTTACATGTCTGTTTAAAAAAAGGGAGTAGACTAAGTGAGTGCTAGGCCTAATGGTCCAATAATAGGAAATTATGCCTTTTTTTATAAAGAAAGTCAGAACAGTTTTGATAAAATGGGGTTGAGCTTCCTCAAAGCAAACTCGGTTGGGCTTTAAGTTGTGCCAGTAGGAAAATTGGATTGGGCCACATGATTTGGAAGTTCAAACAAATTCAGGATTCACAATGATGGTAATAAGAGTAAAATTATAATACTTTTATTGCCATCTATAATGCTAAAAGCATACAACCCAGAGCGGAAGTCCTAATAGCATACTACTATAAAAAAAATTAAAATTGTATTCTAAAACAAAGAGATAAAGTTAAAGTCCTAATCATTCTTCATGTTCTTATCCTTCTTGACCAGGGGTGCTGTCTTTTGTAGGGTAGGATCCTTGGCTCTCTTTCTCCCACTTTGAAATGAGTTGCACTTAGGCATTCCTTCCTTGGTGGCATTCCCCTTATCGTAAAAAATCTTCCCTACCTCAGCATCACACAGAGACACTTGTGGATCATGGGATAGGGGTATCACAATACTGGGATAGTGCGGCCAGTAGTCCACCTAAGACTTAATATAGGAAGGATCGTTCTTATAGCTCCCATCAGTAATACAATCCATTACATGGATAAATTGTCTATGTTCCAATTATCGCACTAGTCGGCCAAGGAAAGAGTAAGTTCTTGTGGTCATATCAATGACACAAATATACGAAAAGTGTCCCCCATTGGTTATAAATCCTCATGGACGCCACCACCAAATCACCTAATGGAGAAGAGGATCCTTCTCTAAGAAACCAATCCAGTTTGCCATAGATTGGTCCTTAATCAATCTCTTTCTTTGGCAAAATTGAAGAGTTAGGCACATATCCATATTCCTCGGGGCCTCAATCAGTCTTAATGCTCTAACAGCCAAATTTGCATAAACAGAAATTAAAAGAAGGAAAAAAAGAAATTCAGTTAGGCCTAAGATACCGACTGTGTTTCTAGGGCCTAAGCAGAACACATAACAAAAAAGCAGAGAATTAGAGCAGAGAAACAAAACACAAAAAAAGAAGAAAGGACTAATCCAGGGGGTATTATGGTTGGGTTCTCAGCCCAATAGGCCTGAAAGGCCACCTGTAACAATAATAGGCTCCCAGAGAAGAACATGCTTAGGTGGTGGTGAATATGGTCTAGACACAGTATGGTCTTAGCGGTGACAAAGGGGGCATTGGTGTTTGGTCATGACACAACACTTCCACTATATCCAACAGCATGGCTGGTCTTCTATTTGTAGAATCACCAATAAATAAGGGGCATTGGTGTTTGGTCATGACACAATGCTTCGACTATACCCAAAAGCATGGCTGGTCCGTTATTTGTAGAATCACCAACAAATAGGAAGGTCTCGAGAGGGAAAAGAAGAGTACTACATCTATACACATAATCAAGGGCTTTTTTAACTTGTTCCCCTTTAGAAAATAAGGAATCAAAGCCATAAAATCTACCTCATCCTCGGTGCCTATGGTAGCAGCATCTTCCTTACTTATGCCTAAGACACGGCTATATTAAGAGACAAATCTCTTGGGATATACAGAAGAACAGAAGGGCAATAGAGTGGGAAGCCTATAACAGCACTAAATTCCTCGATTAATGGACATAATTTGCGTCTTGAAACAGAAGATATGAAGTTTAGGCTCCCAAAAGGTAGAAGCAGCTCTAAGGAACTCCTAAGATATCTTGGTTTGGCGCAGACTCCGAAGGCTACTCAAATGGAGGTTCTTAAGTTCATGCTTATCTACGACATCAAGGGAAAAGAGTCAAGAAGTCAGAACCTTTTTGAAATACGTTATGATTTTTAGAACTTACGAGATTGCTATATCAATTGATGAGATTCGAAGAATAAACAACTTTAATTTATAGTCGCAAGTGATAAATGATCCAAATCCAAGTAGAATTTGGGCACACTGTTCACTGAGGAATCAACTTAGTTCCTGTTCTCCATTACAGTTAACAGCCAAGTCCAAATTGGTCTACGTAAAATACAGAGTCCAAGATGGACTCGACAAAGTTTCCCTGGTGGATAACCCAATTGGGCTCCCTGACGAGCCACTAAGCTGCTTTTTAGTTATTATTATTGCTGTTGTTATTGTTGTTATTGTTGTTGTTGTTGTTGTTGTTGTTATTATTATTATTATTGTTATCTCTTTTGATATTGTAGTTACAATTATTTGTAATTTGGCTGTTATTCAATAAAATTCTCAAATTATTACTCAGGACCACAGATCTGTTAAGTACTTATTGTGTCTTTTTTGTATTTTATCTTTATTATGTTTGGGAGAAATGAGGGCTAATTTGCATTAGAGTCATAACGGGCCTGTAGAAAAGTTATATTACATAAGAGTGCAATTACAGTAAAAGCATCATAAATTGGCATGTTGTCCTTACTGACCATCTGAGAACCCACTGCTGGTTCGACCAAAGAAGTAGTCAACATAACCTGAGGCACAACCGGAGTTAATTGAAGCATGACTTGTGCCTGCATCTATTTGAGGATTGCCCTCAGGACCCAAGAATGGTGTGGAGGATCATCACAGACTACTCAAGAAGAAGAGTGTCCATATAAAATGCGAGGTACATACGGTCCCCCCTAAGGAAGTAGACATAGGGTAAGAATCTTTGGGGTTGTAAACTTGAAGCAGTTCGACCTCTATGGAGAATCGAGATAAGGACTCCTTTATCGTACTCGAAAAGAGTAAGGCAAGTCTTGCGCTCGTGTAGAAGAACTTCTCCAGAACAACATGCATGAGACCTTTGTGGCGTTATGTCATCTTCAGATCCCTTTTCATGCAGGAAAAGAAAGTTAGCAAAAGGGGGTGACATGTAAAATCAGTTGAGATTTCAAAAGATGGAGAATGACCTCGTCTATGGAGGGTGTCGATAAGAAAAAAGGTTCGTAAAAGCTCTCTCATAGTGTGAAAATGGAACACTATCAATCTAGACTATTGACTGATAAGTGCTTAATATATACATCATTTTAGGGCTATTTTGCTCATTTTTAGAAGAACTATCTACCTAATGTTATTATTTATACTCCTATTCTCGATGTATGCTTGGGTATGGTTGTTTAAAGTAATTTGCAGGATTTTAAGCCTTTTTACTCAACATTTGCCCTTAATAGATGTCTTTTGACCTCCCCCATAGACACACATGTGATACTATGCTCACGGAGCAAGAAAAGAGCAGAACGTTGGGTCTTGCACAGACTACGACAGCAACGTGGTGTCTACCACTGAACATTGTGAATAGAGAAACTGTTGCCTCTTCATTTTCCTTCGCCTGTGTGGCTAAAAATATCCTGGTTTTTCTATAAAAAGGATTCGTTCAGGCAGTAGTAGAGCAGACGAAAGTGCATAGGAGCATAGAGTAGCATAGTTTATTCTTCTTCTCAAATTTTTGTTCTATTTAGTTTAGATTTAAGTTTGGTATTTGTATTGGTGAGTAATCTTGAGTATGATTGTTTGATCTTGAGGCGGTTTTGAAGCCCTTGGTTCAAGACTATTCTCAGTCAAGCCCCTTTCTCAGATTTCGCAAAACGTTGGTTAGTTGTTTAATCCTTAATCATGTGTGAGTAGTTTGATCTTTGTTTAGGGATTTAGTAGTTTAGGAAATTGTTGTTGGATCATGTTTTAATCTAAAGAACTATGCTTATTGTTACGATTGATTTGATTTCGTTTTATTGAGTGATTATCATATTGTGAGTAGATTTTTGGCCAAAGTTTGCTTGCGCACTTGAAACAATCGAATGAAAAACTGAAAGGTGACGTTGGATTGTTGGACTGCTTGATAAAACTTGATATAACGTCGTCTCGAAAGATATTAGGAGGACTAGAAAGTAATCGAAGATATTTAACTTGGATTAAGACAAATTAGTTCGAAAGAATGACTTTTGCTAAGTTTAGGCAAATTTGGTTTATTTCGAAACAATAGGCCAAATTTTTAGATAGATTGCAATTCCTCAAGATTAACCGGTTAGAGAAAAAGCATATATTTATCGTTTTGATCCAATCACTTTTCATAACTGGATAAATTCTAGGCATGTTCCCTTAATTGATTTAAAAATTAATGAATTAGAAGTTGTTAAATCGAACCATTTGAATTAGAATTTTACTGAGCATATTCTGACAGACAAGATTTGATAGATTACATTAATCCCTGAGCGATGATATTTTTGATTTATACTACGACTACCCTTGTGCTTGCAGCGGTGGTCAAGTTTTCTGGTGCCATTGCCGAGGACTAAACTGTTAACTATTGAGTTAGTCTTGTGAAAGTGACTAAGTATTTTATCGTCTTTTATTGTTATTTTCTTTTCTTGTTTAATTATGCTGGTAGTGTTGGTGATAGTGCTTACAGGAATTTTTCTTGTTTATGCGAAGTCCAGTCTTGTACGAACCCGATCCCTAGATTGAAAGGACCTTTTGCTTAAGGAGGAAGAAGCAAAGGATTGAAGAACAAAAATGCGAGGCTAGAAGGAATTCAACAAACATGATAGGTGGAGGAGGTGACCAAAGAAGAACACTTTAAGATTTCATTGCCCCTGGAGTTTAGGGGATTTCCTCAAGCATCGGTCGCCCTATTATTGATGCCAATAATTTCGAGCTCAAACCAGCATTCATTTCGATGGTGCAACAATCCCAGTTTGGAGGAACGTCTTTGGATGATAAGAATCTACATCTCTCGGTCTTTTTAGAGGTGTGCGATATGTTAAAGCTTAATAGAGTCTCCACTGATGCGATTTGCCTACGCCTATTTCCTTTCTCCTTGAGGGATAAAGCAAGGGCTTAGTTACACTCCTTGCCATTTAATTTGGATGTATTATCACTTGGGATGAGTTGACAAGAGCCTTCCTTACCAAGTTTTTCCCTCCGAGCAAAACAACAAGCTTGAGAAATCAAATCACCAAATTAGGATGAGTTGACAAAAGCTTCGGAGCGGTTGAAAGATTTACGGTGCCTATGCCCCCATCATGGTCTTCGGCGATGGATGATTATCCAAGCCTTTTATAATGGTGTGACCTAGTTTGTGAGGTCCACTATTGATGTGGTGGCAGGAGGAACCTTGATGAACAAAACTGAGGATAAAGCCTATAATATAATCGAGGGGATGGCACTTAATAATTTTTAATGGTCCACCGAATGCGGCCAGCTTAAATAGGCTGAAGGTAAACTTGAAATTGATGCACTTACTTTACTTTCTGCTAAAGTAGATGCAATGACTGAAAGACTGGACCGAATGAATGTTAATACTGTGAATTCTAGTGGCCCTTCCCCTTGTGAAATTATGGTTCTATTGAGCATAGAACTTTGAACTGTCAAGTTGGAAGTCCTTTTTCCTAAGACCCTAGTGAAGTTAACTATGTTCAAAACTTCAACCCGAGTCTGGCCAATGACCCTTATTCTAGTACCTATAATCCGGGTTGGAAGAATCATCCAAATTTCTCCTACAGGTCCAATCCAAACCCATCAAATGTGCCCCCAATAAATGCTAGAGCACCCCCTAGTTTTCAAAGACCCCTATTCTCTTCTCAAATGCCCCAAAAGTCCAATTTAGAAGTGATGATTAAAAGTATGCTTATGGCGCAACAAATACCGGATGAGTATACTAAGTAATTATGCTCAATGATTGATGTGCTTACAACTCATAATAGGATGTTGGAAGCCCAAATTGCCCAAAAAGCTAGTTTTTCATCTACACCCTCGGATAGACTTCCTAGCAAACCCGAACCTAACCCACATGAGCATTGTAGCTACGTCACTTTAAAGGAAGAAATAGAGGACTTAACTGACCCGAAGGATGTACCAATGGAAGAGGGTGGGGAAATAATCATGGATGGAAATAAAGAAAGCACCAATGGTGGCAGGACTGCTATATTTGTAGAGAATGACATTGTAGAGTTTTTGATAATTTTTCCCCTAAGCTCCCTGACCCAAGTAGTTTTTCTATCCCCTGCATTGTGGGAAAAGTCGAAATTGAGAGAGCTTTATATGCTCTAGTTGCAAGTGTTAGTGTAACACCGTATTCTTTGTTTCATAAGCTTCACCTAGGACCATTACTAGCCGCACCATTTTCACTATAGTTAGCTGATAGTTCTGAGACACAACCCTTAGGCAGATTGGATAATGTGCCAGTCAATATAGGAGATATTTGGGTATTGGAAGACTTTATTATAGTTGATATGCCTGAAGTTGATGATGCACAAGTTATCCTAGATCGACCCATTTTAGCTACAGTTGGTTACCATATTGATGTTAGAAAGGGACGGATTACATTTAAGGTAGAAGGGCAATATGTCATGTTTTATCATACAAAGGAAGACGTGGTTTCTCCTAGCTCTTCTTTATTGGATGCATTACCCCTTTCTTCTGAGATTGATGTCTTGAATTGTGAAGACCCTCCTGATTCTGGCTGAATTTCTTATGAGGACCCTGACCAAAGGTATGTTAAGGTGGAGTTTACTGCTCCTACGGTACCTAACACACCCGACATTGAGGTCCTAGTACTTAACGAGTCTTCTATGAGAAACTATTGCAGGTTCGCACAAGTTGTTCTCTCTATGCCCCCTATGAAAGGATTTGATGGAGACTTTGATATGGGGGTTGAACAAGTTGACAGTGACCCGCCTGATAGGGCACGAGTGTGCTTTGTTTTCTATGCAGATAGTGCATTATGACGTCAGGTTATGAAGACGAAGGACCTTCAACTTGAGTTTTTGCGATGGTACCTTCGACAGAAGAAGTTTGACTTTGTGGTTCGGGATAAAGTCCATGTCCATACACTTACTTATCTGGACCAAGCATAGAAGAAGGGGCTTCTTGGGAGGCAACCCAAGCTCTTTTTCCTTTTTCTTTTCCTAACTTTTTTTTTTTTGCTATTTTGGTAGTTTGTGAAGAAAAAAAAGAGAGAAGAGAGAAACAAAAATTAAAAAAAACTATGAATCAAATGTTTGGCACCATGGCCAGATCCCCAAAACCACAGTCATGGAGTGCCAACTTAGAAAATTAAAAAAAACCGAGACCAGCAGGCTCCACAGTCAGACTGTGGTGAACCCTACGGTCCGTGGCATACCGCTACGGCTCTAGGTTTTTGACCGTAGTGCCCACTTGTCTTCCTCACATTTCATCTTCAACCTCATGACATTCTCTCTAAAACCTCCATAGCTAATACCTTCAATCTTCCCTCATTTCTTCTCCATTTTCACTCATTTTTCACCCAAAATCATTCCCTTTCATTCTATCTTTTCTCTTTCCCCATAAATTTCATTTCTTTCTTCTTATTTTTCATCAAATTCATCTCACTTCAGTCATCCACCATACCCATCTTCTGCTCTCTCTTATTCTCCTTCTTTTTACTTAATTTCTTCATTTTTCTTCTTCAAATTTTCTATTTAGTTTTAGTTTTGGTTTTTGTTTTGGTTTCTGCAACAATGGCACCAACCAAGAGACAAAGGAGTACCAAGGAGTTTGGATCTTCAAGTCAAGCACCACCTCGGTCTCAAAGGACATCCCGAAGCTCTACCAACGCACGTGCTAGAGGTAACATTCTTCACCCTTTTGGTTTGGCACATCCTGATCATGTTGCTAGATACAATTGCTTGAATGAACATATGGTTATAGCAACTTGATATTATGGTGATGAACTATTAGCCTGGTTAGGAATGTTGGATGATATTCGATGGTTATTTGCAAGAGGTGGTATGGGACACCTTTTAGAAATCAAAGGGTATAAATATTAGGACTTGACCCTAGAATTTTTAAGTACACTCCATGTCGAGGTCATTAGGGGACCTCAATGTTAAGCCGGCTATATATTGTTTTATTTACAGGGTCAATTATATAAACTGAACTTAGGTACCTTTAACAGTATCTTTGGTTTTCCACCTAGTATAGATTTACTGAACCGCCAAGTCCCCCGCAAATTTGACCTAAGCGCGTTTTGGGGTGAGCTTTTGGGGAGTGTTAGGTGCAGCACTAGTTCATCAAAGTACATACATATTTGAAACCCTTGCATTAGAGTAGCTTAGCGTATTTTAGCTTGTTCCCTTTTTGCTCAGGACGATAGTCTGAATGCCCTGAGATTATCTTAGTTGTACTTTTTGTCATGTATGCTTGATGGTGTCCACCTTGACCCCGGTTCCTTTTTAACCAGGCAATTGCATAGTGTTGCTGTAAGCACTAAAGGTAAGATAGTCATAGGTGGGATTATGACTACTATTGCTAGATTTTTAGGTGTTGAGTCCAACCCTGAGGATAGAGTTTCTGGGTCTGAGCAGCTTGATCAAGCTGGTTTTGAAATTATGAACTTTTGTAAAGTAAAGCTCAATGTTTGTGTTGGATTTACCCTAGGGACCGCCTTTTGCTGCTTCCCAATTTTGATCGAAACACCTTACTTCACCAGGCTAACCTTTATTGGGTGCCTGGTGATGAGGAAGTTGTTGAACCTGCACCCCATCATCCAACCCCTCATTCTAGTCAAGCCAGACCTAGGTCTTCCTCTCAACCACATCCTACTTACTATATCGACCTCCAAGACACCTTCAGATCCATTCAAGAGGAGCAAATTTCCATTTGAGCATTTGTTGCTTCTAAGAATGCCGCTCTCTGGGACTTCGTTCAAGAGCGGCATGATGAGCTTTGTGAGATGCTTGCTACCTAAACTCAATATTTCGAGGACTGTATGGCATGTTTAGAGACGTGGCAGGATTGGCATATCTCTTATGGCCAACCACCCCATCCTCCTCTAATAACTTCTTTCTAGTTACTTTCTCTACTCTCCTTCCCTTTTTCTATTATGTGCCCACATTAAAGGTAATGTGTGATTTAAGTATGGAGGAGTTAGTCATTATATTTTGGTTTGGCTTATGCTTTGTATATGTAGTTAGTGGTAGTTTTTGGAGTTTTTTATTTAGGGTTTAGTTTTATTTAGTAGTGCATTTAGTTTTCTTTTCATTCTAGGTTGCATGTTAGTTTTTCTTTTTTTAGTTCCTTTGCATTTTAGTTTTCATTGTCATTAGAAGCATGCATAAATTAAAAAAAGATAAAAAAAAGGATTAAGAAAAAAAATCCTCCAATGATCATCTTTCTAGATTTGGTAGACTTCTTTGATTTAGTTTGATCCTTTGATTCGCCTAAATTGGGTATAAAATGTTTGTAAATAAGTTTTCAAAATGATTTCCTTGTGTTTGACCACATGTTGGATGCGAGTTGATTTATCTCATGAGTCTTGACATGAATTTTAGTATATGTTTACTAGTGAGCTAGTTTTGACGCTGGTAGACGTCCCGTGAGATTTTGAGGTTTTAGAGGTTATTTATCAATTTAGTCCTATGTTTCTTTCATGTGTGACTCTTCCTTCACATCATTTCTCTAAAACATGCTTTGATTCTTATTCAAGATCATATTTCGTATATAAAACATTTAGGCAATATGATTGAAGCTTTTTTTTTTTTTTTGATTTGTTAAACCTCGTGGCCAAATAGCCACCCTTGTTGTGTATTATATCCTTTGCTGGCCCCTTTGAGCCTATATCCGATTTTCTTGATTTGAACCTCCTATTATCGCCCATGCCCAAATACTTGTCTTATCCTTAAGCCAAGACTAGATGAGCGTTTCATTCTTTTGCATGATAGGGAACTAGGAAGGTAGATTGTTATCTTTTAGCGAATTTTGGCTGTTTGGTGAAGGGATGTGTGAATTGGATAAATCTCTTGTTTTATTATACAAAGTTCAAAGAACAATTGGAATTTAAAGTTTGTTATGGATCTCCCTTTGTGCTTATTTTCCAAAAAAACGAAAAAAAAAAAAGAAGAAAAGCCAAAAAAAGGGAAGAAAGTGTTCACCTTGTTAGGATTGTAAGTTATTTGTAATTTTCGACTCTTTGTCTCTTCAATTAGGGATGTATTTTGATAAAATGTAATGATCTAAGAAGGATGTAGTATGATGCATTGGAATTGTTTAGCTCTAAGTATCTGGCTTCTAGTTCCTCATTTTCAAAACAGTTGTTCGTCTCTTACCTTTACCCATCGCCCTATCACAACCCTATGCAAGTTTTCATGATTATCTAGTGTGTTTGCATATTAGTGATGGCGAACTTGAGAGTCTTGTCAAGCTTATGGTAGGTTGGAGTCTAAGGAATGAGAATTGAGAGAACCTTCATTATTATTAAACACATGAGTGATGAGAGCCACAAGACTATAGTGAGGTTCTACCGGCCTTGCTAGCCTTACCTGTTTTATACGTTGAAATGATTGTATTTCTCGATCTGGGGAGATTGATTTAACTTTGACATTGTGGTCTATCTAAACGTTTTCGAAATTTCATTCCCTAATTTATTTGTTAATGATTTTTGTATCTTTTTGGGCTACTTTTGGATCAGGTTTGCCATTTAAAGGTTACTTATATCTATCTAGAAGAGGTTGTGTGTAGTTTTATTTTTCTTAGTATTGCTTGAGGACAAGCAACAGTTTAAGCACGGAAGAGTTTGATAAGTACTTAATATATACATCATTTTAGGGCTATTTTGCTTCATTTTAAGGAGAATTATGTGCTTAATGTTATTATTTATGCTCTTATTCTTGATTTATGCTTGGGTATGACTATTTGAAGTGATTTGTAGGATTTTAAGCCTGTTTACCTAGCATTTGACCCTTAATAGATGTATTTTGACCTCCTCCACAGACACCCATGTGACAGTATGCTCGTCGAGCAAGAAAAGAGCAGAAAATCGGTGCCAGCATAGACCACGATCGGATCGTGATGCCTGCCACGGATCATGGTGAATAGAGAAACTATTGTCTCTTTATTTTCCTTCGGCTGTGTGGCCGAAAACATCCCAGTTTTCTTATAAAAAGGCTTCGTTCAGGCATCAGTAGAGCAGAAGGAAGTGCATAGGAATATAGAGTAGCATAGTTTATTCTTCTTCTCAAATTTTTGTTCTCTTTTGTTTAGATTTTAGTTTGGTATTCATATTGGTAGAAGTAATCTTGAGTGTGAGTGTTTGATCTTGAGGCCGTTTTGAAGCCATTTGTTCAAGGCTATTCTCACTCAAACCCTTTGCTCAGATTTTCTAAAATGTTGGTTAGTTGTTTAATCCTTAATCATGTGTGAGGAGTTTAATCTTTGTCTAGCAATTTTGTAGTTTATGAAAGTCTTCTTGGATCATGTTTTAATCTAAAGAATAGTGCTTATTTTCATGATTGATTTGATTTCGTTCTATAGAGTGATTATCATATTGTGAGTAGATTTTTGACCAAAGTTTGCTTGCGCACTTAAAACAATCGGGTGAAAACTGAAAGATGTCATTTGATTGTTGGACTGCTTGATAAAACCTGACATAACTTCGTCTCGAAAGAGATATTTGCATGTTAAGAGGACTAGAAAGTAATCAAATATGTTTAACTTGGATTATGACAAATTAGTTCAAAAGAACGACTTTTGCTTAGTTTAGGCAAATTTGGTTTATTTCGAAAGAATGGGCCAAATTTTTGGATAGAATGTAATTCCTTGAGATTAAGCGATTAGAGAAAAGGCACATGTTTATCGTTTTGATCCAATCACTTTTCATAACTGCATAAATTCTTAGGCATGTTCCTTTAATTGATCTAAAAATTAGTGAATTAGAAGTTGTTAAATCAAGCCATTTGAATTAGAATTTTACTTAGCATATTCTAATAGACGAGATTTGATAGACTACGTTAGTTCCTGAGGAACGATATCTTTTATCTATATTATGACTACCCGTACGCTTACGGCAGTGGTCATTGACAATTGCACTGAAAATGGAATAATGGTAAAGAGGTTGCACCTCAAGGTTTGACAACAAGATTAGCAATGTTCTTACCCCAGTAAAAGCAGGAGGAAACGAAAGTTCAGAGCACTTCGATTTAGGAACCAACGGAACCTCTAGGTATGTATCTTGCTCTCCTTCTCCGGTGGCATGAATGTTTAAGCTTGGTATAGGAGCATCAGCTACTGTTACCATAAAAGGATTCACAAGCATTAACATCATAAAAATGCTAATAAAAAGGAAAAAATAAGAAAAATACCAAATGAGTCATGATTCGCTGAAGATGAGTGACATAGTCACTGTGGTGGACCATACTGTCTACAAAATAAACGCCCATCTTCATCTCCTCTATTTCATGCCAAGTAAAAGTTTTGACATAGAATATGGATTAAGGAGGATCCACAGGGACAAAAGAGGCCATTGGTTAGTGGCTTGAGCAGTAATTTGCTCACCTAAATACCAGATAAAGCTATATGGTCCTTCCATAAGGACTCACGATTGGTGTAAAATTAGGCAGCAAGAGTTTGAATACAATTTTCCCATGGATGAAATTTGGTCTAGCAAAGGAAAAAGGTTCAAGAATATAAAGTGCTATGGGTGAGCCAATTTCCAAAGAAGATAACATTACCGTCTCCACAAAATTGATAACCACATACAGACACTGAAGGTCTCTTAACTTGAATCGTCATTGAATCTGATTAAGCTTGCTCCATCTGACAATAACAAGGAAATTTGTAGGTGCTATTGACCTTAGTGAAAGATCTGGGAAGTATTCATAAAACCAAAGCTGTAAAAATAAAAGAGCAAGTGAGGGACGCTATATAATACAAGAGGGAAAAAAAGCAAAAAGTTTATTCTCTCAATAACTCTCTATAACATGGGGTATACTCATACATCGCTCTCTGCAAGTTTGCTTAGTTTTTTGCACTTCTTACACATCCCATGAATAAGGGTGGAATACGTAGGAACTCTCTAGTTCAAGTTTCTCACTTTATTAAGATTAATCAAGTAACTTAATAATGAAAATGACACCTATTACCCAAATCAGCAAAGATGGTCATGCTGAGAATAAGAGCTAAAATAATGCGAGATTGCTGCTCAAGTGAGTGTTGTGCCCACCACTCATCAACATTTGTCAAGTCCACTAGAATACTATATAACAAGCGGTCCTCATGAGGAACAAACTCCACCATAGGGCCAAAGAGATAGAAAAGTTAATTATGAGAGTTATAAAAATCTTCTTAATACCCTAACGATGCCCTTACAAATTCGAGACCTGTTATCATAGCAAAATCATAGGGGTAATGGTCATTTCCCTGAATGGAAGGTGAAAAGTGTCGTAGCGTCCCAGAATCTCGCAATGATCCCATGAGTAATGCGCAACCAGTTAAATTCACTACTACGTTTAGTGTTGAATAGAAAGCACCAAACCTCACATACTCTAGCACTACGCGAATCTAAAATTCATGAGATCTTAGCTCATTCATAGATTTTCTAGAGGCACATATACCCCTATTTGTTGATCATCCTGAAAAGAAAGAAATGAAAAACATCAGATTCATATTTGTGTTAAAAGACAAAAGGAAGACGAAAGAGGAAGAACACTTACTGCATTTGTGGTAGCATAGCTAGATGCATAGCGGATGATATCTAATAAAAGGTCATGACCATCCCAAGTATTGATAAATTTCCATTCTTTTTGGATTAAGGAATCTTGAGAGAGCTTTTTTTCCCTACAAGGTGGATGAGATCTTCTAGCACTCATGGCTTTTTGTTTGAATACAACTATAAGAATCCTAATGAAGAAGGAGAAAATGCAAGGAGTTGAGATGAATGATGCACACTCGAATACCAGGTTAAAAGTTGGTGTGATTGATGCAAACCAAAGGAGGACTATTTATAGAATAAGAGAGCAAGCAAAGGGAGGTGGAAACCAATCAATTCGACTTAAAGACTACTTTGTCGAAAGCCCTAAGACAAACCACTAAAAATCAAGAGAAAGAAAGCAAAAAAAAGAACCAAAATCAAGGGGGGACCTAGTCGGTATCTAAGCAAGCAATAAAGGAGAAAAATCCAAGGCTCAGGCATCTAATGTGCATAAAAACAAGGAAGAAAAGACATAAGTGATAGTATGGGGGCCTAGTAGATGCTACTCCCCTATGCATCCAATCTTAGTAAGATCAATAAAAGTGGGAAAAAAAAAGAAAAAAAAAGGTGGTGAATAGGGGACCTGACTAGTTCCCTAGGGGAATCTACCTCACATGCACGCTCTATTAAAAGAACTTTAAAAAAAAGGAAGGAAAAGGGGAAGTAGTGGCATAGAGGATCCGATTTGTATCAAAGCGGAATCATGACCACAAACGCAACTTCAGCATGCACCAAAATAAGGTACAAGTGGGAAATAAGAGCAGAAAATGGCAAAGGGGCGACCCCTCCAGCTTCACTAGCACATGCCAAGAAAAACAGTAAGTCCAAACTTGTCAATCTGTCATACGTGAAAAGAAGCAGCAAAAGAATGAAGGCAACAAGGACTCAACTTGGTTCTAAGGCACTAAAATCATTTAAAGTATTCACTAGATTTGATAAACAATAGAGGACAGATGTAGACAAGAAGATAGTAGTAAGCAAATAAGGCAAAAATCCTTAAACAATTCATAAATCCAAAAATTCACTAGCCTGGTGAAAGTTGCGCTAATTCGACAAAAGAATGAATCTAAAATCCGCTAGACTGGTGTTGTGATTTTGACAAGTGTGTGGTTTTTTTCATTGTAATGCTTATAGGTGTTGTCCTTAGGGATGGGAATGTAATTAGGTCTCTAATCCACTACTAAGTAACTCATACTAACCTAGATTATACAATGATAAATAAAGAAACGATTTTGACCCACTCAACTAATCACATGCTCCTAAATCAAGTAACAATAAAAATGAAACCAAAGTAGCCTAACTTTTATAAAAATTAAACTCACTGCATCTACTCAATCCTCTAAAATTCTTAAATTAAGCAACAAGTAACAGAAACACTCAGGAATTGCAAAATCTGGGGATGACCCCAACTAGCAACCATGAACCCAAATGAGGGGTCCTAGCAATGACGTAGATCAAATCAGCAAGATAAAAACTAAATCAAAACAGAGGAGCAACTAAATAATATAATATCTGAAGGAAAATAAATCCATCAACTAAAAAGAGACCGAAATTTCACTCGAATCGCGCTAACTTAAAATGAATTACATGAATTTCTAAGAACGAAAATGAATATGAAATTTTTGAGCACCAAGCAATTGAAAGATTGAACCCCACTTCCTTTTAATTCGACCTCACTGCTGCACTTATGCACGATTTCACAATCCCTAAAACTTGGTCTTCGTTACTCCGATAAATGCTTCAGCTAAACCCCTTGTAACCAATGAATTGATAATGGTGATGATGAAAGAGTAAATGATGATGAGAGAGAGAGAAAGAATGAAATGATAAAGAGGCCGAAGGAAAGGAAATGCTAGAATAGGCCCGAGTTTTTTGGGTTTTGGGTTGCTGAGGAAAGAGAAGAAGGAGAAAGGAAGGAAAGCGGGTCACGTGCATCGCGTGTGAGGTTTTAAGTGAAAGAGGAGGGCCGGCTGGGAGTGGTTAAGAGCTTAGCTCAGCTTGTGCGGAAGAATAGGCCCACGAGCAAAGAAAGAAAGAAAGAGAAAGAGGGAGAAAAATCTGGGCCATGAGCGTGGGCAATCAGCAGGCCTAAAATGAAGAGGAAGAAGAGCTGGGGCAATATGTGATGTTGGGAATGCAGATGGGCCGGAGGAAATACGATTGGGTTGTGAAGTAGGCCTACAAAAGAGAGAGGAAGTAGACTAGAAGGGAAACTGTGCCTTTGGGCCACTGGCAAGCTGAGAAGAGAGCGAGCCTAAACCGAGGAAGAAGGAAGCACAGGACCGGACTCATGTTTAGGCCGTGGGTTCAAGAGGGCTGGGTCTTTCTTTCTTTTCTTCCTTTTTCCTTGCTTAATTTGATCTAAAGTTTACACTTATTTGAGCAAATTTATTTATTTTTTAAAGGTGTTTTCAGTTCCTACAAAATAGAAAAAACATTATTAAAATTCAAATTTATTAATTTATTTTGAGAAAATATTAGATAATAAAAGGGATAAAATTACACAATTTTAGAGTGAACAGCCTCGGACAGATCTGCTAATCTAATGAAAGGATAAGTCCAAAATATGCTAAACCATGAAATGTCTGCTAATTTGGTGAAAAGATAAATCCAAAATCCGCTAGACCATGGAAAGGTCTGCTAATCTGGTGAAAGGATAAATTTAAAATCTATTAGACTAGAGAAATGTCCAGTAATCTGGCAAAAGGATTAATATAAAACTGCTATATTCGCAAAAGGTCAAAATTTAAAATTGCTAGCTACTTGCATAATAGGACAACCGCTGGCTTCGGGCATAATAGGACATTTCAAAAATATTGCTAGCTCTCAGCACAATGGGACATCATCATGCCATCGTTTGGGTAAAAGTTGGCAGACGTCAAATCTTAGATCCTCAACCGCCAGATTTTAATCTCGCATCGCTGGCCACTATCATGGCGAAAGTCGTCGGATGGCAAATCTCAGGAACCTCAGCGGCTATGCTTGGATCTTATATCATCCGGCCACCATCATGGTGAAACTTAGCGAGCGTTGAGTGTTAGAACTCTCAGCGGCCATGCTCGAGTATCACATCAACACAGCGAAGTAGGCAACTACAAGTGAAATGATCTTCGCCTTATTCAGACTTGATCAAAGTGGGGGCTGACTGTAGATACCTAAAAATAACATCTTTATTTTAATTGTTCGATGGAGAAACTAATACCATAACTTATGTACTTAGGGGCCCCAACAAGGTGACTATTAAATATAGCATTTGAAATAATAAAAGAAAGGAAAAAGGTAGAACAGAGCATGGGGAAAGAGGCCCAATTGGCCTGATTTGATCCTAGCCAGGAATCGACCGGTTAACTAAGTAGGGAACTCAGCTGGGTCCTTTAAATTTTCCTACACTCCGAGATTGAATATGCTTAAATGGGATGAATTAGTCCTAGTTTACTGCATTTAATTAGTTAGATTCTTAGTTTAATTAGTGCACCCATTTAGATCAAGCTTAATGAGACCAGGAGTAGGTTGCCTTTCTATAGACTAGTTTGGATTATCTCCTCAACTGCTATAAAAAGGAGGTTGCTCCATGGGTCAGAGGCATCAATGAGTTAAGCATAAGGAAGAACTAATAGCAGCTGGACACCAAAAACCAGGATTGTGTGAGAGTTAGAAAATGACGAGAGATATCTGGTAGAATTATTCCAGAAGTTAGCAAGGCAAATCTTGAGTGGCATATTAAGAGTTTTAAGAAGGAGGGATCTAATTGATCATTAAAAGGCCTTGTTTTGTTTACTTGCTAAGTAAATCAGGTAGGACATCTTAAGGGCGTAAATTCCATCCCCCTATCCTTTTACTTCATTCTCTTTTTCTGATTTTTGAATTTAAATTGCTGTAGATGTAATCTTTTGGCAGTTCCCCATATGCTGTAATTGTTTACTTTATTTTAGCTTTTGTTAGAATTAAAAATTATATCTTTTCGCATTATCTAATATGATTCGTACTAATCTGTTGCATGATTGTGTAATACCACAATCAAGATTTGATTTCCTACATTGACTAGTAGAGGCCGTTAGTGATGGCAAGCGGTGATGTGATACATCCCATCATATCACCGTACCATCACCCCCGAATATTGATCCTCAGTTTGAGATTAAGCAGTCAAGATGGTTCCAATGCTAGTGGTTACTCACGAGCCTTTTAAAAACCTTTCTGAAGTAAAATCGAGTGTCCTTTTCAGTGTCCCTTTGGTTGTGTATATCGGTTTACGGTTCTCTTCAAAAAGTATTCCTGGTTTGTAAGTTTTTTTCTAAAACTCACTTGTGACTCTACTAATTAATGTTAATTTTCATCTTTTTTACCTTACTTTTATTTTAATTTTATTTTTAAGGAATAAAGATAATGATCCGAGATAGTATAACTGTTTGAACCAAGATTCGGGCCCTCCACTGCCCCAAGATGCTAGTAAGGTTCCGGGATATAGCTGGTTGCCCATATCCTAGATTATGAAGTTAGCATTGGCACAATCTAAATTAAGCAATTAGACCTGATTCTGGCCCAAGGATGCAGCTGTATTCCTGGACCATAATTCTAGCCCCATTTCCCAATCTGCTACATTTTGATTAAAAAAATATTAACAATCAGTTGAGAAATGCAATAATAAATACCCAGAAAAGAAGTCTGGCCATTCGTAGTGAACCGCAATCCGAGATAGGTTCCCTAAGGGTCGTCGGTTGTTACACCTAGATTATGTTATAGAATAGGACCCGAAATTAGAGAATGAGGTATAAAGCATGGATCCAAGAAAAAAACGAGTGGTTGAAAAGACCTAGGTGAGAGATCTCAAGTAAGAGTAAAGACCTACGTTTGGAGTGAAAGAGGGATGGATGATGTGAAGACTTAGGGCTAAGGACTTCAGTGGTGTCATGAAACCAGGTTAGGGGGGAAAGCCAAAGGTTGGAAGAGGAAACCTACCATGGATTTAGTCCCAAAGTGAGGACTAGGTTATCTATGTGCTTAGGTGAGAGCCTAAAGGTGAAGTATGGAATCCTATCTTAAGGATGGAAGGTAGATAAGGTGAAACCTAGGTTAAGGACCAAAGCAAAAGCTTGTGGGCTCCTCAGTTAAGGTTCAAGAGTAAAGGTGGTGCAAACTCAGGTTTGGCTTAGGAAAATAGAGTTGCACTCTAGGTTAGGAGACAAGTATCACAGCCTAAATCCTATGCTGGACCATAAATGATGACATACACCTTATTTGGCTTACGGGATTGGCCTAAGTGGGCTAGCATTCAAATATTTAATGAATGGTACTAGGCCGGGTTACCATGTTCAAATGGACTCATGCAAGTTAGGCCAAGATGTGAACAAGCACACTCAATGTAAGTCAGCTTTAGGCTCACAGTGTTAGACATAGTACCATAGGCTAGATGCATGCAAGACACCCAATAGATGCCAATGGGCTATTATGAATGTATAAGAATGATAGACCTAAAGTACAATGGACTAGCGAAAATGATAGAAGATGGGATGACTTACATGCTTTCTAGATATATGAGGATAATGGACTGGTGCATGAGATGCATGCAATCCTAAATGGACTATAGTGATGGGCTACCCTAGCTAGGGTATGATGATGGACTCTCTTATAAGTATAATGGTATATGAATGCATGCTCTATGCTAAATGAGCTATGGATACAAGAGACTATATGTAAGGATCCCTAAATGGTTTATTGTGGATGCATGGATGAAGGTTATTATGAAAGATGAAAAGGATATGAATCTAGAAGCACACATATTACCATTAAAAAAACCCTTAACCTAAACCTCAAGGTAGACGACATGACAAAATTGGTACCTTAAGGGGTATAAATAGACTAGCTAGGCATATTGGGTATTGCTGCTAGCCTGTATTAGCATTCCCTCACTACTGCTCAAACATAATTCCAGCTCAACCAATAGGAAATCAGCTGTTGCTAGGTTCCAGCCCACTTAAGAGAGCTCTCACTTTTATTCCAATGATGTGCTTTCCTTGAAACATCCTTCCTGTTGCTAATAATTGCTATGCAATCAGTGAAAGTTACATGTTTTGCGTGAAATTACTTCATTAAATCTTGACAATTTTTTATTTAGTGGGAAAGTGTTGGACTTGGAATAAATGGATACCAATTACTAAGGGACTCACCTTAAACCTACAATGTAACTTCTCCCCATGGTATAGAGTATACTGACTTATTAAGGCTATTTACGCTTGCTTTTCTAGATCCCACTAGGATCTTGGCCGATTTGGCTTAATTCTACATAAAAGATGAACTACCTCATTTGTATGACATCAAAGGCATTGTAAGCTCATACCAGGACACACACTTCAAGCAAAATCTGTAAGAAGCCTATGCAACAGGTGAAATATTGTCACAATATTATTTTCTATCATCGATGGGCGTACAGAGGCGATATTATAAACACAAAAGGCATTTTGCACACTTGTGCTCCCATTTTTGAGTGATCTTAGAAAGAAAACTTGGCCATGGTTAAATTTTGATATAATAATAGATTACCAATACAATATGAAAATGAATGCTCTCTGAAACCTTGTATGGTAGGAAGTGTCACACACTGCTATATTACGGCATTGTCAGTAGTACTTAAATCACAAGTATATATGTAACACTTACATTCTTTATTTTACATTAAACTGAGTGTGTTGCCTTTTTACATTATAAATTTTTATTTTTATTAATTGTACGAGTTAAATTATTATTAACGAGCTTATGTGAGCGATAATTTTATTAAAAAGAATTATTATTGCCATTATTGATTTTAAAGTTAATTCGTACTATCTGTGCCTCTAAATTGTACGGATAGTTTAATTTAATCGTTTCCCAAGTACTATTAGGCTGTCAGCCTTAGAAGTAGTTCGATGTTTAATAAATCGAACCTTTATATATTTAGGAACGAATAATCGATAGAAGGTCGTATTAACGATTTGGGTTTAGAGCTCGGGATACGAACTGGACTATCGGTACCAATTATGGAACAGCTTGAGAACCCAAAAAAAAAAAAAGAAACAGAGTAAAAAGGGGTGAAGCCCCTTTCTCCTTCCCCTTCTTTTGTACAAAACACGACAGAGAGAGGGGGTTTTGGTGCTTCTAGCACGCGACCCCCCGAGAGAGAGAGAGAGAGAGAGAGAGAGAGAGAGAGAGAGAGAGAGAGAGAGAGAGGCTGGGCGAGCGAGGGTCAGCGAGTAGCCAACGACCGGCTGCTTTGCACCGCAACCCTGCAATGCCTGAACCCAAAAACAGAGGGGCAGATCAGGAACAAGCAAGTGGAGGGTAAAGGGCGGTGGTGTATCATCGCCATGCCAGCGATTGGCACAACCAAGGCTGGTGAATCAACGGTGCTTAAGCCCAGTTCTAGTGACCGTCTGAAACAGCATGAATGGTAGCAAAATTAGGCTTGGGATGGACTGATTCGGGGTCTGTCTTAGGCAACGAATTAAGAGGCTTGAAATTCGACTTCAAACTTGCCGAATTAGCCCAGGAGTTGGGTCCTAAGCATGGAGTCCATGCGAGTGTTTCTCACCTCCTAAGTATTAGTAGTTTCGAAAACGTTTTTTGCCTAAAGCGATGATGCATGTTAGTCTAGGTTTTGACTAAGTGATTGGGAACATGGAGATTAATTGTGCATGTTTTATTTCAATTGAATCAGCCTCGATTACACGTGTATAACTACTGCCCAAAATGAATTGATTTTATGCCTTAGAGTGCCTAAATTGATGCATGCTAATTGGATTGTCTGATATGCCTAAGATGCTGCCTAAATTAGGTAAAATAACCTCCTTAGATGGGCAGAAAGTATGCCTTTAAAATGACAGAATTGGTGATTTTCATGTTTAGTGAATTACGTATTATGTGAGTAAACGACACCGATGCATGTTAATATAGTCAATTCATGCTTGAAAAATAGCCTTGAAACAACCTAATAATGCTTTGGATCAATACATGTTAATTTAGTGGATTCATGCTTGAAATTGGCTTCGAAACAATGTAAGAATGCCTTAAATCAATACATGCTAAGTCAATAATTCATGTTTAAAAATTGGCCCTTGAAACGCCCGAAGAATGCTTCGAATCATATGTCAAGTCAATTGTTTCATGTTTAAGAATGACCTTCAAATGGCCTATGAATGCCTTAAAATGATACATGCTAAGTTGGTTAATTCATGCTTGAAATGACCTTGAAACGACCTAAGAACGTTTTAAGTTGATGCATGTTTAAGTGGTTAGTTATACTTTGAAAATGACATGAGTATGGCATGCTTGTTTTCTAATTGTGAGTTATAAATGCAAGTTAGCTTCATGCCTTATTAGTTCATTTCGGTTCATTGAGTACCTTGCCTAAGTTCATGAAATATATATGTTTATGAATGCCGTAATGCGCCGCTGGATAGATGCCAATGGCTTGGTAAGTTATATGTCGCTATTATGCCCTTCTTTGTGACTTTTATAATGGCATGCTATGCTGACGAAATCGAAACTGAGTTAGTAGTTGGATGGCTTGGGGTTAAACTAATGAGAGTTTTGATGTTCCTTATGGTCAATGCTGTGTGAGGAGGGAGCCTAGGTTGTGATTGACCACAATCGTGTGGATTGCGATGCCATCTGTGGCTTATTCTACTAAGTTAAATTATGAAGTGTTTGAAAGTATTATGTGTCAACCCCTCCCCTTTTATGTCATTAAGCTTTGTCATGTGTGTGAGGGTGAGGTTTTGAAAAAGAATGTTTTTCATTGTTGAAAATAATAGTAGCCATAACTATTAGCGAATGATGGCCTATTTTTAACTATATGAATTTAGTTTTGGGAGTCAACTCACTAGAACAGGGGAATCCCTAGTGGAATTTTCAAAAGGAGTGCGTTGTATAAAAAATGATTTCACTGTAAGAGACCGCAAACTTATCAGCCGTTATGACCATACGCTTTAAATTGGCTAAGATAAGATACTTTGGACAGTATGATATAAATGATCCAAGTCATAACTATTAGTCGTTGTAGTATAATGGTGAGTATTCTCGCTTGTCACGCGGGCGACCTGAGTTCGGTCCCTGGCAACGGCACCAAAAACTTGATGTGGATTTTATGTTCTAGTTTCGAAAACCTTTTTTACTTGCAAGTGCACAAGGTTAATTGTAGACTAGCGAGTATTAAGATGTCAATCCCACGAGGAACAATAGTGATTTTAGACTTGGCCTTTCCGATTATAAAGAATAATTTAATTTTCAGAGTTGGATTATCAAAATGAATTTGCAAACAAAATGAAGAGCAAATGAGTAGCAAAGTAGAGAGAAATCAAATAGGAGAAAGTTCTAGGACTTTGGATTTCACCTTTGATGCCAATATTGATTTACTAATTCAAATGGGGATTCAATTTGTCTCTTGTTCAACCTAAGCTACAAGCATTGAGCCATAAATTAAAAAGATGATTATAATTATAAAGTGAGATGATTTATCTAGTGGTTTAGCATGAACTACTCTTTTTAGACATAACTCATCTAATTTCTAGCATAAATTATTCAATTTAAACAATTATAATTTTAAGCCAAAATTGCACAACCATAATATTAGCCTATAAGGTCTAATATTCATTTGAGACAGCAAATTAAACTAGTGTCATCAACATGATTAAACATTAGTATTAAGATGCATAAGTAGATGATGATCAAATATAAACTCAAGATTATGCAAAAGAGACAAAAATAACCCCATAAGAAATTAGCAAAAGAATATTATTACCAAGGATTCATCATAATCCTAGAATGAGTAGTTTAGCCGGCCATAGTTAGGCAAAACACCATTGGAATCGGTATATTTCACAACCTATGTCCAAACTTTGTACTCAATTACACAAAATTATGAAAACTTAATGTAAACTCTCAAATTTCACTCACAAATGAGATGAGAAGAGAAGAGAAAAATAGCTAACAAAGCTTATTTTCTTCCTAAACCCTCAACCCAAATGATCTTGTCTTACAAAGACTCTCTCCACTCTCTCAAAAAACAGAAAATAGAAGATGGGAGAATGAGAGAGAGAATGGATGAATGTATGAGTGTGTGTGGATCCCCCTCTCCATCAACCCATGGTCCCTTTTATAGTGGAAAATCCAACCCCTTTGGATACCCCAAAATTAATGAAAATTAATTCCAATTAATTTGGGATGTTACATGCATGGTCATGGCTAGTCATAAGTATAGAATTAATCTTGATTATTTGACTAGGTTAAGAATTAGCCATGTGGAAAAAATTGGAGATGAAGCACTTGAGAGGGGTTGATTCTGCTAGGACGACCGCTGGACCAGGCGAATTGGGCCGTGGACAAGCCCACACGGAGAGATAGAGAGGAGGAAGAGAAAAGAAGAAGGTGGGTTAGGACAAGGCTAGCGTGGGACTTGTGGAGCATTTGGGCTAACCGAACTCAGGCCCAAACGGGGCTGGAGAGAAGAAGAGGGGAGGGAGAGGGAGGTGGGTCACTCGGTCGTGGCCTGGGAACGAAAGCCCACGCGAAAGGAGGGAGAAGGGAAGGCTGGAGCTGCTTGGCGTGAGGGAGCAGGCCATGGGCTCAGGCCCACATGAGAGAGACGAAGCGAGGGGTGAGAGAAGAGGTTGGTGGGCACTGGGCCACTGGAAGCTGAATAAGACTGGGCTGCTGGACCGGGCCGCGTAATTGGAAGCTGGGCCACGGTTGCTGACTACTGGGCCTTTTGTTTTTTTTCCTTTTCTTTTCTTTGGGCTTGAACTTTAGACATTGCACTTCTAGGTGATCCGAGTAAAATTGAACAACCTTTATCCAAATTCGTCTATTTTAGTTTTCCTGCAAGTTTCATAAAATCTGCATTATTCACTCAAAAATATATTTTAAAGACATAAAAGTAGGTAAAATGAAGGAGAAAATTATATATAAAATATGAATTATCAACTCCCCCACATCAAAACATTGCTAGTCCTCGAGCAAAGAACAACAACAATGCATACATTCATTCAGCCATCAAGAAAAATAAGAATAAGATTAGGGAAGAAAATCAAGTGATCCAACCATGAATGCCCACTCCAAATCACATGTATCAATTCACTACCAACCCACAACTCATTATCAAAGATTTCCAATTCCAACCAAGTCATAGGCCAAGATTCAAGCAAATTAAGTACAAAATGAAACCATGTAGCAGACCGTAAGTACAAAATTTCACCCCACATAACAAAAATCACAAGAGCATTTTTCAAAATCGAGTCCCCAATGCGAAATCAATTGATTATTTTTTCCTCTTTTTGAGACTTTGAACTTTTTTACTTTTTTTTTTGGTCTTCAGAAGTTACTTGATCTCATGTGCTTTCTTGAGTGGATAAAGATATGAATGAAGATAACACTCAGAGAAACACTTAGTACATATTCAGGCAATTAAAGATATGCATAGAAATAGGACCTAAACATTGGTACCGAAATCAGAACTCAATTAATTTAATTTATTTGATTTTTTCTTGGGGGATTGAAAAGTCAATGGGGAACTCAATGCTTATCGAATACTCATCATGACATTGTAAATAGGGTTACATCTCATACTCAAAATCGGCTACATAGTGACATTAGCACATCAAACATTATGGCCCTCGACTAGTCAAAGCTAGAAATAATCTCTAGTGAGCATGGGTCACATGAATCAAATCCACATAATAGAAAGAAAACATACATAAGTTGAACACTCAAGCTCTTCCCAAAATCAAATTCACCCATAAATTGCCAAGTTTCAATTTTCCTCAAAATTTTCATTTTGCCTTCCCCCCCACACCTAGATCCCACATTGTCCTCAATGTAGAAAACAATAAGATAAAGTAAAATGGAGAAAAGAGCAACACAACCTGATAGCACGAGGAAGTTATTTCCATGTAAGCTCAACAATCAAACTCCCAAAGTACCTTCACAACCATCACCAACCTCAAAAGCCAAAAACCAAGTGAAGAATCACACCCGAAAACACAAGCACACAATGATCAAAAAGAAAAATAGAAAAAAGAAAAGACGAAAATCACCTAAAAAGATTGGGTTGCCTCCCAACAAGTGCTAAGTTTAATGTCTTCAGCCAGACAATATCAAGCAGAGGCTTTGAAAATGTTAAGCCTAACCCTCGTGTTCATGACTGAGACATCCATCACTCCTGACCTACAGTTAATGGTGGCATTAGCTGTGGCTGGGAAGGAACGACCTAAAATAAGAGGGATCTGCTTATAAGCATGAGTGGGGTCCATGTCTAACACAACAAAGTCAACAGGAAAGAATCATTTATCAATTTGCACCAAGACATCATCTATTCACCCCCTAGGAGTCCTAACCGACCTGTCAGCAAGTTGAAGGGTACAATTGAAGGTTTATAGTTCACCTAATCCCAACTCTAAGGAAACAGAATATGGTATCAAATTGATACTAGAACCCAAATCCAAAAGTGTCCTTTCAATTGTGTGATTGCCAATAAAACATGAAATGGTAGGGACACCAGGATCTTTGAACTTAGGAGGAGTATCACATTTCAAAATCGAACTTACTTGTTCACTTAGAAGAACCTTTTTAGACTTGTCATCTTTAGATTTTCTTTTAAAAGTGCACATATTTTTAAGGAACTTAGCATAGGCCGGGATCTATCTAATTGCTTCCAAAAGAGGAAGATTGACCTTAACTTGGTTGAAGGTCTCAAGGATGTCATCTCTTTACTTGTCTTGCTTGGAAGGGAATGGTGCAGACAAAGCTTGAGGGTAAGGAACCTTTGGCTCATATGTCATAATGGGACACAATAGGAGAAGGGCAAGGGTCATTCTCTTTTTCAAGTTCAATATCACTCTCCATGGTCTCAAGTCTTTCAACTTTATCATGTTTCTTCTCACTAACCTTGTTGTCTACTTCTTTGCCACTCCTAAGAACCATTACAACTTTCAATTGTTCAAATTGTTGGCCTTTAGGGTTTTGGATGGGGTGACTTGGAAGTTTTCTTTCTTCTCTTCTACCTACAGCTATGGCTAGTTGCCCAAGTTGGGTTTCTAACTTAGCTGTAGAGTGTGTGTGAGAGTCAACAATATGCATTTTAGACTTAATTCCTTGGACCCTAGCATCTATATTTTGCACAACAGAAGTCAAGATATCAAGAGTAGAAAGTACCTTGTCGATATCAAAGCTCCCAGATGGAGCTCGATGGGAAGAGGGATGAGCATATCTTTAGTTTTGAAAACTAGGAGGGGTAGGTCTGTAAGACTGCGCTTGAGGATTCTCAACATTTTGAGACCTCCATAAAAAATTAGGATGACTCCCCCAATCATGATTATAGGTATTAGAATAAGGGTTGTTGGATGGAGAAAATTCTTGGGCAGTATTTACTTGTTCAGTCATACAGTCAGACTTACCAATATAAGAACAATCAACAGAAGCATGCATGGGACTAGCACAAAGCGAACACACATCTTGCATAGAAGGGGCGTTAGATACTTTGTTCATGCACAACAATTGATCAAATTTCTTAATTGAAGCATTAACTTTACTAGAAAGGTGAATTGAATGTGAAACCTCATAAATCCCCCCTTTAGTTTCTAATTGCCTAGGCAAATCAGAATCTGAGGAAGTAGCATGCAGGTGTGAATTTGCACTCAAATGTTCAAACAATTTCCAAACTTCTTTAGGAGTTTTGTACAAGAAACTACCACCACATGATACATCGACCATCCGCCTATTGTGCTCATCTAAACCAGAGTAAAAACTTTGGACACATTACCACATAGGGACCTCATGGTGAGGACAACATCGCAACAATTCTTTAAAGCATTCCCAACTTCCATGCAATTGCTCATTTTTATTCTGTGAGAAGGTGGTTATAGCACGTCTTAAGGAAGTCAGTTTACCAATAGAGAAAAACTTTTTCAAGAATTCCTTTTACAATTGATCCCAAATGGTGATAATTTTCTTAGTGCCCAACCAAGTTTTAGCTTTATCTTTTAAAGAAAAAGGAAAAAGCCGTAAGATAAGCGCATCATCAGAGATATTATTTAAAAACACAGTAGAACAAATCTCTAAGAATGCATCAACATGCTTGAAAGAATTTTCAGACTCTAGCCCATAAAACGACGGAAGCATTTGGATAAGAGAATGTTTAATCTCAAATGGCACCATAACAGCAGACACACGGGTTCTTGTTGGTGAGTCATAAGTGGCGGGAGTGAAATATTCCTTAAGTCGCTTAGGTGGTGGGGTTGGTTGTTCTTCGGCCATCCCGTTCTTAGATTCTTTTTGCTTAGCTCTTATCTCGCGAAGAGAGCGTTCAATTTCAGGATTAAATGGCTTAAGATCTAAGCACAAGGAACGTCTACCAAGCATATACCAACAAATAACAAAAAGAAAAGAATGAAATCACCACAACAATCACCAAACAAAAATAAGAAGAAAAGAGAAGAGAGAGATAAGAAAAGAAAAATAAAAATGAAATAAAAATAAAAGATAGATAAAAGGGAAGGGGGAAAAGAGAGAAAAAAAACAAAATAAAAGAAATAAATAAAAATAAAATAAAATAAAAGAACAAAGGATTCTTAGATTAGGTACAACAAATAAAATAAAATAAAATAAAAGAGTTAGATTAGATCAGATTAGAAGGGAAAGGGAAAATAGCAAAAATAAAATGGTCAGATTAGGAGAGATTGGAAAATGAAACAATAAAAATAAAAGGGAAAAGGCGGAGAATAAATAAATAAAATTGTTTGATTAGCGGGGAAGGGAAAACAAAAATCAAAAAAATAAAAGGAAAAAAAATTCAAAAATTACTATTCATTCCCCAGCAACGTCGCGAAAAACTTGATGTGGATTTTATGTTCTAGTTTTAAAAACTCTTTTTACTTACAAGTGCACAAGATTAATTATAGATTATGGAGTATTAGGGTGTCAATCCCATGAGAAATAATAGTGATTTTAGACTTGGACTTTCCGATTATAGAGAATAATTTAATTTTCAGAATTGGATTATCAAAATGAATTAATGAACAAAATGAAGAGCAAATGAGTAGCAAAGTAGGGAGAAATCAAATAGGAGAAAGTTCTAGGACTTTGGATTTCACCTTTGATGCCAATATTGATTTACTAATTCAAATGGGGATTCAATTTGTCTCTTGTTCAACCCAAACTACAAGCATTGAGCCATAAATTAAAAAGATAATTATAATTATAAAATGAGATAATTTATCTAGTGGTTTAGCATGAACTATTCCTTTTAGACATAACTCATCTAATTTCTAACATAAATTATTCAATTTAAACAATTATAATTTTAAGCCCAAATTGCATAATCATCATATTAGCCTACAAGGTCTAATATTCATTTGAGATAGCAAATTAAATTAGTGTCATCAATATGATTAAACATTAGTATTAAGATGCATAGGTAGATGATGATCAAATATAAACTCAAGATTATGCAAAAGAGACAAAAATAACCTCATAAGAAATTAGCAAAAGAATATTATTACCCAGGATTCATCATAATCCTAGAATGAGTAGTTTAGCCGGCCATGGTTAGCAAAAACACCATTGGAATCGGTATATTTCACAACCTATGTCCAAACTTTGTACTCAATTACACAAAATTATGAAAACTTAATGTAAACTCTCGAATTTGACTCACAAATGAGAAGAGAAGAGAAGAGAAAAATAGCTAACAAAGCTTATTTTCTTCCTAACCCCTCAACCCAAATGATCTTGTCTTACAAAAACTCTCTCAACTCTCTAAAAGAATAGAAGATAGAAGATGGGATAATGAGAGAGAGAATGGATGAATGTATGAGTGTGAGTGTGTGGATCCCCCTCTCCCTCAACCCATGCTCCCTTTTTATAATAGAAAATCCAACCCCTTTGGATACCCCAAAATTAATGAAAATCAATTCTAATTAATTTAGGATGTTACATGCATGGTCATGGCTAGTCATAAGTATAGAATTAATCTTGATTAATGACATTTGACTAGGTTAAGAATTAGTCATGTGGGAAAAATTGGAGATGAAGCACTTGAGAGGGGCTGATTCTGCTAGGATGGCCGCTGGACTTGGCGAATTGGGCTGTGGACAAGCCCACACGGAGAAATAGAGAGGAGGAAGAGAAAAGGAGAAGGTGGGCTGGGATGGGGCTAGCATGGGACTTATGGAGCGTTTGGGCGAACTGAACTTAGGCCCAAACAGTGCCGGAGAGAAGAAGAGGGAAGGGAGAGGGAGGCGGGTCACTGGGCCGTGGTCTGGGAAAGAAGGCCCATGTGGAAGGAGGGAGAAGGGAAGGCTGGAGCCGCTTGGCATGAGGGAGCAGGCCATGGGCTCAGGCCCACACGAGAGAGACGAAGTGAGGAGTGAGAGAAGAGGTTGGTGAGCGCTGGGCCACTGGAAGCTGAATAAGACTGGGCCACTGGACTGGACCACACAATCGGAAGCTGGGCCACGGTTGCTGACTGCTAGGCCTTTTGTTTTTTTTCCTTTTCTTTTCTTTGGGCTTGATCTTTAGACATTGTACTTGTAGGCGATCCGAGTAAAATTGAACAACCTTTATCCAAATTCGTCTATTTTAATTTTCCTGTAAGTTTCATAAAATCTGCATTATTTACTCAAAAATATATTTTAAAGACATAAAAGTAGGTAAAATGAAGGAGAAAATTATATATAAAATATGAATTATCAACTCCTCCATATCAGAACTTTGCTAGTCCTCGAGCAAAGAACAACAACAATGCATACATTTATTCAACCATCAAGAAGAATGAGAATAAGTTAGGGAAGAAAATCAAGTGATCCAACTATAAATGCCCACTCCAAATCACATGTATCAATTCACTACCAACCCACAACTCATTATCAAGGATTTTCAATTCCAACCAAGTCAATAGGCTAAGATTCAAGCAAATTAAGTACAAAACGAAACCATGTAGCAAACTGTAAGCACAAAATTTCACCCCACATAACAAAAATCACAACAGCATTTTTCAAAATCGAGTCCCCAATGCCAAATCAGTTGATTATTTTTTCCTCTTTTTGAGACTTTGAATTTTTTATTTTTTTTTTGGTTTTCAGAAGTTACTTGATCTCATGTGTTTTTTTGAGTGGACAAAGACATGAATGAAGATAACACTCAGAGAAATACTTAGTACATATTCAGGCAATTAAAGATATGAATAGAAATAGGACTTGAATATTGGTACCGAAATCAGAACTCAATTAATTTAATTTATTCGATTTATTCTTGCGGGATTGAAAAGTCAATAGGGAACTCAATGCTTATCGAATACTCATCACGACATTGTAAATAGGGTTACATCTCATACTCAAAATCGGCTACATAGTGACATTAGCACATCAAACATTATGGCCCTCGACTAGTCAAAGCTAGAAATAATCTCTAGTAAGCATGGGTCACATGAATCAAATCCACATAATAGGAAGAAAACATACATCAGTTGAACACTCAAGCTTTTCCCTCACCCACAAATTGGCAAGTTTCAATTTTCCTCAAAATTTTCATTTTGCCTTCCCCCCCACACCTAGATCCCACATTGTCCTCAATGTAGAAAACAATAAGATAAAGTAAAATGGAGAAAAGAGCAACACAACCTGATAGCACGAGGAAGTTATTTCCATGTAAGCTCAATAATCAAACTCCCAAAGTACCTTCACAACCATCACCAACCTCAAAAGCCAAAAACCAAGTGAAGAATCACACCCGAAAACACAAGCACACAATGATCAAAAAGAAAAATAGAAAAAAGAAAAGACGAAAATCACCTAAAAAGATTGGGTTGCCTCCCAACAAGTGCTAAGTTTAATGTCTTCAGCCAGACAATATCAAGCAGAGGCTTTGAAAATGTTAAGCCTAACCCTCGTGTTGATGACCAAGACATCCATCACTCCTGACCTACAGTTAATGGTGGCATTAGCTGTGGTTAGGAAGGGACGACCTAAAATAAGAGGGATCTGCTTATAAGCATGAGTGGGGTCCATGTCCAATACAACAAAGTCAACAGGAAAGAATCCTTTATCAATTTGCACCAAGACATCATCTATTCACCCCCTAGGAGTCCTAACCGACCTATCAGCAACCTGAAGGGAATAGTTGGAAGGTTGCAATTTACCTAATCCCAACTCTAAGTAAACAGAATATGGTATCAAATTGACACTAGAACCCAAATCCAAAAGTGCCCTTTCAATTGTGTGATTGCCAATAAAACATGAAATGGTAGGGACAGCAGGATCTTTGAACTTAGGAGGAGTATCAAATTTCAAAATCGAACTTACTTGTTCACTTAGAAGAACCTTTTTAGACTTGTCATCTTTAGATTTTCTTTTAAAAGTGCACATATTTTTAAGGAACTTAGCATAGGCCGGGATCTATCTAATTGCTTCCAAAAGAGGAAGATTGACCTTAACTTGGTTGAAGGTCTCAAGGATGTCATCTCTTTACTTGTCTTGCTTGGAAGGGAATGGTGCAGACAAAGCTTGAGGGTAAGGAACCTTTGGCTCATATGTCACAATGGGGTCATACACAACAAGAGAAGGGGAAGGGTCATTCTCTTTTTCAAGCTCAATATCACTCTCTATGGTCTCAAGTCTTTCAACTTTATCATGTTTCTTCTCACTCACCTTGTTGTCTACTTCTTTACCACTCCTAAGAACCATTGCAGCTTTTAATTGTTCAAACTGTTGGCCTTTAGGGTTCTGGATGGGGTGACTTGGAAGTTTTCCTTCTTCTCTTCTACCTACAGCTATGGCTAGTTGCCCAAGTTGGGGTTCTAACTTAGCTATAGAGTGTGAGTGAGACTCAATAATATGCATTTTAGACTCAATTCCTTGGACCCTAGCATCCATATTTTACACAACAGAAGTCAAGATATCAAGAGCAGAAAGTACCTCGTCAATATCAGAGCTCCCAGATGGAGCTTAATTGGAAGAGGGAGGGGCATATCTCTGGTTTTGAAAACCAGGACGGGTAGGTCTGTAAGACTGTGCTTGAGGATTCTCAACATTTTGAGACCTCCATGAAAAATTAGGATGACTCCTCCAACCATGATTATAGGTATTAGAATAAGGGTTGTTGGATGAAGGAAATTCTTGGGCAGTATTTACTTGTTCAGTCATACAGTCAGACTTACCAATACAAGGACAGTCAACAGAAGCGTGCATGGGACTAGCACAAAACGAATACACATCTTGCACAGAAGGGGCGTTAGATACTTTGTTCATGCACAATAATTGATCAAATTTCTTAACTAAAGCATCAACTTTACTAGAAAGGTCAATTGAATGTGAAACCTCATAAATCCCCCCTTTAGTTTCTAATTGCTTAGGAAAATCAGAATGTGAGGAAGTAGCATGCAGGTGTGAATTTTCACTCAACTGTTCAAACAATTCCCAAACTTCTTCAGGAGTTTTGTACAAGAAACTACCACCACATGATACATTGACCATCTGCCTATTGTGCTCATCTAAAACAGAGTAAAACTCTGAACATGTTGCCACATAGGGACCTCATGGTGAGGATAACATCGCAATAATTCTTTAAACCGTTCCCAACGTTCATGCAATTGCTTATTTTTATTCTGTGAGAAGGTGGTTATAGCACGTCTTTAGCAGTCAGTTTACCAATAGAAAAATTTTTTTTCAAGAATTCCTTTTGCAATTGATCCCAAGTGGTGATATTTGCCCTAGTGTCCAACCAAGCTTTAGCTTTATCTTTTAAAAAAAAAGAAAAAAGCCGCAAGCGAAGCGCCTCATCAGAGATATTATTTAAAAACACAATAGAACAAATCTCTAAGAATGCATCAACATGCTTGAAAGGATTTTCAGACTCTAGCACATAAAACGACGTAAGCATTTGGATAAGAGAATGTTTAATCTCAAATGGCACCGTAACCGTGGGCATACGGGTTCATGTTGGTGAGTCATACGTGGCGGGAGTGAAATATTCCTTAAGTTGCTTAGGTGGTGGGGTTGGTTGTTCTTCAGCCATCCCGTTCTTAGATTCTTTTTGCTTAGCTCTTGTCTCGCAAAGAGAGCATTCAATTTCAGGATTAAATGGTTTAAGATCTAAGCACAAAGAACGTCTACCAAGCATATACCAACAAACAACAAAAAGAAAACAATGAAAGCACCACAATAATCACCAAACAAAAATAAGAAGAAAAGAGAAGAGAGAGATAAGAAGAGAAAAATAAAAATAAAATAAAAATAAAAGAAAGATAAAAGGGAAGGGGGGAAAGAGGAAAAAAAGCAAAATAAAAGAAATAAATAAAAATAAAATAAAATAAAAGAGCAAAGGATTCTTAGATTAGGTACAATAAATAAAATAAAATAAAATAAAAGAGTTTGATTAGATTAGATTAGAAGGAAGAAGGAAAATAGCAAAAATAAAATGGTTAGATTAGGAGGGGTTGGGGAATGAAACAATAAAAACAAAAGGGAAAAGGTGGAGAATAAATAAATAAAATTGTTAGATTAGCGGGGAAGGGGAAACAAAAATCAAAAAAATAAAAGGAAAAGAAAATTAAAAAATTACTATTCGTTCCCCGACAACGGCGCGACAAACTTGATGTGGATTTTATGTTCTAGTTTTAAAAACCCTTTTTACTTGCAAGTGCATAAGGTTAATTGTAGACTATCGAGTGTTGGGGTGTTGATCCCATGAGAAATAATAGTGATTTTAGACTTGACCTTTTCAATTATAAAAAATAATTTAATTTTCAGAGTTGGATTATCAAAATGAATTAGCGAACCAAATGAAGAGCAAATGAGTAGCAAAGTAGAGAGAAATCAAATAGGAGAAAGTTCTAGGACTTTGGATTTCACCTTTGATGTCAATATTGATTTATTAATTCAAATGGGGATTCAATTTGTCTCTTGTTCAACCCAAGCTACAAGCATTGAGCCATAGATTAAAAAGATGATTATAGTTATAAAGTGAGATGATTTATCTAGTGGTTTAGCATGAACTATTCTTTTTGGATATAACTCATCTAATTTCTAGCGTAAATTATTCAATTTAAACAATTATAATTTTAAGCCCAAATTGCATAATCATCATATTCGCCTACAAGGTCTAATATTCATTTGAGATAGCAAATTAAACTAGTGTCATCAACATGATTAAATATTAGTATTAGGATACATAAGTAGATGATGATTAAATATAAACTCAAGATTATGCAAAAGAGACAAAATTACCCCAGAAGAAATTGGCAAAACAATATTATTACCAAGGATTCATCATAATCCTAGAATGAGTAGTTTAGCCGGCCACAATTAGTAAAAACACCATTGGAATCAGTATATTTCACAACCTATGTCCAAACTTTGTACTCAATTACATAAAATTATGATAACTTAGTGTAAACTCTCAAATTTGACTCACAAATGAGATGAGAATAGAAGAGAAAAATAGCTAACAAAACTTATTTTCTTCCTAATCTCTCAACCCAAATGATCTTGTCTTACAAAGACTCTCTCAACGCTCTAAAAAAATAGAAGATAGAAGATGGGAGAATAAGAGAGAGAACAGATGAATGTATGAGTGTGAGTATATGGATCCCCCTTTCCCTCAACCCATGGCCCCCTTTTATAGTGGAAAATCCAACCCCTTTGGATATCCCAAAATTAATGAAAATCAATTCCAATTAATTTGGGATGTTACATGCATGGTCATGGCTAGTCATAAGTGTAGAATTAATCTTGATTAATGACATTTGACTAGCTTACGAATTAGTCATGTGGGAAAAATTGGAGATGAAGCACTTGAGATGGGCTGATTCTGCTAAGATGGCCGCTGGACTTGGAGAATTGGGCCGCGGACAAGCCCACACGGAGAGATAGAGAAGAGGAAGAGAAAAGGAAAAGGTGGGCTGGGATGGGGCTAGCGTGGGACTTGTGGAGCGTTTGGGCTAACCGAACTCAGGCCCAAACGAGGCTGAAGAAGAAGAGGGGAGGGAGAGGGAGGCAGGTCACTGGGCCGTGGTCCGGGAAAGAAGGCCCACACGGAAGGAGGGAGAAGGGAAGGCTGGAGCTGCTTGGCGTGAGGGAGCAGGCCGTGGGCTCAGGCCCACACGAGAGGCACGAAGTGAGGGGTGAGAGAAGAGGTTGGTGGGCGCTGGGCCACTGGAAGCTGAATAAGACTGAGCCGCTGGACCGGGCCGTGCAATCGGAAACTGGGCCACGGTTGCTGACTGCTGGGCCTTTTGTTTTTTTTTCCTTTCCTTTTCTTTGGGCTTAAAATTTAGACTTTACACTTGTAGGCGATCCGAGTAAAATTGAACAACCTTAATCCAAATTCGTCTATTTTAGTTTTCTTGCAAGTTTTATAAAATCTGCATTATTTACTCAAAAATATATTTTAAAGACATAAAAGTAGGAAAAACAAAGGAGAAAATTATGTATAAAATATGAATTATCACTAGAAAACCCTAGAAGACCTTAACGAGGATAATGGTCCAACATGTTATATGTAGCCTTGCCGGGAGTAAGAGCTTAAGCATGAGCGTTAGATCTCACTATGGGGTTGAGAGTAGATCTCAACTAATCAGTACCGTGTGATGATCTTATGCCAGATGTATTTTTCTAATAAGCAAAGAAAAGCAGTTGGCATTTTGCCATTTTAAGTATTTTAGAAGAAAGGAAGTTTCAAGGGCCATTAAGAGGTTAGTTGAATAAAATGTGGAAAGCTTGTAAGGGTTATTATGCGACTAATACAAAAGAGATTTCTTTTAAAAGAAAAGGAGCCTCAAAGAGGCTAAGAAAAGAGTTTTTATGAGCCTTTAGAGGCTAAGTAAAGGGTTTTCAAGAAAAGAAGGAAAGCTTTCTGTGCATGTTCTGTGTACATCTTATAAATGAAATGTGAATGAGATTTAAAATGTGTGTATTCTATGAATACCCTATGAATGAGATTTCAAGTGAGGCTAAGTAAAGTGTTTTCATAAAAAAGAAAGATTCTGTTGTATACCCCATGCACATCTTATGAATGAGCAAGTATAGTCTGAATAGAATCTCAAACATAGCATGGTGATATCCTATGATGCATCGAACATATGAGTTTAAATGTGCATGTTTTATGAAAGAGAGTTCTATGCTTAGCTCTCATTGCTTACTTATGTGTTTAGGTACTTGTTAGTAAACAAGTTTGGTCATTCAGGGACCTAGAAATGAGTTTGAGTGACTAGAATAAGGTTTATGGGTAATGAACCGTCATTGGAGACTATGATTGCCTAATATGATAGTAATGCATTAATACGTGATATGTGGCTATTAAAGGTATTACTGCCTGCAATGATTTTGGTTTTAAGGTGGGCAGAGAATACTCACTAAGCGTGTGGTTTCTCATCCCACTACTCCTTCCCCTTTTCCCTAGGTCTCCTTTATGACAGGCAGAAGTCGAGTTAGTTACGCCAAAATGAAAGTTACCCTTACTTAAAGGGGAGTCAAGAGTGCCCGAAATGAACTAGTCCTGCTGTTTAATGATATTATAGAATGTATTCTTAGTTCGTAAATGTATGTAGACAAGTACTCTAGTTCATGTAATGCATATTTTTTATAAGTTGCTCTGTATGGCCATGTGAGCCAACCATTTTACTAGTCAGTTATCTTCTTAACTGAAATTGTCTATATTTTGGGATGCAAACCCCAGTACTCCGGTTGTGTAAACCGTTGAGTTGTATTTTCATTTCTTCTTTATTAATGAACTATATTGTTAATGTACTCCGAGCAAGTTGCTCATTAAGTTATAAACTTCGGCGTGTAGCTGTTGAGCTTATTTTAGAATTCTTTACACTTCCGTTGATTACAAGGGCTTATTGTAAGGCTTTTAGCCTGTGAAATGGTTAGTTTTTAGGGGAAACTCTGCCCATTTTGCTCCAGAAATGGTTTAAGAAAAACGTAACGCTCCTGACCCTGGGAAGGTTGGGGGTGTTACAATATACATGTTCTGAGGTGTGCTTATGCTCGTTAAAATGATTGAAGCTTGAATGAAAGTGGCCCCATAGTTCACAAATAGCTATGTGCAAGAGAGAGATCACCCATTATAGGTTATAGTAGGTGATCAAATGTTCTTCAAAGTCTCATATTTCAGGGCCATTGTGTGCATGGTGTTGAGCCCAAAATTAATTCATTTTAATACCCTTATACACCTAATTTTAGCTCACAAAAATTATTAATTTTAGTATTACATATGATTTATTTTGTTTGCGGTAAATGAGGAAAGTGTAAATAAAAGTCAAAGAAAAGAAAAAACAGAAATTGGTGCAGTCTTGAGTCAACCCACGATCCAATGTAAACCCTATGTTTTCAGCGCAATTGCTCAGTCCACATTTTCTCACATGCTTAATGACCCACATCACATACTAGGTACCTGACCCGTTTTTCACAAGCTACAACCTCACATGCCCAACTTGCATGGAAAATTCTTGGATACAAATGTACGCATCTAGTATGGTATATACCCTGGAGTCGTGTGGTGGACGCGTGCTCGATTTATTGCAGTGTATCTTTTTGTTTCCCATAGTATTGTGTCTTTTCTATTTTGCAATGTACCTTTTCCTTCCTTTATTGCACAATTTATTTCTTTCAATGTTTCTTATTTGTAGTGTATCTTTTTTGTACCTTTTGTTCCTTGCAATGTATGCTTTTCTAGTCAGTTAGGCTAAGAGAATTACGAAAATGCTTGTTGGATTGGGAGAAATGGAATAGAGGCTTAGCCCCATTATATGATACCTCTTATATAGAAATGTACCTGAGTATAATACATAGGTATGTACCTTAGAATTACTAAACTCGCATGACCAATGATGCTAAACCCCCTAATTCTTTTCTTTATTTCACTTTTTTCTCCCTCTTCATCATGCCTCTTCATTTCTCAATCAAACCCATGAAGGCCCTAAGCCTTAAATTCCTCTCCATATTCCTCGGCATATTCCGTGGAAACAAAGACCACTCCTCTTCCATCTATCTTATGATATGCCTCCTCCACAATTTACTCGGTACTTACAGAGAAGTAAGTGGTTAACTATATCTATACGTCTGGGCATGCCAGTTCTAAAGGAAGAAGGGAAGATAGCATAGAGTACAGTAGAAGAGTAGCGTACTTAGTTTTAGAAAATCTCATCTCATTCTCATCTGCTCATTTCCCATTTATTTTTAGATTTAGTTTTAGGCATACAAATTAGTGTAATTTGATTATGGGTTATTGAATTCAATAGAAATTTGCACTTTTGGTTTTGAATTGTTCAAGCTCTAATTCTGTTTTCAAGTTTTGCCTTCCTCGATTCCAGTTTTGATTGCGCTCTGTTTTTAGGTTTAGTTCTTCCTCTAGTTCTCATGTTCGGATGCTCTTCGGGGACTATCTTCCTTGCTCCTTCTTTATCCTTTTATCATTTCTTAATTTCTATTATTTAATGGTTTATGGCTCCTTATTTGATATGGGTAGTAGACAGTGAAAGTAAGGCACCTTCTTATTTTTCATTTGCTTCGATGTTAATGGCTTAGCACTTTTGGAGTCTACAACTGAATTTATTATTTCTCTCTTTCCTTTTTAGAAGTATGTAGTTAGTTAGGTCAAAGCTTGTTTTAATTAACTAATTCGTTGTTATTTAGCTTTTGTTAATATAGCTGGGTAGGATAGATTAATAGGTGATTAATAGCCTAATTTCATACCCATCCCAAAGGACTGACCCTTGGGTGGTGCTACTGAAAATTATGCTTGTGGTATTTTAAAACATTTTGAAAATTATTCAACACTTGGCCAAGTTGGAAAATTGGTCGTAAGCTATTGCCCTTTTTTTTAATCGGTATATTGTAGGTGTGGAATAGAAAGAAGTGAGAAGTAGTGGGTGGAAGTGGGTAGGAGTGGGAAGAAGTTGGCGGGACTAAGTAGGAGTGGTTTCTTGTATGTGGGAGTAGGAAGGAGTGGGAAGGAGTAGAATTGAGTGGAATGGACTTGGAATATTGATATTAATTATGTTAACGATTTATGTATATAATAATATTTATTAGTAATTATTATAATAACAATAATTATTAATTGACAATTGAAATAATAATTAATCATAATGATAATTAATCATAATATTAATAATTAGTCATAATTACAATAATAATATTAATATCAATAATGATGATCATAATAATTAATGTTAACATTAATATTAATGTCAATACTAATAGTAGTGGTAGTAGCACTAATAATAATAATAATAATAATAATAATAATAATAATAATAATAATAATAATAATAATAATTAATGAATATTATGAATAATTATAATAATAATTATTATTGGTATTAATAATTAATAATAATAACAATAAATATCAATAATCATATTAATGAAAAATAGTAATTAGTAATATTAATGATAATAAACATAATAATTAATAATATTAAGAACAATAGTTATTAGTATCTAATGTTATTACTAATAATAATTAATATGAATAATTATAAATATGAATAATTAATATTTAATGATTAATTAATTAATTAATTAATAATAATTATTAGTATTAAAAATGATTACTATTAATCTTATTATAAATAACAATTATGATAATAATAATTAATTATTAATAAATAATAATAATTATCGTTAACAGTAATCGGGGGATACTTAGGCACAAATAGATTTTATGCAGGCTGAATACGATGAGTGTACAGAGAGGCTGTATGTCTCTCCCTTAAAAAAGATCAACAGACACAATACTGATGATGACTGAGGCCAAAACCATTGGTAACTGAAATAAAACTATTAATCACCAAACATATCCATTACAGATCATTGTCATATTATATATTTTTATGCATGATATTGGATAGGGATCAATAGATTTTCTTGTACCCACTAATCATGAGAGTAATATAAGTTTATCCGTTGTCTCTATCATCGATATGTGAGTAGAATATTTTATTTATATAGTGATTGTGAAATGACGTTCGGTGATCATTATAAATATATTTGTTAATCACAAACTATACACTCAATTTGTAGTTGAGTGAGCTTTACGTGTTGCAATTTTAGATTTATTCTTATGAAAAATCATCGTACCTATTTTGGTTTGTGATATTAGTCAATGATCAATAGATTTAATTTTAGTGATCTTCAGAATTATCTATGGTGATCAATTATGAGGCTAAGTAAAATTCTAATTCAAGAAGTTTCAATTCAACAACTTCTAATTCACTAATTTTAAACCAATTAAGAAAAAACACCTAAGAATTCATATAGTTACGAAAGGTGATTTGATCAAACTTATAAGCATGTGCTTTTCTCTAATCAATTAATCTCGAGGAATTATAATCTCTCCAAAAATTTAGTCTATTCTTTCGAAATCAATGAAATTTGCCTAAACTAAGCAAAAAACTTTCCTTCAAACTAATTTATCTTAATCCAAGTTGAATATCTTCGATTACACTCTAATCTTCCTAACACGTAAATCTCTCTTTCAAGACGATGCTATGGTAGGTTTTATCAAGCAGTCTCGTAATCAAACGTCACCTTTCAGTTTTTCACTCAATTGTTTCAAGTGTGAAAGCAAACTTTAGTCAAAAATCCACTCATAATATTAGAATCACTTGATAAAATGACATCAAACCAGTCATGAAATAAGCACAATTCTATAGATTAAAATATGATCCAACTATACTTTCAAAACTACTAATTCCCTAGACAAAATAAACTACTCACACATGATTAAAGTTTAAACAACTAGCCAATATTTTAGCGAAATCTGAGAGAAAGGGCTCGACTGAGATAGCATTTCAACAAAGGCTTCAAACTGCCAGAAAATCAAACACACAAACTCAAGATTTTCCATTAAAAAATAATCAAACTAAAAATCTTAACAAAAAAGAACAAAATTTGAGAAAGAAAATGGACTATACTATGCTTCCTCTATCTTCCATTGCTGCTAAAAGAAGCCTTTTTATCGAAGAGTTTGGATCATTTCAGTCACATAGTCAAAGGAAGACGAAGAGGCAGTAGTTTCATAGCTCACCACGGTCCTAATAGATAACACGGTCCGACCGTGGTCTTGGTTGGAACTGATTTTTTGCTCTTTTCTTGCTCTACGGGTGTAGCATGACATAGGTGTCTATCAAATGGTGGATAAAAGGCCTGAAATCATGCAAAACACATCAAACAACCATACCCAAGCATAAATTGAGAATAGGAGTATAGATTATGACTCAAAACACATAATTCTCCTAAAAATGTGGCAAAATGGCCCTAAAATGATGTATACATTAAGCAATTAGCAAACTCTCTCATGCTTAAATTGTTGCTTGTCCTCAAGTAATGCTAAAACAAAAAATATAAACAACCTCTTGAGGATAGATATAGGTAACATTCCAATAATAAAGCTGACCTAAAGGTATCCCAAAATGATGCAAAAATTATTAGCATATAGATTCGTCAATGAAATTTCAAAAATCCCTGGATAGACCACAATGTCAAACTTGAATCAGTACCTCCAAATCATCAAATACAGTAATTCAGCATATCAAACAAATGAGGCTAGCAAGGCCGGTAGAACCTTACTATAGTTATGTGGCACTCATCACTCATGTATTTGAAAATGTATACATATATAAGCGTTCCCTCAATTCTCATTCCTTAGACTCAAATCTACCATAAGCTTGACAAGACTCTCAAAGTCGCCATCACTAAAATAGAAACACACTGGACAATCATGAGGAGTTTCATAGGGTTGTAATCGGGCCATAGGTAAAGCTAAGAGGGGAACAAATGTTTTGAAAATGAAGAGTTAAAAGCCATAGACTATATAACGCCCCAAAAAGTACATGATTCATTACTTGCATTCGCTTGCGTAAGTTCACCAATTAGAGATAATAACCCAATGAATGGGGTATTACCGTCGTCCAAAAAGGACAAGGCTTCCCTTACATATATGCAAACTTAGCCATCAAACCAAAGTTTACCCTTAAAAGGGCATTCACATCATCATAACCATTCAAACCGTTTAGTTATATACAGAAACGGTTCTAACATCCCAATCATCTTTAAGGATTATACCAAAATACATAATTCAGTTTAAATATACAATTTTAACACCAAAATACAACACAATATGATATGATGGCATCTCAGCACTCATACACCGCTAGTCACATGGACAGTCCGAGCTCACTTATCACCTTCAGCCGTCCTGCCCGTCTGAGGACGGTTCACTGAACACTTTCCTAAAACAAAACATGAAAACATTTCGAACTATGAGCCAAGCTCAGTACATGCATTCCTGTAATGTTAAAGATTCACTGAAAATTTATTTAGGCCCACTTTGTAATTCATTTTAATTTTAAAATAGGCAATGAGATGCATATAGAACTGAATTGCCAATTATTATCTGTTAGTGCACCCCAGAGTAACTGTTACGATATGTGAATAGGTGTACACCGGCCATGCCAACCGGGGGACCTGGCCTGAAGTTGCATGGGTAAATGGAGGGCAATGCCCTATATCTGATAGCTGATGGGGTCACTAATTATGTGATAAGGCACAGATTAAATTTATTCATTGATGTACTTACCAAAACATTATGATTTCGATAAATACGTGCTGATTTCTAAAGATACAGGCAATGAATGCACCTGGAAGTTTTAAATGCAAGGTCACGGAGTAAAAAGATGCACAAAAGTGGAAGGAATTATAGATTAGGCCCGGATTCTGTACAAAATTATCATTGTAGGAACATACGGTTAGCAAAAGTATTTATTTCATAGCTAATAATTTAGAAAAAGCAAAGTAAGCATAACAGAGGTTTAGAAAGAATGACTCATAACTTAATCATCTGACCTCGGATTGAGACTCAAAACCTCAATGTAGAAAGCTTAAGAAGTCCCAAAAATCTTTCATTTAGAACACCAAGCTTGATTCCATCAATAGGATTCTCAAAATGAGGCTAGAACTAAAGCATGTTAGTTTTGGCCCGTTCTGCGCAGTTTCGGTAAAATGATCATAACTTTTTTCACAGACCTCAGATTAATGCGATTCAAGAGTTGTTCTAATGCTAACACACCGACCTATCTTCCCACCAAAAATCATAATTTTTAGCTAGGTTGATCATTACCAGTTTCATCTCAAAATTTGTCTTATTTTTCTAGAAATTCTAGCCTCATTGTTTGAGTTTGTTCCCTCACTTTTCACACAAATCCTCAACTTAAACCATTCCTTAAAACCATGTAAACACACTTTGGTCCATCCCAACATCACACAAAAAACCACACGCAATTTCACTTCCTATTCGCTCATTTTCTAGTCACATATACACATACTTCAACTTTAATACTAGTTTGGTCCAAACCATGCATTCTTGGATAAAACCCTAACTTAAGGTCAACTTGAACTCACTCCCATCATTTCAAACCACCATAAACATCATAATAAACTTCAATAGATTAAAAGATGATTAAAATCAAAGATAAAACAATTAATATCCAACACTTAAACATGAAGCTTGCATGATTAAGAAGCAACCCTAACCCCAGCTTCATCCAACTTCAACACCACCATGATCAACATCAAAAACTCTTATTTCTTATCAAAACATCATGATCAACACTCAAAAACATCAAACAAGAATCAAAACTAAGATAGAAATCAAAACCAACAAACAAAATTCAAGATTACTCACTTTAAGTGCAAATATGTTGAGATGGAGATGAGATTTAGGGGTTTTGATGGTGGAGGATGATTGCTTGAGGTACTAGGATGTCGAGGGGTGTCAAAGATCACTAGAAACTAGCCAGAAACTGGCCGAAAAATAGCTCAGAGTTGCTGCCTAGCTGATGCCTTGGAGGAGGAGAGAGAGGAGAGAGAAAATGAGCTTGGAATGGATTGTGTGTGCTTTGACTAATCAAATGCTTGGCTGAGTTTTCAGCTAATAGAATCATCCTCTTTGCACTAACCATGGTTAAGTTTAACCATGGTAATTAGTTGATTAATAGTCAAACTTGGTGGGCTTCAAAACGGCCGAAATAAATTGGGTTCGGGAATAAAATGCTTTGTAACGATAACGTTTTTACAAAACTAAAAATTAAAGCTTTGTAATGTCATGGAAAACAAAATAAATTTCATAGATTAAACATGTTAGGGCCTACTGTCAAATCTTCCACAGTTTTCGTTAATCAATTAGATAAACAATTAAAATCCGAATCACCAAGTGAGGGCCCAAATAAAATTTTTCCACTGGGGTAAATATATAAAATAAATGAAATGAGAGAAGAAAAATTATGCACGTGAATTAAATAAATAAGCATAATTAAATAATTTTAAGGTTGGGCTACTACAGCCTTCCCCTCTTAAAGAGTTTCGCCCTCGAAACCTATGATTTTTTCATCTAATGTAAGATTACTTCAAATAATTGTGGATATTTGACTTTCATTTCCTCTTCAGTCTCCCAAGTAGCTTCCCGGGATGTATGATTTGACCATAACACTTTGACTAGAGGTATTTGTTTGCTGTGCAACTGCTTAATCCTGCGATCTAGTATTTGGATTGGTTGCTCTTCATATACTAAACCCGCAGTGATTTCAATAGGTTCAGGAACAATGGCGTGGTTTGGGTCTAGGATATATTTTCTAAGCTGAGAGATGTGAAACACGTTATGCATGTGTTCTAGCTCTACCGGCAGATCCAGACGATAAGTTACAGGATTCAGCTTTTCAATGATTGCATATGCTCTAATTTATCTTGGACTCAATTGGCCTCGTACCCCGAACCTTTTGACACCCTTTGTTGGCGATACCTTTAGAAAAACTTTATCGCCCACTTGAAACTTTAAAGGTCTCCTTCTCATGTCCACATAACTCTTTTATCAACTCTGAGCAACCCTAATATGTTCTCGAATCCTTCTTATAGTTTCCATAGTTTGTTGGAGCATGTCAGGGCCTAGAATCAATGCTTCATCCAAATCACTCTAGCACAGTAGGGTTTTACATTTTCTCCCATATAGAGCCTCAAATGGGGCCATTCTGATGGTAGACTGATAGCTGTTGTTATAAGAAAACTCCAACAAAGGCAAATCTTCTTCCTATTTTTCTTGGAACTCTAATACACAAACTCTCAACATGTCTTCTAAAATCTGATTCACTCTTTCCGTTTTCCCATCTGTTTCAGGGTGATAGGAGCTACTGAAGTTTAGTTTGGTCCCAAAGGCCTTTTGAAGCGCTTGCCAGAAATGTGCTTGGAATCTTTGATCTCTATCTGAGATTATGTCTAAAGGAATCCTATGCAGACGGATTATCTCCTTAACATACAAATGGGCTAGTCTTCCAACTCCCCAAGTATCCTTAATTGGTAGGAAATGAGCCGACTTTGTGAGTCGATCAACTATGACCCAGATAGCATTCTTTTTCGAGGCAGAAAGGGGTAAACCCATAACAAAGTCCATTGAGATCGAATCTCACTTCCAAGTGGGAATTTCTAAGGGTCGTAGTTCACCCACAGGACGCTGATGCTTTGTTTTAACTTTCTGATAGGTTAGACACTTGTTCACATATTCTGCAACGTCTTTCTTCTTATTATTCCACCAGAAGTATTATCTCAGATCTCTGTACATCTTAGTGCCTCCTAGATGCACCGAATAATGAGTATTGTAAGCCTCTTCCAAGATCTGCTTCCTCAATCCTTTATTTTTAGGCACACATAGGCAATTCTGGAACCGCAGGGTCCCATCCTCGTGTACTACAAATCCCGAAGACTTCCCTTTTTCTAAATGTTGCTTTATTCTTTGGAGTTTGGGATCACTTTCCTGGTTTAGTCGAATTTTCTCCACTAGGGGAAGACTGTATGGTAAGTGCTGATAATTGAGCATTTGTTTGCCCGTGGGACACCAATTGAATCCCAAAGTCCTCAAGTTCTCTTAAGAGGTTCAATTGAGTAATCACCACGGTGTTTGAGCTATGTTACACCTTCCTACTTAGGGCATCTGCCATCACATTTGCTTTATCGGGATGACATTGAATCTACAAATCATAGTCTTTAAACAACTCAAGCCAATGTCACTGCCTCAAATTGAGCCCCTTCTGGGTGAAGATATACTTTAAACTTTGATGATCAGTAAAGATCTTGCATGGTACTCCATATAAGTAATGTCTCCAAATTTTCAGTGCAAAGACCACGGCTGCTAATTCCAAGTCATGAGTAGGATAGTTTCTCTGATAAGGCTTAAGCTATCAAGAGGCATAAGCTACTACCTTATCTTCCTGCATTAGAATACACCCTAATCCGTTCTTTGAAGCATCACTATAAATGTTATATTCCTTACCTTCCATTGATAGTGTTAGGATTGGGGCGGTAGTTAGTCGTGCCTTAGCTCTTGAAAAGCTTTATCACATTTTTTAGTCCACTCAAACTTGTTCGCTTTCTTCAGCAGATTGGTCATGGGTGAAGCTATCTTTGAAAAGTCCTTGACAAATCTTCAATAGTAACCTGCTAAACCCGGAAAGCTTCTAATCTCAGTGATATTGGTAGGCCTTGACCACTCTGTGATTGCCTTCACCTTTTGGGGGTCAACTTTGATTCTCTCTTTGGTAACCACATATCCCAAGAATACCACTTCTTCCAACCAAAACACGCACTTCTTTAATTTGCTATAAAGTTGATGCTCCCGTAATATTTGCAACACCATCCTCAAATGATCAGCGTGTTCATCTCTGTCCTTAGAGTAGATAAGAATGTCATCTATGAACACCACCACAAATTTGTCTAGGTAGGGTCTGAAGACTCTATTAATAAGATCCATAAAAGCTGCGGGAGCATTGGTGAGGCCAAATGGCATCACTGTAAACTCATAGTGACCATACCTAGTTCTAAACGCAGTCTTAGGGATGTCTTCAGGTTTAATCCTAAGTTGGTGGTACCCTGACCTCAAATCAATCTTAGAGAAGACTCCTGCTCCTTTGCAATTAGTCAAACAAGTCATCTATCTGCCGCAAAGGATATTTATTTTTGATGGTGATCTTGTTCAACTCCCTGTAATCAATACACAGCCTTAAGGTTCCATCCTTTTCCTTTACGAACAACACTAGGGCACCCCATGGTGACACACTAGGCCTAATAAAACCCTTCTGCAATAGCTCTTCTAACTGATGCTTCAGTTCCTTAAGCTCGGTTGGGGCTATACGATATGGGGCTTTGGAAATAGATTCAACATCAAGGATTAACTCAATTCCAAAATCAATTTCCCTCTGTGGAGGTAATCCTGGTAACTCTTCAGGGAAAACATCCTCAAATTCACAGACTACAAGAATATTTCAGCTTCCTTTTCTTTTGCTTGGATGTCCATAGCATAACACTAATATCCCATACAGCCTTGACATAATAGCTTACTTGCTTTCATAGTAGAAATCAAGAGATAGGATTTTTCCTCTCTTTGCCCACAGAAGAATACTTTGCTCCCATTTTCATCTTTTAAAACCACTTTAAGCTCCTCACAACCAATCTTAGCTCCATAGGTGTGCAACCAATTCATTCCCAAAATGATGTCAAAATCAGACAAATCTAATTGAATCAAATCCACAAGGAAAGTGGTTTCACCAATGGTAATGGGAACAAATTTATAAGAGATAGGGCATTCAATCACACAATCATTGGGTAGCTTGATCCTATAATTGGTTTCCATCCTTCTATCTTCCAAGTTCAATTGCATGGCAGATCGGGTGGATATAAATGAATGAGTAGCACCCGAATCAAATAAGACACAAAATGGCTTTGAATTTAAAAAGAGAGTTCCAGTGACTATCATACTAGAGGTGGCAGCTTCTTTCTTACTCATTGCATACGCTCGTCCTACTGTTGCAGGCCTTGGTGGTGGGACCCCTTGGCGAGGTGGGGCCAAGGGTTTTGCTACCCCTTTGTCTATAGCCTTTATCCTTCAGGGGCATGCAGCAATCAGGTGTTCAAGGCTTCCACACCACATGCACTTATTAGTTCCTACTCGGCATTCAGAGGTGGTATGTTTTGTTCTGCCACACTTTACACAGGTGCTGTCGAGCCTACGGGATGGCTCTTGGGGGGAACAAGAGTAGGTTTCTTCTGGTTTTGGTTCACACTCTCACTCGGAGTCCCTCGCTCAAACCCCTTTCTCTTTTAGTTGATTGGATTCAGTGCTCTCAACTCCGTCTTCACTCGTTCCACTTCAGCCGCTCGCTCATATAGTTCTTGGTAAGTCAGAATTGGTTGTCCAGCTAACTGATTTCGAATATAGAAGGCCAAACCCTCTTCAAACCTCCTCATTTTCAACCTTTCAGATGATACAAACTCAGGAACAAACCTAGCTAATTCGATGAACTTACTGGCGTATTGCATCACAGTCATGGTGCCACTCATCTTCAGCTCCATAAACTCTTTCTCCTTTTATTTTTGGACCACAACTGGGTAAAATTTTGCCCTTAACTCACTCAGAAATTTATTCCAGGTAAATTCGGGCCCTACGAGCTTATCCTTCATAGTATTCCACTAGATATCAGCTTCACCGGTCAAATAATATGTCCCAATGTTTACTTTTTTTCCTTCTGGCACCTCTACCACTGTAAAGATTTTTCCCATTCCTCTTATCCACTCCTCCAGTACTACTGGATCATAAGATCCATCATAAACTTTAGGGTTGCACCGTACTATCCTATCTGCCAATTCATCCTCTTTAGGAAGGGTTTCAGCAAGTACCTGGGGAGTCTGCTTCATCAATTCAGCAACTAAGGTTGGCCAGTAACTCGGGTTTCCTAAGTTGCTAGCTAATTCAAAGGGTAACAGTGGCATGTCACCATGTTGTGGCTCCTGGCACGAGGCTTGATCACCCGATCCCTGCCCTTGCTCCAAATTGTCCTCTACCTGAACCTCAAGGTTGTTTTGCACTGACTGGGACATTCTGATTATACATTAAATGAAACAATTCAAACACTGGAATCTCCAGACATATAAGATAAACATGCCCAATAAATACATAGGAGATGGCTTAAAAATTATTTCATAACTCAAAGCGTCATCATTTCATTTCACAACTGCTTACTTACATACATAGCTGCTGATTTATATACATGAGCAACAAAAGTATATTACACCTAGCTGAGTAAGCAAGACTAGCTCTGACTCTTGTCCTAACACTAAACACTAAATAGCCCCTAGACACTAAATCCGTCATATGACCAAAAAGAGTTACGGATCATGTCATCACGGTCGGAGAGGATTGGACTAACTATATATAATGTCAGATGCCACACAAAATATAACTATCCAATCTAACCATACCATATATACATTCAGGGCTCACAACGAAAACCACTACACCAACCCCTAGAACCACCTAACGATCCCTAGATGGATCGTAATTCGGACCTAAATCGAAGCTGCTCGTAGATGCCTCTGACTCGGCATCAACAACCTCTTGCTGAACCTGTTACTCCACCATTAACTCATCAGCCTCCTGTTCCCATTGCTGCTCGACCCCTACCTCGTCAATGTCTTGATCTTCCTCGGGATCATTCTCCTCTCCCTAGTGGCCTCATCCCCAGAACTAATCGCCACTAAATCTGGGATGTCAGGGAGGTCTATCACCACGTGATCCTCCCCCGGGCTATTAGGCATCAGTGGGATACCTGGTGCGGGAGGGAAGGGTGGCCCCTATGCTGGTGCTGGTGGGGAGGGTGGCGGGTGTGCTGGTGCTGGGGGGAAGGGTGGCCCCTGTGCGGGTGCTGGGGCTGCAGGTGGGGGATGGGCTTGATGTAAGGGGAAGACATGCTGAAGAGTTTCCATAATAATTCCCCTCAATTCAAACTCCTCTCTCAACAACAACTCGGTGGTGACAATCGTCCAAGCTCCCAGGGCCTGAAACCTAGGCCCATCCAAGCCTGGGTTCCTTGTTATCATAAAGTCATGATAACGATGCCCAAACTCCACCCACGTGCCAACCAGGGGTAAGGACCAAAGCAGCCTCTATGCACGGACTGTAATACTGCGGAACTCAAAGTAAGGGTCCGGTGCATGTGCCTCTATACTAGCATGTAGCAGTGCAATGTGAGCAATCATAGATCCACCTGGCAATATATTAACGCCATAAGGGTCCATCTAACAAAGAAAACACATATATGAGAGGCATACATATCGATAAATAAGGAACATGCCAATGGAAGTAACTTGTATTCTAATATCGGTACTACACTCCTAATATCACTCTAGTAGTATACGATAGCCCCCTCACGACAACCATTCTCACCCTATAATTTCCAACTCTACCTTCCTCAAGAAAATCTCAACCTGGCTCTGATACCAAATCTGTAACGCCCCAAAAAGTACATGATTCATTACTTGCATTCGCTTGCTTAAGTTCGTCAATTAGAGATAATAACCCAATCAACGGGGCGTTACCGCCGTCCAAAAAGGACAAGGCTTCCCTTACATATATGTTAAGCTAAAAATCATGCATTGTTTTTATAATTATTTCGATTATATTATAATCATTCATCACCATCATCATCATCTCCTACACACCATACCACGACAACCCTTCTTCATCAACCTCACGGCTCCATCATCATCACAGTAGCCTCATTCCACATCTCCATGTACCCAAACGCTTAAGCCCATCTTCATCACGAACCATTCCTCACCAAGAAAACCTCCCCACGGCTCCTTCATCACCAACATCATAATCCATCATCATCATCTTACATCACCATCATCTTAGTAGGGTTGCTTTTTTTTTTGGTGTTATTTAGTTCATTATTAAACATGGATTATTTGGGTGAATTTTGTGATTTAATTTTTAATATGAGTGAGTAATTTTTTGGTGCTTAGTATAATCTATTTGAAACCATGCTAAATTGATTATTTTGAAATAAGTTTAATGTTTTACTGTCTAGATGATTTATATGCATGATTCTATAGCGATTAGTATTTATCGTTCATGATATTCATGTTACATTAATTAGAATGCATGCTAGTTAGTTTAATACGAATTCATATGATAGTTTAAGAGGCTTTAATACGTAAAAGTTATCGTCTTTTAAGCATTAGTATCACCCTAATTAATCATGGATGGTTCAAACCTATCTCTTTTAATTAGGTAATCGTTATGGGTCTTTGTTAAATCGATTTGCTAGTAAATTGCTTATAAAGCATTAGATGATGTTTTTCTAATACGTAATGCTCTAATTTGATTAAATTCTTGCGCTGGTGTAAGGGTTATCAAATTAGTAGGGTTTATATTCGGGCTGGACCTAATTAAACTATAATATAATGAAAAACGGGGAAGATCTGCTGGTGGGTGTCTTATACAATTTAACTCATAGATGAAATCGACTTGTGTGTTAATGACAAATATTAATTTGCATGATGGATATAGATTATGCTAAGCATTTTTTCATAAATTTGATATCCCTTGATAATTATTTGTTGCTTTTAGTTAATTTGTTTAGTTTGTCAATTTTTATCCTTCAATTATTAGCTTTAATATAAATTCCATTCCCCCCCCCCAAAGAGTAGTCTTTTAGGAGTGTCTTGGTAATTTTAGATTAGTGAGATTTTGATTTTTAGAGTGATTATAATTTTCAGATTTGATTTATATTCTGTTTTGCTGTTTAATTACCAGTTTGTTAGAAATTAGGCTAAAATTAGTTCCTTTTGTTTTTTTTTCAAGTTTTAATCCATCCTAGGGTTTATATAGTATCCTAGTCTGCCTCTATTTAATTTTAGAATTTTTGAAAATTATTTGACAATTTTTCAGAATTATTTTGTGAATTAGATATGTGCAGGTTTTTATTTCAATAAATCTGAAAACTACGTTTTTAATTTTTATTTCATGCATTTTAGGTGTTATTCAGTCCAGAAAATTATATCCTTAAATTTGGGTAATTTTGTTAATTAATTTTGTATTTATATTAGTGCAGTTTATTTATTTTCTAATTTCATATTTAATTTTCTGTTTTATTATTCTACAGTAGTTTTCTGTTTTAATTTTTTTCAGAAATTAAAACGATAAAATTCTGGAGTTATAAGTTTGCAAACTTGAAGAATATTAGTTTAGGTTACTGTTTGTGATTTTTAATATTAATTTTCTATTTGTTATTTTTTTGTTTTCTTTTTTAGTTGAAGATTGAGTTATTATTCTGTTTTTATTTTTTTAGATCATTTAGGATAGCTATTTGCTGTTTTATTTTCAGAATTAAATCTAGAATATTTAGGAGTAATATTGAGTATTTTTCCAGATTTTTTATTAATTTTGATTTATTTTTGAATTACAAAGAGTAGTAAAATCATCTGGAGTTAAACTAGCTTTTTGACATAATCGTTCCTCATGGATCGATCCCTACTTTCCTATGCTATAAATGCTATTTAGAAATCAAAGTAATAGTTAAATTTGTAGCTCTATGAAAAGCTTTATAAATTTTGGTGCCGTTGCCGGGGAAAGAAAATAAGATCGTTAGTTTACTTCGATTTAATTTTACTACTTTTATTGTTTTGCTTTAACTCTAGTATTTTAATTTTTGCTGATTGCTCGTAATGTATGAGATTAAGGAGTGGTAAGGAAATTGGAGAGGACAAGGAGCAAACATTAGTAGATAAAAACAAAGAAGGTTATCCTAACTCAATAGGTCTTAAGATTAGAGAAGTAAGAATGTCTACTCTTCGAGAACTTGCCACTCCTAACCTAGAAACTCAGCCCATGTCCATTACTTATGTTGCATTAGATAAACCTCTAAAACTGAATTCTGGATTCATCAATCTGTTACCCAAGTTTTATGGATTAGCGGGAGAGGACCCATATGGTCATATTAATGAATTCCTTATTACATGCTCTACTATGGTGCCTGAGGGGATTCCTGAAGACCAAATTAGGTTGAGAGTTTTTCCTTTTTCTTTGCTTGATAATACTAAATATTGGTTATATTACATGCCTGCTGAATCTTTCTCTACATGGACTGCATTGCATAAATCATTTTTAGAGAAGTTTTTTCTAGCATCCCGAATTGGATCTATTAGGAAGGATATATGTGGAATCAAACAAATGAATGGGGAAACTTTTTGTGAGTACTGGGAAAGATTTAATAAATTGTGTGCTAGTTGTGCCCAACATCAAATAACTGAACAGTTGTTGATTCAATATTTTTATGAGGGTTTGCTTCCTATGGATCATAATATAGTTGATGCTGCTAGTGGGGGGCTCTAGTTAATAAAACTCCAGCAGATGCTAGAAATTTATTCAATCTAATGGCCCAAAATACTCAGCAGTTTGGTGCTAGGGAGCCACAAATTAAAAGGTTAATGAGATTGGTTCTAACTTAGGATTGGAAAGAGTTACAAGAGTCTAGGAAGAGTAAAGAGGTTAAGCTTGAGTTAGAGGTCAAAGGAGCTGAACCAGAGTTAAATATACATTCTAATCAAACTACTAAGGAAATAGGAGAGAAGAAAAGAGAACCTTATAAGCCAATTCCACCCTTTCCTAGTAGATTTCGAAGCCCTACTTCTAAGGTGAATGAGGCTAACCAAGAGATCTTAGAGACATTAAAGAAGGTAGAAATCAACATACCTCTCCTTGATGCTATTAAACAGGTGCCTCGTTATGCTAAGTTCCTAAAAGAATTATGTACCACTAAAAGAAAGTTAGTAGGGAATGAAAAGGTAAGTATGGGAAAAAATGTGTTTGCCGTTTTTCAAAGGAAACTTTCCCCTAGGTGCAAAGACCCAGGCGTGTTTTCTGTTCCTTGTAAGATAGGAAATCTTTACTTTGATAAGGCTATGCTTGATTTGGGTGCTTCCATTAATGTTATGCCTAGGTCTGTTTATGACAAACTGAACTTAGGAGAATTAAAGAAAATTGGTGTAGTGCTTTAGTAAGCTGATAGGAGCAGTATTCACCCAGATGGAGTGTTAGAGGATGTCTTAGCCCAAGTGAATAAACTGGTGTTTCCTGCTAATTTTTATGTGATGAATATGGGTGATGCATGTCATGATATTCCCATCTTGCTTGGTAGTCCATTTTTGAAAATAGATAGGACTAAAATTGATGTGCATGAAGGAACTATGGAATTCGATGGTGAAGTGATTAATTTAATATTTTTGATGCCATGAGATTCCCTGCCGATGTGAACTATGTATATGCACTTGATGTTATTGATGAGTTACCCCAAGATATTTATGACTTATCCAATAAAAATGAATTTTTGACTATACTTACTAAGAGTCTTGATCATGCTGAGTTTTATAAAGTGCCCTACCAGATTATTGATGATATAGTGGAAGAGATCCAACTAGAGGATCCAGAAGTTTTATGAAGTCGAGCCAACGACTATAAACAAAGGCACTGGTTGGGAGGCAACTCAATGTTTTTAGGGAAGTACCCATTTAATTTTGCTTTTATTTTTATCATTTTCATCTTTTTGCATGCATTAGGGACAATGCATGAATTAAGTGTGGGGGGTGCATCTTACATTTAATTCCTGCAGTTTTTATTCTTGAAAAAAAATGAAAATCGAGAAATTTTTTTTTCTTATAAATAATGCATGATATGAGTTTATGTTAGGCTTGCTTATTTAAAATTTTTTTTGTTTTATTAGCTATTTTGTAGTTTATTCTTCTATGAGTGAAGACTTCTAAACATGCTAGCTATCTTTCAGAGAAGTTTGAGTTGATCCTCGTATATCTCTTTAATGAAGAACTATCACGATTATTCATCTTATTTGATCATGTATTATATCCACTTCAGAGGCAATAAAATGACCTGACCCATCTCCCAGACTATTCAATTAGTTGAATAACTCTTTAAAATTGTGACTTTTTTGGTCTATTTTTTATCCTTTAAAAAAAGTGAAAAAGAAAAGGAAAAAAAGGTTAGATTACCAACATGGGTAGGAATAGGTAGTTCGACACCTTTTCCCCTTAAGTTTAGGTCTCAAGTGAGCCTTACATATGGAGTAACCCATGATTAGGAGAGTCATGCCCCTTTTTAGGCCGATCAATGACTCGTACCAAACTAACAGTCAGCACCTCTATTCGAGTGAGTGTGAGATAGGGAGTGTTTAATTTCTAGGACCCTATATGGGCCTCGAATATGTGCGCAAGTAGAGTTACAAGGAAAAAAAAAATAGAAGAAGAACCAGAAAAATAAGTACAAGGCAAGTTAGAATCAATTTCAATGCGTTATTCCTTCTAGTTCAATTATCCCTATAGCCATACCGTACCTTAATTTTTCTATCATAAATTTTTTTTGACCTCTTGATCGGTGTATGGTTATTTAAAAGAGATAGATAATTATTGATCTTATTACTTCATTAAGGAAATGTTGTGAGGTTGATGAAGAAACTCTTTGATGGTAGTTGGATGTCTAGTAGTTATTCACTTGTAGGAGGAAAAACTAATTAATTTTCAATGAAATTATTTTTAAAGCAAGCCAAGGCCTAGTATGAATATCATAGTTATGTATGACTTTATAAAAAAGAAAGATGGTCAATTGTTAGATCGAGTCTAAGATTTCTTTGCACGAAGACGTCCAAAGTCTAAGTGTGGGGGAATTACAAAATTTGTAAAACTTATCATGGAGTTACAAATTTAACCACTACTTCAATTTCTAAATAATATTTATAATATAGGGAAGTAGGGATCGATCCACAAGAAAACATTATGTCAAAAAACTAGTTTAATTCTAGATGATTTTACTACTCTTTGTAATTCAAAAATAAATCAAAATTAATAAAAAATCTAGAAAAATACTCAATATTACTCCTAAATATTCTAGATTTAATTCTGGAAATAAAACAGCAAATAGCTATCCTAAATAATCTAGAAAAATAAAAACAAAATAATAAGTCAATCTTCAACTAAAAATGAAAACAAAAAAATAACAAACATAAAATTAATATTAAAAATCACAAACAGTAACCTAAACTAATATTCTTCAAGTTTGCAAATTTATAACTCCAGAATTTTATCTAATTAATTTCAGAAAAAAATTAAAACCGAAAACTACTGTAGAATAATAAAATAGAAAATTAAATCCAAAATTAGAAAATAAATAAATTGCACTAATATAAATACGAAATTAATTAACAAAATTACCAAATTTAAGGATATAATTTTTTGGACTCAATAACACCTAAAACACATGAAATAAAAATTAAAAACGAATTTTCAGATTTGTTGAAATAAAAACCTGCACATATCCAATTCACAAAATAATTCTGAAAATTTATCAAATAATTTCCAGAAATTTTGAAATTAAATAAAGAAAGACTAGGACACTATATAAACCCTAGGATGGATTAAAACTTGAAAAAAAACAAAAGGAACTAATTTTGGCCTAATTTCTAACATACTGGTAATTAAACAGCAAAACAAAATATAAATCAAATCTGAAAATTATAATCACTCTAAAAATCAAAATCTCACTAATCTAAAATTACCAAAACACTCCTAAAATACTACTCTTTGGGGGGTAAATGGAATTTATATTAAAGCTAATAATTGAAGGATAAAAATTACCAAACTAAACAAATTAACTAAAAGCAACAAATAATTATCAAAGGATATCAAATTTATGAAAAAATGCTTAGCATAATCTATATCCACCATGCAAATTAATATTTATCATTAATACACAAGTCGATTTCATCCATGAGTTAAATTGTAGAAGACACCCACCAGCGGATCTTCCTCGTTTTTCCTTATATTATAGTTTAATTAGGTTCAGCCCTATTATAAACCCTACTAATTTGATAACCCTTACACCAGCGCAAGAATTTAATCAAACTAGAGCATTATGTATTAGAAAAACATCATCTAATGCTTTGTAACTAATTTACTAGCAAATCAATTTAACAAAGACCAACAACGACTACCTAATTAAAAGAGATAAGTTTGAGCCATCCATGATTAATTAGGGTGATAATAATGCTTAAAAGACGATAACTTTTACGTATTAAAGCCTCTTAAACTATCATATGAATTCGTATTAAACTAATTAGCATACATTCTAATTAATATAACATGAATATTATGAACAATAAATACTAATCGCTATGGAATCATGCATATAAATCAGCTAGACAATAAAGCATTAAACTTATTTCAAAATAATCAATTTAACATGGTTTCAAATAGATTATACTAAGCACCAAAAAATTACTCACTCATATTAAGAATTAAATCACAAAATTCACCCAAATAATCCATGTTTAATAATGAACTAAACAACACCAAAAAAAAAAAAAAAAGCAACCCTACTAAGATGATGGTGATGTAAGATGATGATGATGGATTATGACGTTGGTGATGAAGGAGCCATGGGGAGGTTCTGTTGGTGAGGAATGGTTCGTGATGAAGATTGGCTTAAGCATTTGGGTGCATGGGGACGTGGAATGAGGCTGCCGTGATGATGATGGAGCCGTGAGGTTGATGAAGAAGGGTTGCCGTGGTATGGTGTGTAGGAGATGATGGTGATGGTGATAAATGATTATATAGTGGGGAAGCTAGGTTTTTTTTTTCCCTTAGACTCCTTCTCCCTCAAGTGTTCCAGCTTGTCTCCAACTCTTGTAACCCTAGCGCAAATAAATAATTATAAAAATAATATTTTTCATAAATTATTATTTTTGGGCCATCTTGATAGCCAAACGTGTAAAACCTGAACTTCGACGTCCTCTCTTCTCCTCTTTATTTAATTAATGCTAATCTTGAAAAATATATAAAATAAAGTAAATTAGACAAAATAATATATAATATAATCGAAATAATTATAAAAACAATGCATGATTTTTGGCTTAACAATATATGTAAACTTAGCCATAAAACCAAAGTTTACCCTCAAAAGGGCATTCACATCGTCACAACCCTTCAAACCATTTAGTTATATACAAAAACGATTCTAACATCCCAATCATCTTCAAGGATTACACTAAAATACATAATTCATTTTAAACATACAAAATACAACACAATATGATATTATAGCATCTTAGCACTCATACGCCACCAGTCACATGAACAATCTTGGCTCACTTATCACCTTTAGCCGTCCTGCCCACCTAAGGTCGGTTCACTGAATACTTTCCTGAAACAAAACATGAAAATATTTCGAACTATGAGTCAAAACTCAGTACATGCATTCCTGTAATGTTAAAGATTCACTGAAAATTTATTTGGGCCCGCTTTGTAATTCATTTTAATTTTAAAACAGGGAATGAGATGCATATAAAGCTCAATTACCAATTATTATCTGTTAGTGCACTCCTGAGTAACTGTTACGATCTGTGAATAGGTGTACACCTGCCAAGCCAATGGGGGAACCTGGACTAAAGTCGCACGGGTAACTGGAGGGCAATGCCCTATAACTGATAACTGATGATCTCACTAATTATGTGATAAGGCACAGATTAAATTTATTCATTGATGTACTTACCAAAACATTACGATTTCGATAAATACGTATTGATTTCTAAAGATACAGGCAATAAACATACCTGGAAGTTTTAAATGCAAGGTCACGGAGTAATAAGATGCACAAATGTGGAAGGAATGATAGATCAGGCCTAGATTCTGTACAAAATTATCGTTGTGGGAACATACAGTTAGCAAAAGTATTTATTTCATAGCTAATAATTTAGAAAAAGCAAAGTAAGCATAATAGAGGCTTAGAAAGAATAACGCATAACTTAATCATCTGACCTTGGATTGAGACTCAAAACCTCAATGTAGAAAGTTTAAGAAGTCCCACAAATCTTTCATTTAGAACACCAAGCTTGATTCCCTCAATAGGATTCCCAAAATGAGGCTAAAACTAAAGCATGTCAGTTTTGGCCTGTTCTGCGCAGTTTCGGTAAAATGATCATAACTTTTTCCATAGACCTCGGATTAATGCGATCCAAGAGTTATTTTAAAGCTAACACACTGACTTATCTACCGACCAAAAATCATAATTTTTGGCTTGGGTGATCATTATCAGTTTCATCTCAAATGTTATCCTTTTTTTTGGAAATTTCAGCCTCACTGTTTGAATTTGTTCCCTCACTTTTCACCCAAATCTTCAACTTAAACCATTCCTTAAAAGCATGTAAACACACTTTTGGTCCATCCCAACATCATACAAACACACCACACTCAATTTCACTTCTTATTCATATCCAATAAAGCTCATTTTCTAGTCACATAGACACATACTTCAACTTTAATACTAGTTTGGTCCAAACCATGCATTCTTGGATAAAACCCTCACTTAAGGTCAACTTGAACTCACTCGCATCATTTCAAACCACCATAAACATTATAATAAACTTCAATAGATTAAAAGATGATCAAAATCAAGGATAAAACAATCAATATCCAACACTTAAACATGAAGCTTGCATGATTAAGAAGCAACCCTAACCCTCAAAAACATCAAAACAAGAATCAAAACTAAGATAGAAATCAAAACCAACAAACAACATTCAAGATTACTCACTTTGAGTGCAAATATGTTGAGATGGAGATGAGATTTAGAGATTTTGATGATGGAGGATGATTGCTTGAGGTACTAGGATATCAGGGGGTGTCGGCGATCACCAGAAACTGGCCGGAAACTAGCCGGAAAATAGCCCAGAGCTGCTGCCTAGCCGATGCCGTGGAGGAGGAGAGAGAGGAGAGAGAAAATGAGTTTGGAATGGATTGTGTGTGTTTTGACTAATCAAATGCTTGGCTGAGTTTTTAGCTGATAGAATTATCCTCTTTACACTAACCATGGTTAATTTAACCATGGTAATTAGTTTGATTAATAGTCAAACTTGGTGGGCTTCAAAACAGCCGAAATAAATTAGGTTCGGGAATAAAACGCGTCGTAACGATAACGTTTTTATAAAACTAAAAATTAAAGCTTTGTAATGTCATGGAAAACAAAATAAATTATATAGATTAAACTTGTTAGGGCCTACTATCAAATCTTCCACAATTTTCGTTAATCAATTAGATAAACAATTAAAATGCGAATCACCAAGTGAGGGCCCAAATAAAATTTTTCCACTGGGGTGAATATATAAAATAAATGAAATGAGAGAAGAAAAATTATGTACATGAATTAAATAAATAAGCATAATTAAATAATTTTAGGGTTGGACTATTACAGACTAAGAGCTAAATGATTCCAATGCATCATACTACATCCTTCTTGGACCATTATAATTTATCAACAAAATACATCCCCAATTGAAGAGAGAAAGAGTTGAAAATCACAAGAATTTAAAATTCCAACAAGGCTAACAATTTCTTCTTTTTTTTATTTCTCTTTTTTTTCTTTTTTTCTTTTTTTTTTTTCCTCATTTGTGCTTTTTTTCTTTTGTTTTTTTAAAATGAGTTAGCTAAGGAAAATCCATAATGAACTTTAAATTCCAATTCTTCTCTAAACTTTGTATAACTAGATAAGGGACTTATCAAGATCTCACATCCCTTCACCAAACAGCCAAAATCCACTAAAAGAGAACAATCCACCTCACTAGTACCCTATCAAACTTGATGCAAAAGAATAAAACGCACCTCTAGTCTTGACTTAAAGGGGTTAGCAAGGGATATCTTTATATAACAAATGCTAAAATAGCTAAAGTGCTCACAATTAAGGAATTCTGACATACTGCATGGAGAGTGATTTGTGGAGCTTCAGTAGATAACAACCGTGGATTTATACTCGATAGTGAATACTGACCTTTCAATTATTCATATTATTTTAAATTTTAAAACAGTTAGAAATTAATTTGATTTTAAATTTTAAAATTTATAAAAATTCATAGGTCTCACAGGTCCCAGGATCGAAACCTAGCTCTGACAGAAGAGTTGCTTCCCTAGCCTCCTCTATTTTTTTTGCTCTTTAAAAAGCAACCATGGATCTAAACTCGACAGTAAATCCTGCCCTTTCAATTATTCACATTATTTTAAATTTTAAAACAGTTAGAAATTAATTTGATTTTAAATTTTAAATTCATAAAAATTCACAGGTCCCACAAGGCCCAGGATTGAAACCTGGCTCTGACAGAAGAGTTACTTCCCTGCCCTCCTTTTTTTTTTGCTTTTCAATTTTTTATTTTTTTCCTCAGACAGGTCCCAGGATCGAAACCTGGCCTTGATAGAAGAGTTACTCCCCTGCCCTCCTTTGGTTTCTTGCTCTTCAATTTTTATATTTTTTTTTTCCCTATTTCTGTTTGTCTATAGTTTAAGGAAAAGCGTGAAATATGATACGTTTACCATAAAACTTGCCAATAAAGGTTGAACTAATTCTCTCCATATACTTACTTTTTCATTAATTAATACTGTGGTCAACGCCCTTGCGATGTAAGGTTTTTAATAAAAAGTAAAAGTTAATCTTATCAACGTTATTGCACATAGTAAAAGAATTATATATACATCTTTATAAGATAAGTGTAAAAATGAATGGTAGCCTAAGAATACTTCCATCCCTCAATCCGAACTTCTCATTAATTCCGTCAAAATACTCAAAACAGTTAGAAGTTAATTTGGTTTTAAATTTTAAATTTTATAAAAATTCACTAATTGATATCCCCCCATTTCCCTACTTTCCCACGTCACCCTCTCTATCATCAATAACCACCTAAAATTACATTTCCACGTAAAGAGGATAGGAAAGATGTGGATATGGAGGACGACTTCAAGTGAGGGGAAAAAAATCATATTTCATTATCATTTTTTTAGGAGCGGATCAGAATTAATCAGCAATCTTAGTATGTCATAACTTGAATTATTAATTTGCATTTACATACAATATGTAAAGTATATCATATGATCATAAAATTTTATTCTACATTTCTTTTTTTTTTGGTTGGGGGGGAACTACATTCCTCGATGAAGTATATATATATATATATATATATATATATATATATATATATATATATATATATATATATATAATATATATATATATATATATGTATATGTATATATATATATATATATATATATTATATATATATATATATATATATATATATATATATATATATATATATATAGATGTATGTATATATATGTGTGTGTGTGTGTGTGTGTGTATATATATATATATTATATATATATATATATATATATATATATATATATATATATATATATATATATATATATATATATATATATATATATATACCATACATATATATATACACACATATATACACACACACACACACACACACACACACACACACACACATATATATATATATATATATATATATATATATATAATATATATATATATATATATATATATATATATGTATATATATACATATATATGTACATATCACTACAACAAATTGTCACTTGTGCCACGATTTATGGCATGGGAAACTTAAAATCATGACAATTTTTTATTCTTGCCATAGGAAAAGTATTCCCTTAAACAGGAAATTAAAATTATGCCATGAATTACAATTTTGTGGCAAAAAAATCACTTGTGCCGCAAACAGATACTGGTCGTGGCAATAATATGCCACAGTTAGAAATGCTCATGGCAACAAGGTACTGGTGCCACGAATAAATATTACCTATGGCAACAATTAGCCATGGGTAGAATGTACAGTGACAAAAAATTACTTGTGCTATAAGTAAATAGTATATGTGGCAATTGTATGCTACGAATTAGAATTTTCATGACAAAAACGTAGTTGTGCCATGAGTAAATAAAATGGGTGGCAATAAGTGTTAGAATGCCTTGAATCTGTTTTTAGCCCCCTTTTGCAGATCTAGCACATTGTTAGTGAATCACGTTAAATCTATGTGTATTTGTCAATTTGTTCATACTTTCTTGCATCTGTTATAACAATAAGTTATGTGATAAGCAAGTGTTACCTATATATAGCAAATTAGCAATAAAAAAAAGCATAAGTTCATGGTTTTTAGGCCCTGTACAAACAAATCAAACTCTTTAAATAATTTGATTCACCTAAACATTAGTTTTATGCAAAAGACAAGTATCAATGTGCCGGTTTGATTATGCTCTACCTCTCTACTATATTGTCTTTTTCCAAGCTATCACATAATTTCATCCCATTCCATCTTTAATTTATTTAACAAATTTTATATGATATCACATTTTTATTAGATTTTATTCACTTCAATATATCTTAGTTAATTTAGGGGGTTCTCTACATAAAATGGGTCTTGACATATACATGTCTTTTTCCAAGCACTTTCACAATTATTGAAATAAATGGGTCTTCACTGCCAGAGATTCCACGGGTTGCTATTCCTGCTACTTTAACTATTCAGACTTCAACTTCTCCAAACTTGTCTTGCTTTGGCTTCACGATCCCCGTTTCCACCATCAGTGCCCCACCTGAAATGTCTTCGATCTGCTCCATTCTCTCTCTTTTCCGCTCAAAATTTAGCTCTTCCTCAGTGCAAACCCTTCAATCTGTGTATTTGCTTGGGCGAATTGAAGATCCAAGCCATCATCTGGAACTCCTAGCCATGGATTCCAGTCGAAAACCTCCACCGAGATCTCCACCCAACCGTCGCTGGCGAGACAACCACAGCCAACCAAGGACAGAGACCTCCTGCTCTGGATCCGCCATTCTAGAGCTGCAAATTTGACCCAGGCATCTCTGACCTCCCAACCCGAAGACGATGGCTTGTCAAAGAATTAAAGCACACAGACACTATAGCTTGGAGGTATGTTAAGCCCATTTTTTTTCCCCCTTGGTAAGCATGTCGGTAGCCCAGAATGCAAAAATACAAATTTCTTTCCATAAAAACAATTGAAAATGCAATTTCGTAAATAAAAGGGAAAAATAATGAGTAATTTTCCAATTTTATTTTTTTTAAAAACGAGACAAAATATGCTAAATTTTTGTGCACAGGTTCAGTGTTGGAGGCAGTATGCAATTAGGGTAAAAGTCGAAAAATTGTGGTGGCTATTGAGGAGTTGGAACGACATAAAAATTTCTCCCTTCTCAACCATCTGCAACTTCTCCTCAAGAACACTTAGTTCAGGTAATTTGATAGTTTATTCATCAATTTTATGTAATTGCAGATGAAATTGTGGTGTGCTGTGGAAACTGTGTTTAATGGTTCTGTTTTGACGTATGCGTATACTCAGATTTAATTTCATATGTTTGATTATTCTGTTCTGAGCCTGTATACTTGAGTTTTATCCCTGTTCTGTTCTGTTCTAAGCGAAACAATTACCTAAGGGAGTAAGTGGGTTCTTAAAGTCACCTTTTCACATTTGGACATTTTGTAAAACCCCTGAAAACCATATATTGAGAGAGCTTCTCATCACTTTCTCTTGGAAACATTTTCAGAGGCTCTAATCAGCATAAGTAATTCAATAGGGGAATGGCTTTATTATCCCTGTTTGTTTGGTTTGAAGTGTTGGAATGTTGTGGAACAAAAATGATGGTAGGACACTGTTAATACTATGTTGGAACACCCTAAACATTTGATGGGTTCAATAGGAGCACATGGTCAGCAATTAGTCTCTGGACATTTTGTCAAACATTGCAAGAATAGTGTGTAGTAACTATCATTTTGGTTGTCCTAACTAGCTCCGTCCCTCTATCACTATGTCCTAAGACTTTCAAAGTATCTTTTTAAATAGTATCAATAAGTGTGGAGGCTTTATCAACGATCTTGCATGTCTGAAATGTCACTTTAAACAGCCTAAGAACATACATTATGGGTTTATGATGTACAGTACATTTGATAACTTGTTACATGTTACATGAAGCCTTCTAAACTTCTAAATGTTTATCTATATTCAATGTCCCTAAGAATTTCATTTGCTTCATCTTACAGGTGCTGAAGTTCATTTAATGTTATCCAATTAAAAATTAGGCATTATGCTGCATGAGAATTGCAAACTGTCAGTAATTGTCGTCAAAATAATTACCTTGTCAAGAGGACTATGTTATCCCCTTTGAGATATCTCTTGTGTATGTTTCTTATTTGACACAGTCTTTTTACTATTGAAGTTTGATATGTCAATCAGTCTTTTTTTTACCCCGTTTTACAGGAATAGATTTTCTGGCTGTCTAATTGGGTTTAGTGGTGTCATTCTCAGCTGCGGCAGTGCTTTCTAACCTTCTTAGGTATAGTTTCTGAGATAATTAACTCTTTATGGAATACATATAGTCCTCTGTTCATTTTATGCTCCCTTGCTATGTTTGCTTAATAGTATTGAATTTTTATCCCTTATTAATATGTATGTTATAGTACATATACTGTGTTATTAGTGTTGAAGCTAATTTTGGCTTAACGTAATTAGAAATAGGATTGCTGAAGATGCTATCATTAGTTTGTTTTTGGTGCTTGACTATTCTTTTATAATTTTTTTTCCAGTTTTTTAGTTTGTTTTTGGTGCTTAATGTAATTAGAAATATGTATGTTGTTGTTTTAATTTTTTTCCATTCTAAAAAACCAAATATTTTATTCTTATTTTTAAATATTATGGTGTAGATTATTTTTACCTTAAAACAAATGGTCGATAATTCAGAACAAGTCAAGAAGAGAGTAGAATGGATGACTTGGGTAATAGACGAAGTGACATATACATAAATGGAGTCAGGGAGTTTCTCGATTTTGCTTTCTCTAATATACCTACTAGCACTGATGGTGAAGAATATAAGGTCCCTTGTCCTTATAAACAGTACAACAACAGTCGTCATAAGACCAGGGAAGAGATAAATGAAGATCTTTTTATAAATGGTATAGTATGTGGGTGTACTCGATGGATTTATCATGGTGAATATGCACCTTCTCTTAAACGACCCAGGAAGGATTCAGAGGAAGACAATCATCTTGATAGCATTTTTGAAATGATACATGATGCTTGTGGTCCTTTAAGTCATGATGAGCTCATGATGGATGATGGAGTAGATAATCACGAGCATTCAAAGAATAGCAAAGAATCTGAAATTTATGAAAGGCTGATGAAAGATGCTCAAGAATTGTTATATCCTGGGTGTGATGAGTTCTCAAAGTTGTCATTTATTCTCAAGTTATTTCAGATTAAGTGTGTGGATGGGATGACAAACAAAGCTTTTACTAATATGCTTCAGTTGTTTAAGAGTGTGCTACCTAAAGGTGTAGATTTGCCCTTGACATATTATGAAGCACGGAAGATGATAACTGATTTAGGCTTTGGGTATGAGATGATACAAGCATGTGCCAATGATTGCATGCTTTTTTGGAAGGAGAATTCTAACCTTGAAGAATGTTTAAAATGTCATTCTAAACATAGTGAAACTTCTACGAAGGTGTTACGTTATTTTCCAATAACACCTAGACTACAAAGGTTATATAGGTCATCAAAAATAGCAGAGGATATGACATGGCATGCAAACAAATGGGTCAATGATGGGGTTCTTAGACATCCTACTGACTCAAAGGCTTGGAAGTCTCTCAACGAGTTATACCCATCATTTGCTGCTGATTTTAGAAATGTAAGGTTAGGTTTAGCTAATGATGGCATCCTTTCGGTGGCCTTCGAAGTGATTATACTATATGGCCAGTGGTGCTTATTCCATATAACCTTCCACCCTAGTTGTGTATAAAACAACCATATTCTTTTTTATCCTTACTAATTCCTAGAAAGAGTTCCCCAGGTAACAACATTGATATATACTTGCAACCTTTGATTGAAGAGTTGAAGGTGCTTTGGGATGTTGGGGTTCGAAGTTATGATGCTTTAAGAGAAGAATATTTTCAAATGCATGCTATACTCATATGAACAATTAAGAATTTTCCTGCTTATGCCAACCTATCTGGGTGGTCCACCAACGGTTACAAAGACTGTCCTTGTTGCGGCAATGAAACTAGTTTATTTCGATTACCCAATTGCCGAAAATGTTGCTATATGGATCATCGTCGTTTCTTGCCACTTGATCATAAATTTCGAGATAGGAAATCATTCAATGGAAAAGTTGAGAGGAGAAGTCCTCCCGAGGTACTATCTAGTGCTCAAATTTTTGCCCAAGTAAGTGACCTTAAAGGCATGAAATTTGGGAAAACAATACCGATCCCTAAAAGAGATGATAATTGAAAAAAGAGCAACATTTTTTTTGAACTTCCATATTGGAGTAGGCTTTTGCTTCGCCATAACCTTGATGTGATGCATATTGAGAAAAACATATGTGACAATATTATGGGCACTTTGTTAGATATAGAGGTGAAATTGAAAGATAACATAAAGGCCAGACATGATCTAAAGTCTCTAAATATCATGAAGCATCTTGCTCCTAAGCTTGTGGATGGAAAATGGCAAATTCCACCAGCATTGTACACACTATCTAGGGCAGAAAAAGAAAAGGCGTATAAGTTTTTAGAGGCAGTGAAAGTTCCAGATGGATATTCATTGAACTTCTCAAAGTGTATCAACCTTGAGAAACGTAAGATATAGGGACTTAAAACCCATGATTGCCATGTGCTTTTGGAGCAGCTATTGCCTCTTGCAATTCGTGGAGTTTCTCATGCTAAAATCTATGATGTGGTGGCTAAACTGAGTTTGTTTTTTAAGAATTTGTGTTCTAAGTCTTTGAAATTGGAAGACTTAGATAATCTTGAGTTGCAGATCACTCTTACTCTATGTGAAATGGAGAAAGTATTCCTCCCTCATTTTTTGACGTGATGGTGCACTTATGTGTTCACCTTGTAAGAGAGGCAAAACTTTGTAGACCAATCCATTACCGATGGATGTATCCGATTGAAAGGTACGTAATTGTTGTGATCTTGTAAATTATAAACTTTGTATAAAAAACCATTACCTTATTGTTGTAGGCTCTTGCGAAAGCTAAAAGTGTTATGTCCGCAACAAAAGCAAACCTGAGGGGTCTATTGCAGAAGGATATATTATTGAGGAATGTATGCTTTTTTGCTCAAAATATATGCATTACATTGAGGCAAAGTTTAATCAAGTGGAACGAAATGCCGATGAGACAAATCAAATTTATGAAGGTCTATCAATATTTGCACCTTGCGGCACTCCTTTAGGAAAGGGCAAACCAAACCTTCTTACAAGTGAAGAATTCAGTCAAGCCCGAGATTATGTATTGAAAAATTATGTTAAAGTTGGACCTTACTTATAGTACGACTCTAGTCAGTATTAATTGGAATATTTCAATTATTTTTTAAATAGCTTTTCCATTAGAACATATGCTAACATAACTTTTGCCAATAGTGAGTACGAACAAGGTCAATTCACCCAAGAATTTTGGGAATGGTTTCGTGATCGAGTATGTTACCTCATCATCGTTGACTCCTTCCCTTATTTTGCAACTATTAATCCATTGAGGACTAAATATTTTCCCCCTATTTTTTACCCTTTTTTATTAGATCATAGACGTATGCGATGAAGGCAGTGATCAGGTTGCAAAAGATTTACGGACATTAGTGTTAGACCCTTCTCAAAGTGTGCAACGATTCCAAGGATATAGAGCAAATGGTTTTAGGTTTCACACAAGGGAAGTTGAAATGAAGAGAAAGAATCAAAACAGTGGAATAATGGTAAAAGGGGCAGGCGACTCTGGAGAGATTGATTACTATGGGGTGCTTACAGACATAATCTCACTACGATATTTAGATGGTAGATGTGCTATCCTTTCCCGTTGTAACTGGTGGGATGTCCATAATTAACCACGGCAAAGGACTGAAAGTTGACAAGTATGGATTTGTTACTGTTAATACTCGACGTCAGCTCAAAACACAAGACCCATATGTTTTAATGTCTCAAGCTTCTCAAGTTTTCTATGTTAGGGATGGGCATGACCCAAACTGGATTGTTGTTGTTAAGACACAACCACGACATCACTATGACATCCTAGAAAAGGAAACTTTTGAAGAAGATGTCCTTCAACAAAGTGATTCAAGGCCATTACTAAATGAGTCCCTGTATAAAGAAGACGAAGATGAGGTTCATGCTTACAGTAGAGATGATATGAATGATTTAGTTGTGGAGGCAAATAATCTCAACCAACCAAGAGAGTTTGATGGCCATGGAAGCGAAAATGACAGTGACCATGATGACAATGAGAGTGATGTTGATGCTACCAACAATGATGCACATAGCATTAGTGAAGATGATATTGCTTAATCTACTAATAGGCTATTGTTGTTGCATGTCTCTGAATATATATATTCGTGGTAATTAATTTACTATTATACAAACCTTGTTGAAGCTGTTGGTTCAAAATTGTTATAATAGTTTGGCTTTATCTAATGGTCTTCTTCCCTCTAATTATTCAATGTGGGTCAGAGTTAGTATGACAACAAGCTATGATGACATTGATTTAAATTGTGATTCACTTGCATATCACCATGTTTATGTCTTTTAGTGACATTTGCCTTGAAGAATGTCAAATCTTAGGGCAAATTCACGCACAAAGAAGCAAACCACCCTTACAAATGAGTATGAGAATGAGAGGATATCAAGGATTAGGGAGAACAAATTAAAACTCCAGTCCCTTGGCATTAAGTGTATAGCTACTTCTTTGACAAGTTTAGTGGATGATACTAATGCAAAATCAATAAAGGGGAAGCAGAACATTCAGATGGATAATGATGTAGAATATGTTCCATGTTGTAATGATGCTGATGAAGAACTTAATTCCTCTGGTAATGAATTACCTGAACAAGAGCAGGACCATGCTAGTACACTTCTGAAAAAGGTTATTAAAAAAAAAAAAAAGCACATTCTATGATTTTTCATATATAGGAGATGGGTGCTAAATGAATGTTATAAAATTTTTGATGTATTACAGACTAGGTCTTCAACTAAACCAAAAGGTTTAGAAATAAAGCAAACCATTGCACCAATGTCCATGGCGAATTTTCTGCTTATGAGCAAGAAACAACAATAAGCGGTAGTTGGTGATGAACCCTTGAAGAAGGTTGCTACAGCCTTCAAAGCTGTGGAGCGAGGTATACACATGTCCATTTATACTTATTCTTCAGTTATTCTTTATTGTTTTACTCGAATATAATTTTAACCAAATAAGTTGGCCTTGTATCTTGTGGAATAGCAATGGGCAACCAACAACAATTAGATGAGAATATTACAGCCAATGATGAAGGTGAGAACTTATGCAAATGGCAAATCCTTTTTTTCTTTTTAATTTAGTCATTCAAATTCATCTACCTCTATTTTTGTGGACATCAGAGACAAATGAACAACTATTTGCTGAAAACATTTATGGTGATACTCATGGATTTCTTGATGAGCAAGAATTTTCTGATGATGATTATGATCATGTAAATTTAGAAATTGGCGGAACAGATCAAGGTAAGACTATGACAATCATTATTATTATTTGGTATGTGTTCGCCATTGGCTCCCTACTGCTGACAGCTACTGTGAGATTCAGGTATTGTCACAGTCAGGTTTTTGTGAATATAAGTCGATTGGGTTTTGTTATATTAGTATGAAGTTCATCATGGTAATGTTTTTTGCTTTTTTCTCTTAAAGTGATGTTTTAATTATTTTTGAACTAGTATAGTGAGCAGGTCTTTGATTATTTCTGATCTAGAAGTAGCTTGGAAGTAGATTTGTATGCTTGTCGATTATATGATGGCCTGCCTCTCTACCCATTTGTGGCCGAGATAATACGGTTGCAAGTTGCTCTCTTTGATTAATTCTATTCTGGTTCATTTGATTTTTATGAAATTTTACACTTGTGGGGACGTATGGGTTTTGCTATCTTTGCATTCTGGTTCGTTTGATTAATTCTGGTTTGTTTGATTAATTCTGTTCCGGTTTGTTTGATTTATATGAAATGCCACACTTGTGGGGATGTATTTTGATGCTCTCTTTGCGTTCTGGTTCGTTTGTATAACAAAAGAGATTATATGCCTGTAAGGCCCAATGGCATTTATACCCATTTTTGGCCGAGATAATATGGTTGCAAGCTACTGTGTGCATATGCTATAGTTTTTGAGAATATGAGTGGAATGGGTTTTGTTATCTTAATATGAAGTTGAAACATCTCATTTCGATTTGATAATTTCCAATAGAAAGTGGAACGAGACAAACTATGGAAGCTCAGAACTTGTCATCTGGGAATCAAGCAAGAAGCAATGAAGAAAAAAGACCCATCAATCCAGGTAATGTTTTTTGCTTTTTTTTCCCCTTAAAGTAACATTTGAATTATTTATCAACTAGTATAATGTCAGGGTTCGTGAAGTCTAATGTCAAGTCCTTGTTAACTAAGTAGGATTACTTGCTCCTAACGTCTTGGTTGGTGGAGTCTAATGTAAGGGTTTCCTCAAAATCTTTGATGGCATAGCTTGGGAAAATTTTGAGTGCTTTTCTGTTCTAGACATGATCTACTGGTATTTTGGGTAATTTCTAACTATTTGGCCTCTTCTTCATTTTAGAACCACCTCTTTCTTGATCAACAACCTTGGCATCCATGATCTTTCCTGGAAATTTCAGAGGAGGGACTGAGCAAATGAGAACAACAAGAACAACAATTTTGCTGCTATGTATATGCTACCTAGCGTAAAATTAATCTTCTTGGAAAGGGGTTCTTATACCAAGAAACTGTAACTATTTCCCCTCCCTATTATCTTCCAGTCGAAATATCCAACTCATCACAATGGCATAAATAGCCTCAACTAACAATGAAGGGGCAGCCGACAGAGTGGATTAACTAGCCAGACGGATATCAAATAGGCTTCTATTTCATACCCATGGTATTTTTATCTTTCTATGTGGCTCTATCTGTAGCTTTGTAAACTAGTTTCCTCTAACTTCTAGCTTCCTAGCTCATACTGGCTAAAATCATCTTCAGTTCCCTTCTGATACTGCTCTACACCTTGCTGGGAATGCTTTTCATATCCTCAGGTCCTCAATTAAAATATGTGGTATGTTGTAGCAGGAATGCTGTAAATCTTATCTTTAATACAATTCCTGCTTTTGCTATCCATCCTAAACCAGGTCAACTATCTCCAAGTGACCTTTGGCACCCTCCCCTCTACAAGGTACATCCCAGGGGGGCCACATGATAAAAAATCAAGCTATATTCGCCATACAAAATCCAGCAACTCATAACTGATCTTTGCTGTTCTTATCCATTTTAAGGGCAGAAGGCACCACAGTTACCTATCTTTGCTCTTTTTCCCTTCTCCATATAGTGTCCCTCTAGCTGCTACCTATGGTTGGAAGTTGCTCTCTGTGTGTTATGGTTCGTTTGTATAAGCAGGTGTTTGACTAATTATGTTCACGTTCGTTTGTATAGCCACCGATGCACTCTGGTTCATTTGTATGGCTAGCATGTCTTTGATTAATACTCTCTTTGCGTTCTGGTTCATTTGTATAACAACTCATTATGATCTGAAATATTCATATACAGTGAGTGAAACTACTCCAATTATAGGGATGTGTTCTGTGGAGCACACGATGGAAGATCAGAACTTGACATCGACGAATCAAGGGACGGGAAACAACGAAAGTGAACTCAATGCTGCTGGTATATATATTTGCCTTATGTGTTAAAGTAAACCTTACAATTGTGGGGTTGCATTCTGATGAGTACACTATGGATGTTCAACATTATACCTTCTTATAAGAGACTAAACTTATCATCTCATATGTTAATTACTGATGTTTAATTATAATTAGGTGCAACAAAGAAAACAAGAGGCATTGTCTATTGTCGAAAGTTAACTACGCTACCTCCAGGTGAAAAGTTAACAGTGGAGTTTGATAATGACAGTATTCCTGTGGGTGCCAATGGATCAAGCTTTTCTTTCTTTTTGGGCAATCAAGTTAGAAATCGAATAGTAATTCCTGTACAAGTAAGTGGTTGGGACGAAATCAAGCCTGAGGCATTAGAACATTTGTGGAGTTGTGTGCAGGTAAATGAATGAACATGATTATTTCTCTTTGTTCTTAGACTAACTATGTCTTGCAGCCTTTCTCATTAATAATATCTATTGCAAACTTTTAGGGAGTTTTCTCCTTTGATAACCCATAGTTAAGGAAAAATGCTATCCTTAGACATGCAAGAGCTCTTTTTAGGGATAGCAGACATAAGTTGAAACACAAGTATTTCGACAATCCCAACCTAAAAACAAAAGCAGATCGGATGAAGAATAGGCCCGTGTATATGTTGGATGTAGATTGGAAGTAATTGGTTAACTTGTGGAGTTCTCCAGAGTTTCAAGTAAAAAATTATCTATGAAAATGCGTAAACGATTAAAATTATCATTGCTTATGTGCGTACTAACTTTGGCATATCTTTTATTAGTTGTAACATAACAGGTTATATAATCACATGTTAATTATGTAGTGAAATTTATTGTGATGCCCATCAAGCTATTAGCAAAGAAGAATTGTTTTGCTATATATAACAGTCTATGTACGGTTTTTTTCCCTCTTTGGTTGTGATCATGCTACAAGCTGAACAACAAGTTGTCATCGACAATCTCATGGCTATAATGTTACTGTCCACGTGTTCTTTGGGAAAAAGGACTAGCTTGCTACAGATACTCTTATGGCTAGTAGTTGACTTGTGATAGGCGATCTTGTGGGTGGGAGTGCACTTGCCACGGTGTTATTATGGATGAACAAATAGCTCGCCACAACTGAACTTGTGGCAAGTATTGTGCGTGCCACGAGTGTTCACGTGGCTGCCATGGGTGTTCTCGTAGCCATAAGTAAACGTGGTACGGCAGGTCTTGTGGCTAACAAAATATGTTGCCATGGGTACTCAAGTGGCTAGAAGTAGATTTGCTACGAGACTTCCCGTGGCTCACAGAAGTACTTTGTCGCAGGTGTTCCTAGGGCTACAATTTTTCCTGTAGCCACGACAACCATTTTCTTGTGGCAATTACCTTGCCACACTCTTTTGTGCCACGAGACGCAATAAAAAAATTTCTATGGCAAAATCGCATTGCCACGAGAATTTGAAACTTGTGCCACAAATCCTACTGTAGCATAAGTGTCAATTTGTTGTAGTGATATATACACATATACATATACATATACATATACATATACATATATATAATAATTATATATATATATATATATATATATATATATATATATATACATACATATATATATATACACACACACACACACATACATACATATATGTATATATACATATATGTATGTGTATATATATATGTGTGTGTGTGTTGTGTGTGTGTGTGTGTGTGTGTGTGTGTGTATGTATGCATGTATGTATGTATGTATGTATGTATATATATATATATATATACACACACACACACATATACATACATACATACATATAAATATATGTATATAGATTGAAGGTTTTTTTTTGGGGGGGAAAGAGAAAGACAGATGGATGAGAGAGAAGGCGGAGATGAGAAATAGAGAGAATTGTCACCATATTCTTCCTCTTTCGGTACAATCCCCAATCTGAATTTTACCATTTAACTCTCATCCCCCTGATTTTTCGGCGAGTTTGGTGTCGAAGGCGGTCCGACCGGCTTCGGCCGGCGTGGTGTCATCTTCCTTGGAGGAGGCTAGTGGTTTGATGGTGGTACTGGCGATTCAGATGGCGGGTTGGGACGTCGACGACTGGGATTTCGCCAGTGACGTGGATGATAGTTTGATCGTGGACCGGATCGACGCGGAAAATCCAAGGGCGGTATTTGGGCCAGTGTCAAGTCTCCAGGAGGCCAAGAATGCTACTTCTGAACTGAAAGATGCACTTAAAAACCAATTTCTCTCTCTAACTGTCTGAATATCTTTTTTCGTTTAATTGATTGGAGATATTAAATTATTAATGTTTTATTATTCGCCGTTTAGTCTTTTGTTCGGAAGTTCTAATTCTGATCTCTGATCATGTTTATGGCACGCTACAGGACTATTACTATATGGGTAAAAAATATGAAAATCCTAAGTCTATTCAAGTGATGGTCGATTTATCTTTTTAATAATATTTGTTAAAGGTTTATTTTATTAGGCGCCGTGCAAAAGCACATGTTTATTTTGTTAGGCATCGAGAAAGGGCTATGTGGTATATTTTACTTTTCTTTTCCAACATTATAGTAGCTATGTAATGGAAGTTTACTTATAGTAGAAATTTAGCTTGTGTTATTTCAAATTATAATTACTAATGGTGTATGGTGTTGAAATGAGCAACAATATTTTATATGTTTTGTTGTTGAAATGAGCATCAATATTTTACATGTTTTGGTGTTGAAATGAGCAAGCATATTCTAGATTTAATCAATTTTCAATAATTAATGTATTTCATTTTTCAAAAAAAAGACAAATTTGAAAAATATTGACTTCCTATCTGGCGTTTATAATCCGAATTCAATGCAAAGAAATATATTCTTCAATGTTAAGTAAAACTTTAATTTTGAAAATTTTAAATTAAAACATAATAAGCGTATGACTTCCCATAAGGATAAATTTGATAAATATTGATTAGTACACAATATTAATTTCTACACATATACAACATAAGAGTCTTTGTCATTGGTTTTAAATTTTTTAATTTATTTTTAAAAAAATATATCTTAAATTTAAATGCTCCATGCGTAGCACGGGTCCATACTAGTAATATATAACAAAGGTGACTATTTGGCCGTTTGGTTTAACAAATCAAAGAAAAATGCTTCAATCATATTGCCTAAATGCATATGCAAAAGGTGATCTTGAATGAGAATCAAAGTAAGTTCTAGAGAAATGATGTCAAGGAAGAGTCACACATGAAAGAAGTATAAAACTAAATTGATAAATAGTCTCTGAAAGCTCACAGCCTCACAGGACATCTACTAAGGTCATCACTAGTTCATTAGTAAATGCATGCCAAAGCTCATGTAAAGACTAATAGGGTAATCAACTCGCATTCAACATGTAGTCAAAACATGGATCTCATTTTCACAAACTCATTCTGAAACATTTTATGCATAATTTGGGCGAATCAAAGAATCAAACTAAACTAAAGAAGTCTACCAAATTTAAAAAGATCATCATCGAAGGATTTTTGTACTTTCTGGTTTTTTTTCAAATTTTTTTGGTTTTTTTGGGTATGCATGCTCCTAATAACAATGTAAATTAAAATGCACAGGGACTAATAAAAGAAAAAACCAAAATGCAACCTAGAATGAAAAGAAAACTAAATGCACTACTAAACACTGCTAAACAAAACTAAAACCTAAAACAAAAACTCGAAAAACTATCACAAACAATATATATAAAGCACAAGCACACCAAACCAAATCAGGCATCAGACACCAAATATAACGACTAACTCCCCCATGCTTGAATCATACATTGCCCTCAATGTGGGCACATAATAGAAAATGGGAAGGGGAGTAGCACAAAGTAGTAAGAAAGGAGGTAGTGGAAGAGGATGGAGTGGTTGGCCATAAGAGATACACCAATCCCGTTAGGTCTCTAAACATGTCATGTAGTCTTGGAAATATTGAGCCTGGGTAGCAAGCATCCCACGAAGCTCATCGTGGCACTCTTAGACAAAGTCTCGAAGAGCGGTATTTTCAGAAGCAACAAATGCTCGAAGGGAAACTTGCTCCTCTTGAATGGATCTAAGGGTGGCTTGGAGGTTGATATAGCAAGGAGGGAGTGGTTGAGAGGAAGAACTAGGTCTAGCTTGACTAGAATGAGGGGCTGGATGATGGGGTGCAGGTTGAACAACCTCGTCATCACTAGGTACCTAATAAAGGTTAGCCCGATGAAGTAAGGTAGTTCGATCGACATTAGGAAGTACCAAAAGCTGATCCTTAAGGTAAATCCAACATAAACGCCCAGCCTCAACTATGGAAAAATTCATAATTTCAAAAGCAGCTTCATCAAGCCACTTGGATCTGAAAACTCTATCTTCAGGGTTGGGCTCAATACCCAAAAATCTAGTGATCGCAGTCACAATAACACTTATAACTATCCCATCTTTAGTGCTAACAGCAGCAATATACAATTGTTTGGCCAAAAACGAACCGGGACCAAGCTAAACACCGTCTATAACGCCCTAAATGTACATAATTCACTGTTTATGTTCTCGTCGTTAGTTTCACCAATTAGAAGTAATATCCCAAATGATCAAGGCATCACCACCGTCCAAAACGGGCAAAGCTTTGCTTGTACATGATAAATTTTGCAATGCCAATCAATGTTTACCATCAAAGAGCATTCACACAATCACAACCCATCAAGCCATATATATATATATAAACAGTTCTAATATCAAAACTATTCAACCATCTAAAGGATTACACAAAAATATAGAATTTTGATAAAATATGCAGTTTCAACACCAAAATATATCACAATACAGTGTTAAAAACATCTCAACACTAATTCACCATCATTCCATATAGACTTCTTTGCTCACTTATCTCCTTGAGCCATCCTGCTTGCCTGAGGGTAATTCACTGAACATTTTCCTAAAATAAAATATGAAAATATTTCAAACTGTGAGCTAAAACTCATTACATGTATCCCTATATTGTTAAATGATCATTGAAAAGCTAATTGGGCCCGCACTGTAATTCATTTTAATTTAAAATTGGAAATGAAATGAATATAAAATTGCATTGCTAATTATTATCTGATAGTGAGCTCCTGATAACTGTTACGATCTGTGATAGGTGTACACTTGCCAAGTCGACTGGGAGACCTGACCTGAAGCTGCGCGGGTAACGGAAAGGTAATGTCCTGTAACTGATAACTGATGGCGTCACTTATTATGTAATAAATTATGAATTAAACTGATTCATTGATTTACTTACCAAAACATTATAATTTTGATAAATACGTGCTGATTTTTAAAGATACAGATAATGAACATACCAAGCACTTTTAATGGAATTCACTAAAATGGGATTATGCACAAAAAGGGAAGGAGATGATAGATTAGGCCCTGACTCTGTACAAAAATATCGTTGTAGAAACATATAATTAGCAAATGTATTTTTTTATAGCTAATATTTTAGTAAAGGAAAAATAAGAGCCTAACAAGGGATGAGAAAGAATGAGTCATAACTTAGTCTTCTGATCTCTGATTGAGACCCACAATCCCAATATTGAAAGCTTAAGAAATTCTGAAAAAATTTCATTTTGAACACAAAACACGAATCCCACCATATGGTTTCCAAAATGGCATTAGAAAACAAGTATGTCAGTTTTGGTCTAACCTGCACAGTTCTGGTAAAATGGCCATAACTTTTTCCACAGACCTCGGATTAAAGTGATTCAAATGGCATCTAAAAGATAACATACTGAAATATCTATCACCAAAAATTATAATTTTTTAACAAGCCGATTATTACAATTTAATCACAAAACTTGCCCTATTTTATGAAAATTTTCAACCTTCACTATCATGGCTCTCTCCTCTCTTTTCACACAATTCCCTAGCCAAAATCACACCTTAAAGTCATGTAACAAGGCTTTGGTGCTTCCTATCACCATACAAAACCATCACACTCAATTTCACTTCAAAATCATGTACATCAGAGATCATTTTTCAATCAAATATACACTAATAACATGCTTGCTATTAAAGGAAAGTTAAACCTTTGCATGATCAATAAAACCCTAACTTTTGGCCGACTTCCACTTCATCCAAGATCACCAAAAAAACATCCTTATAACACTATTAGAGATTAAAAACCACTAAATCAAACACAAGAATCCAAAAAAAAAAAACAAACTTCCCACTTCAAGCTTGCATAATTATGAATAACCCTAAGCCTAACTTGCTCCAAACTCAAATCCACCATGATTAACATCCCCAAAGTCAAAAGAATTCACATGATAACATCTATTTTGATCTCAAGAACATAAAACATAACTAAAACAATCATAAAAACCAAACATACATCAAGATCAAGTTAGGGTTTTACTTCTTTGAGAGTTTAGAAGGAGAGGGTGTGAGGTTGTTTGAGGGTGGAGAAGGCTACCTTAACTGGGGGGGCTAGGGGTGGTGCTGGGTGGCCAATTGGTGGCTGGCTATTGATCGAAAAAGGGCTAGTGGCTGCTTACTAGGTGACTGGTCGTGAGGTAGGAGGGAGGGAGAAGAGAAGTGTGAGTGTGTGGGTGTTTACTTGGCTAAGAATGAATGATAAATTTACTTGGCTGATTTTTATTCACCTATAAAGTAGCTTTTACCTAACCATGGTTAGGTTTTAACCATGGTTACTTAGTTAGGTTAAAGGGCAAATTGGTTGACTTTAATTTGGGCCAAAATAAATTAGGTTTGGTAATAAAACGCTCGGTGATGAGAACGTTTTCTCTGATTTGAATTTAAATTTTCATAATGTTATGGAAAACAAAATAAATTACTTAGATTATAATTGTTAGGGTCTACTATCAATTCTCTCAAAATTTCGTTAATAAATTAAATGAAAAATAAAACCCGAATTACGAAGTGAGGGCCCAAACAAATTTTTTCCCGCTGGGATGAATAGATGCGATAAATAAATATAAGAAAATCATTAAAATGAGGTAATTAAATAAATAAACAAAATTTAGGGTTGGGCTGTCACAGCCTTCCCCCCCTTAAAGAGTTTCATCCTCGAAATTTATAGACTTTATCATGTCATGCAAGATTACCTTAAATAAATATGAGTATTTGGCTTTCATTTCCTTTTCAGTCTCTCAAGTAGCTTCTTGGGAGGTATGATTTGACCATAGCACCTTGATTAGAGGTATCCGCTTGTTGAGCAGCTGCTTAATCCTGCGATCTAGTGTTTAGATTGGCTACTCTTCATATACTAAATCCGCAGTAATTTCAATAGGTTCAAATGTAATGGTGTGATTAGGATATAGGATATACTTTGTAAGCTGAGAGATGTGAAACATGTTATGTACATGATCATGCTCTACTAGTAGATCCAGGCGATAAGTTATGGGATTCAACTTTTCAATGATTTCATATGGTTCAATATATCTTGGACTCAGTTTTTCTCGTACTCTGAACCTTTTGATATCCTTAGCTAACGAAACTTTCAGAAAAACTTTGTCGCCTACTTAAAACTCTGGAGGCCTTCTTCTCTTATCCGCATAACTCTTTTGCCCACTCTGAGCCAACCTTAACATGCTTCCAAATTTTTCTTATCTTTTCGATGTTTTCCTGGATCATTTTGGGACCTATGATAAACGCCTTGTCCAAATCACTCCAGCACAGTGGGGTTCTACACTTTCTGCCATATAAAGCCTCAAACGGGGCCATTCCGATAGTGGATTGGTAGCTATTGTTATAAGAAAACTCCACCAAAGGTAAATCGTCTTGCCACTTCCCTTGGAACTCCAATGCACATGCTCTTAACATGCCCTCTAGAATTTGATTCACTCTTTCAGTTTGCCCATCTGTTTTAGGATGATAAGAGCTACCAAAGTTCAATTTAGTTCCAAAGGCTTTTTGAAGTGCTTGCCAAAAATGAGCTTGGAATCTTTGCTCTGTATCTGATACTATGTCTAATGGGATCCCGTGCTAGCGGAATATCTCCTTAATGTACAGTTGGGCTAGTTTTTCAACTCCCCAAGTATCCCTAATTGGCAGAAAATGGGCCGACTTGGCAAGTCGGTCAATTATAACCCATATAGCATTCTTCTTCGGGATTGAAAGGGTTAAACCCATAACAAAGTCCATTGAGATTGAATCCCACTTCCAAGTTGGAATTTCTAGGGGTTGCAATTCACCCACAGGACGCATCGCTATAGATGGTATACTCTTTACCTTCCACTAGCAGCGTTAGGATTGAGGCGATAGTTAATCACTATCTTAACTCCTAAAAAGCTCTTTCACACTTCTCTATCAACTCAAATTTATTCACTTTCCTCGGCAGATTAGTCAGGGGTGAAGCTATTTTTGAAAAGTTCTTGACGAGGCTTCGATAATAGCCTACTAAACCCAGAAAGCTTCTAATCTCAGTGACGTTGGTAGGCCTTGACCATTTCGTAATTACCTTCACCTTCTGGGGGTCAACTTTAATTCTTTCTTTTGTAATCACGTGTCCCAGGAACACCACTTCTTCCAACAAAAATTCACACTTCTTTAATTTGTCATAAAGTTGATGCTCCCTCAGGGTTTGTAACACCATCCTCAAATGATCAACATGTTCCTCCATGTCTTTAGAATAGATAAGAATGTCATCTATGAACACCACCATAAACTTGTCTAAGTAGGGTCTGAAGACTCTATTTATAAGATTCATGAAGGCTGCGGGAGCATTAGTGAGGTTAAATGGCATCACTATAAACTCATAGTAACCATACCTAGTTCTAAATGCAGTCTTACGTATGTCTTCATGTTTAATACTAAATTGATAGTACCTTGACCTCAAATCAATCTCATAGAAGACTCCTACTCCTTGCAATTGATTAAACAAGTCATCTATTCATGATAAAGGACATTTGTTCCCTGTAATAAATACATAGCCTTAAGGTTCCATCCTTTTTCTTTATGAACAACATTGGGGCACCCCATGATTACACACTTGGCCTAATAAAGCCTTTCTGCGACAGCTCATCTAACTGAGTCTTCAGTTCCTTAAGCTCAGTTAGGGTCATACGATATGGGGCTTTGGAGATAGGTTGGGCACCAGGAGTTAATTCAATTCCAAAATCAATTTCCCTTTGCGGGGGTGGTCCTAATAACTCTTCAGGAAAAACGTCTTTAAATTCATGAACTACAGAAATACTTTCTTCTTTCTCTTTTGTAATAACCCGACCGTAACCCATATTTATTTATTTAAATCATATGTATTTATTTAATTAATCATGTTTATTCATTTAATTTATCATGTTTATGGATTTAGTCACTCATAGTTATTTGTTCAACCAAATCATGTTCATTAGTTCAATTACCCTCAATTTATATATTTACCGAATTACCTTATGTCATTTAAATTTGTCACTTTCATTTATCGTATTTACTCATCCCGATTGGGGGATATTTTATTTGGGTCCCATTTATAATTCAAGCTTCATTGATTGTTAATTCAAGTTTTGTTGATTAATTAAATATCAGGTAAATCGATAGTAGGCCTTGATAATTATGGTTTGAGAAATTATTATTATTGTCATTATTATTATTATTATTATTATTATTATTATTATTATTATTATTATTATTATTATTGTTATTATTATTATTATTATTATTATTATTATTATTATTGTTGTTGTTGTTGTTGTTGTTATTATTATTATTGTTATTATTATTTTGATAACATTACAAAAATTTAATTTTGAATTACGCAAAAACATTATCATTACGAAGCGTTTTATTCCCGAACCCAACTTATTTCGACCCAACTTGAAGCCCAACAAGTTTGCATTCTTTAACCTAACTAATTACCATGATTTAAGGCTAACCATGGTTAACAAAAGCTTTGTTGAGGATCAAATTTCAGCCACAAGTTAGATTAGTCAAAACCAACACAAATCAACCCAAAAAACTCCATTTTCTCTCTCCTCTCTCTTTCCCCCTCACAGCAGTAGCCCAGCCACTATTTGGGCTATTTTCGGCCACTTTTCCTACCACCTCAAGTGTTTTCGGACTCCCCTCAACATCCTAGTACCTCTAGTTACCATCCTTTATTATCAAAACCATTGAATCTCATCTCCATCTCTACTTATTTGGAATCAAAGTGAGTAAACCCTAATCTTGATCTTGTTGATTTTGATTTTTATTTTAGTTTGATTCTTATTTTGATACTTGTGATCATTGATCATGATATTTTGATAAGAAATAAGAGTTGTTTTGGTGTTGATCATGGTGAAGTTGAGCTTGATTCATGGTAGGGTTTAGGGATAATCATGTTCATGCAAGCTTAATTTAAAACAATGTTTATGGATTGATTTGTATTTGATTTTGTAATATTTAGTTTTATTGATGTTTATGATGATGTTTTTGGTGATTTGGAATGATTTCAAGTGAGGATTTATGTGAAAAAGGAAGAGAAAACTAAAACAGTGAGGCTGAAAATTTTAACAAAATAGGGCAGAGTTCACGATTAAACTAGTAATGATTGGTCAATTGAAAAATTATGATTTTTGGTGGGTAGATAGCTCAGTATGTTAGCTTTCAAATAGCTCTGAATTGTCTTAATCTGAGGTCTGTGGAAAAAGTTATGATCGTTTTACCGAAACTGTACAGAATGGACTAAAAACTAACACACTTGTATTTTAACCCCATTTTGGGAACCCTATTGTGGGAATCATATTTTGTGTTATAAATGAAATTTTTTCGGCACTTCTTAGTCTTTTCATATTGGATTTTGGTCTCCATTTGAGGTCTAGAATGAAAGTTATGCATTTTTGAAGTGAACTGACCTGCTTTAGTACAAATTAGGCTATTATTGCAATTTCTATACAGTGTATACTTGGAGGAAAATTCTGAAAATTTTACTGTAGATTGTCCATATTATTTTCGAATTTCCTATAAGATTTCATGAATTTTGATTGAGTATTTTGAGTTTGGTGATTTTCAGAAACTTTTTGAGTAATTGTGTAAAGAGTAAGGAATAAAGATTAAGTGAG